>OX438762.1:52301867-52842867 GCA_949316455.1 Acleris holmiana
AATAATAATGATAATGAATAATAATAATGTAGATGTTGAACCATCTAATTACGAGCACGGCAGTTGCAATGAATTGCCGTACTCTTAATTTAATGGTCTGTTTGAAATTTATTATGACAAGAAGTACTAGTATTAAGTGCTCAACATTTCTTAAAAACATTAGTCGTGTCCTCTATCGATCGAGACCAAACTAACGAATTCAAGCTCAGTGGGTGTACGTTAAGAACAGCGGAAATCCTGTTGCCACTGCTACATTAAGACCACATCATGAGATCAGTTCTGTCACAATAATATTTTATTGATATTAACTATTATGATGATCGTAACACGTTCAAAATTGTTTCGCAAGATGTGACGCAAACATACATACTAACATACAAATAAAGCAAAATTGGGTGTGTAAAAATACGACTGTATACGTAATGTCATAATTATTCTACTTATATCATACTAATGTTAATTAAATGTGAAAGGGTTGATGGATGGATGGATGTTTGTTGTTCAATTACGCCTGAACGGCTAAATGGATCTGGATGAAATTTGGCACACAGATAGATTATAGTCTGCAATAGAACATAGGCTAATTTGTATCCTCAAAAATAGGACGGTTTCCGAGGGAGTATTGAGATCGATGGGGACAGAGTCGCGCGCAAAATTATGTGTAGCTTAAAAATCATGATGCTTCCGTTTTCTTACCTCGCGCCGTCGGAGGACGAGGAATGAGTGGTCTTTTATCGTAAGGTTAACTGTTGGGGAATTATTTATAAATAAATCAATATTTAAAAATTCAAGATGGCGTCTCACGCCTCCCAAAGTTAAAAGCTTGATTTTTATTAGGACCTCATGCTACGATAACATCCATCAAAAATATTCTATGCTCCACCTTTGGGACTAAATATCGCAATAGTTTAAAACAATTTAATTATAGTTATTTATGTGACTGGTACATAATTGATGTAAATGTGAAACTGATAATGTGTGGTGAGCGACAGATTTAACTGCCGTACGAATATTGCGTGGAGATGGTGTAGGCCGCAGAAACCTGTGTGTGGGCGCTTTGCTCTTCGATCAGCAAATGTGATGCATTCCCGATCCCGTTTATACTCCCAGTGCCAATATGAGCTTATCGCCTACCTAAGAGTGAACTTCTATGTTACGTTACGTTCCTTCTTATAGTCATAGGATAGCATAAGATCATAGCATAAAACGAATCTAGTAATTGTAATTGGTTTTACCTCTATTGCAATCGTGGACGACTCGCCTGCCTGTACCTACTATCAAGTGAACTAGTACCTTTTTCATCGCGAACAGAGACCTCTCGATTTCCCCCCGAACACTGTAACCCCGGACCGATCTGCTCATTATCGAACTTAAATTTGTCTTCGCCTCGTCTACTCTTTTAGAAAAAATCATAAAAATGGGATCAACAAAACTCAGGTAATTGACAAACACTCATACCAACATACGAGTGTCCACTGAATGAACTGTGGACCCTACTTCGTTCGGGCGATAAGAGATATTATGACGGTAATCACATACACACACACACATAATAACATCATGCCTTCATTCCCAAAGTGGAGTTGGCAGAGCTACAGAAATATCAACAACTCTAAAAAGACTTGTTGATAGTCCTGTAAATAAACTAAATTATTAATTTACTAAATTAAAGTTGTTTAAAGGACCTCTGCGTGTTGGGTTCGGCTTCATGTACGTCTTCCAAAGGTGCCGGACTTCCATAGTTCGTGTTAGGTAAAGACATACAAAAAAGATATACCACCACCACCAAATGGCAGCGTTCGCATTGTTGTGTTTCGGTGTGGGGATAAGACAACCGATGAAATTACTGGCATAGAGGCATTCCATCTTAGTCCTCAGGGTTGGCAACGCATTTGAGTTCTTAGGATTGCAGTCTTAACATTATAGTCTTGATAGATTTGAAATGTCTACGGGTCTCAGATTCCTCTTACTATCAGGTGGCCTAAGTGCTCGTGTGCCTTCTACTTGACATATTTTTGTTAAAAATCACGTTACACCAAAAATACATTGTTATAGACTTAGATAATTATTATGTACATGTACATACATACATTAACACCACGCGTTCATTCCCAGAGTGGGGTAGGCAGAGCTAGAGAATTACCAACAACTCTAGAAATACTTGTTTATAAGTCTATAACCACATTTTGCACAATCAGACAAGGAAGTTAAAGAGCTATTTGTCAAAAAAAATCTTGACTGCTCTTGAGATAGTTCATTCGGTTTACCATTGAATTGCCGACAAACTTTTAATCGAATATTATTTCAAAGACAACGTTTCAAGTATTTTCATTTCATCGACAACTCATTGCGTCGAGGACTCAATACTAGGTAATTTGAAACGAGGTCTTTTAATTGGTAGTTGACTTATTTCAATCAAATTCATGTCATGACTAATCATTTCGGGTTTATTTATTTGATTTTTTTTACTTGTAATAATATTTATTCCGCATAAAATTATTTCAATTGGTAATATTTTGCTATCAAAACTAAACGCAAGCACTCTGTGTGATCATAGCTATGTGTGTTATGATTGACCATTGATATAATTTAATAATAGTAATGTGTCATGCTATCTGTCAACAGTTCGTTTTCTTGGGGGTCGCAGTTCTAACCTAACCTAACCCACTTCTGTCAACAGTTCGTTTTCTTGGGGGCCGCAGTTCTAACCTAACCTAACCCACTTCTGTCAACAGTTCGTTTTCTTGGGGGTCGCAGTTCTAACCTAACCTAACCCACTTCTGTCAACAGTTCGTTTTCTTGGGGGTCGCAGTTCTAACCTAACCTAACCCACTTCTGTCAACAGTTCATTTTCTTGGGGGTCGCAGTTCTAACCGAACCTAACCCACTTCTGTCAACAGTTCGTTTTCTTGGGGGTCGCAGTTCTAACCTAACCTAACCCACTTCTGTCAACAGTTCGTTTTCTTGGGGGTCGCAGTTCTAACCTAACCTAACCCACTTCTGTCAACAGTTCATTTTCTTGGGGGTCGCAGTTCTAACCGAACCTAACCCACTTCTGTCAACAGTTCGTTTTCTTGGGGGTCGCAGTTCTAACCTAACCTAACCCACTTCTGTCAACAGTTCGTTTTCTTGGGGGCCGCAGTTCTAACCTAACCTAACCCACTTCTGTCAACAGTTCGTTTTCTTGGGGGTCGCAGTTCTAACCTAACCTACTTTGAAAGCCTCATAGGACATATAAAAATGTATTGAAGTAATACGTCGAAGAAATGAATTGCAATGTTTTGCAGCTGTACCAATTAAGATAATTTGCAACAAATCAGCGATTAAGTAGTATTCGTTGATTAGTATTTCCACGTAGTAAGATAAATTTAAATAAATAGTAGTTGAAATAAAATTACGCCAAACAATATTACTAGTACTAAAGTTTCGATGAATCGTTGTCGATGAAATAATATTCAATGAAAAGGTTGTCGACAAAACCAGGGTTCACCAATTCATTCATAGCATCTATTATAATAAATATTGTCTACGTTCACATCGGTTTCATAGTCTTCAATTATTCGTCTCACGGTACTGTTTACCACCATTCCCAGTCTGTTAGTGACATGTGCATAAGCTTCCTGCAGTAATTTTAACATTTTTGATGTGGTGAATGGAGGTTCTGTATTGTGTCTTGCTGCAAATCCCTTGACTTGTGCCCATATCAACTCAATTGCGTTGTATTCACAATGATAGGGTGGTAAAGGTATGACTTGGTGCCCATATTCGGCCGCGAGCTCATCGATAACGTACCGCTTTTTATGTGGTTTATTTACTTTTCGTAAATGTACCAACTCCGTCTTGAACATCTTCATGTTTGCATCTACGCCAGATCGTTGTAGCCATGAAGCGATTTCAGCTTACTCTCAGACTTTGCCGGTGGCTTATCGATTTGCATCGAGTGATATGGGGCGTTGTCCGTAATTATAACGGATGGTTCAGGAAGGCAACATAACATGGAAGAAAACCAGTAAGTGAAATTTTATCCCTTCATTTTTTCGTGATAGTCTCCTGTTTTTTTATGCGAAACCCAGCAAGGCATCTTTGAAGAACCCGTTCGCAGTGCCGGCGTGACAAATTATAAGCCTGGCTCTTTTTCCAGATGGATCTTTAGACGTAGACGCAGCGTAATTATCGGTCCAAGAACGGCTAACTGTATGATTGGCATTAAGCCATGTCTCATCCAATAAAACCACATTCTGCCAATATTTTATTTGTTTTGCTTGGACTAAAAAAGTATACCTTGCCATCACAATATCGTACCTTTCCATTAATATTTTGCGTTTATTAGCCTTCGTGTATCGAAATCCAATTTCATTTAAAACTGTTCCTAAAAAACTTTTTTTGCCGAAAAACAAGCCGGCTTCTTTCAGGGATTCTACTAACTTCCTCCTCGTTGGATATTCTTTGCGTAAATAATAACCGTAGACATTATCTTCGAATAGCATCGGAATCAAAACTATCAATGCTCACAATTTATTTTGATCGTTTTTTTTTCCTATTTGGAGTCTGAAGAACATTATCTTGCCATTGTCATTGCCAGTGTCACCATATTTTTCTTTACTTATCCTGTAGCCCTAGCCAAGATGCAAACGCTTCTAACGTTTTTCTTTTCTATCGCTCAAAAGGTATGGGATGACATTCTCGTGCGTTTCGATAAACCGCGTCGTCGACTGTCATCCCATACATTTTGAACGATAGAAAAAAAAACGTTAGGAGCGTTTGCATCTTGGCTAGGGCCCCTGATGACAGTTCGCTTTCTAATATCGAATGCATCAGCTACACGATCAAGCACTTGTGTCAATGGTAACAATGGCCCGCTATTTTGAGCCTCACGTTCAAAATAATTACGTAGCCGAAGAACGAACTCACGCGTTTGACTGTTTAAAACAGTATTTTTCGTATGTTTGGGTATAGTGACAAGATCCTCATCAGTAGACCTCGTTATCTCAAGGCAGGCATTACATCAAAATAGGGAAACATATGGGTAAATAGCACAGTTTGATATTAATTGTAAGTAAAATCATTGTTTTTTCAAAAATTACAATCACATATTACAAGAACATAAATACGATCATACAATCACATTTACTATTTAAGTTTTTAACTTTCATTTCAACCCTTTCACTTAAACATTCACACATAAAGTTATAGTTCTATCTAATAATATTTCGAGATCATTTCGATATTTATAGGTATAGACCTCCTTGGTCAAGGGTGACCCCGCTAACTAAGACTTATTTATTTGCTATGGAAATTCATAATGACAAAGTACATCAATACTCACAGTATGTGAATTTACGGTTCGCGTGATTTTGATTTGTTATAATGGAAAAATTAAAGACAACCTTGTCTATTTTGATTATTTGATAAAAATTTAGAGTAAGCTGTTTTGTTAATAGTGAAATTTACGAATGATTCCAAAAAAATATGACATAACCATCTTAATTAAAAAAGACACAATGAGTTTGAAAGCGGCAAATCATATCCAGAGCAGTTTCATTTCATCATCATCATCATCATATCAGCCGAAAGACGTCCACTGCTGGACATAGGCCTCCCCCAAGGCTCTCCACTTAGACCGGTCCTGTGCCTTCCGCATCCATCGCGATCCCGCCATCCTTACGAGGTCGTCGCTCCATCTTGTTGGAGGCCTACCAACAGCTCGTCTCCCGGTCCGTGGACGCCACTCGAGAACTTTCTGGCCCCATCGGCCATCAGTTCTGCGAGCAATGTGACCCGCCCACTGCCACTTAAGTTTCGCTATTCTTCGGGCTATGTCGGTAACCTTAGTTCTACTGCGGATATCATCATTTCTGATTCTATCCCGCAGAGAAACCCCGAGCATAGCTCTCTCCATAGCCCTCTGAGTGACTCTGAGCTTTCTTATGGCAGTTTCATTTGGACCTAACAAAATGTATGATATCGTCGTCTGTTTGTTATCAGATTCCCAATTGTACCAACGTGAAAAGGGTAGGTTCATTTTATTGTTTTTCAAATGTGCCATTTCTCTCATACTGCTAATAAACTTAAAATAAGTATAAAATATTTCCAATTGGCCACATACTCCCCTATTTTGACACTTGTGACATTTCACTGCTCTGAGATAACGAGGTGTACCCATCAGAAGCGTAAACGGAGGTAAGACGAGGGCGAAGTGGAGACAGGGCACGAAGAGGATCTGAAGAGCTGCAGCGGTAATGAGATCTGGTTCCTGTGTAAGTGGAGGGGGAGGACGGCAGGTATGTGGAAACGCAGATAGCGGGATCACTGTTAGTTTGTGAGTAATAAGCAGACAGGCCAACTCGCCTTAACAGTTATGCCAACTTGACTCAAAGGGTTAGGCTAACTCGTAGTAATATCAGTTAGTTTACTTTCAATGTTTACTTCTTGAAGCTGTAGTAGGAATAACCGTGTATTTTAGATGTATGGGCTTTTATAGTCTCCAGGGCGACGATGCGAAATTTTCATAATCATTTGAATATGGAAACGTTTTATTGTGTGCCAATAGAGTTTGTGGATCAAACTCTCGAAATAAACTTTATGGCAAAAAAAAGATGACATGGTCAGAAATTTGAAATATTGAGTCAAAATGTACAATATGTGAAATTATTGATAAATGAGTGAATAAATAATCATAAAACCACTGTAATTCAGAACTAGAACGCGAGTTTGCCAGCGGCGGTAACGTGAAAGTGTAGTGACTTGATTGTCATACGTTATTGAACCAGTCAGCGGTCCTTTGTTATCAATGTTATCATCACGCGAATTGTTTTATTGAGATGTTTTTTGTTAGTTATAATTAAAACTATGAACCCTAGAGTGCGAGCAAATAAAAACAACCTCAATATGAAGCTAGTTACGAAATGCGTTTCGGTAAATTATAGCCCCAGCAGTATATCACTATTCCGGTACCTACAGCAATGAAGTTTGACATCTGTTTCTTTGTACTTGCTGTCAATATTTAGGGATCTTCATGAGCAAACAAACGTCAAAGGTGCCATCACTCGATGTTTCTACTTTAGCCAAATCAAGCCAAAATAAAGTAGGTAGTCTCACTTTGGCGTCAAATCAGTGTCAAAATTCTTTTTTGCAAACACTCTTTGATGTAAAGATCGGTAGTCATCGTGGAAATAGTTATGAACGCGAACGAACGTACGTAGGTGACGTAGGTCTTGAATAATGCACTGTTCATTTTTGGTTAAAACCGTGTCGTATAACTTTCGAAGACGGTGTTTAAGATTTGGCTTCCGTTGCTTTCGATAAGTTACCAAGTCGCGTCGATACGCTTCTTGGTCCTCTGAACCATTCCAACAGAAGTTCTGAACTTTTTAGGTCTTCCCAGTAGGTACTTTTTAATGGCATTTTAAACCGCAGAACGACTCACCTTCTCGATTTTTGCGAACTTTCTTATGGACATACTCTTTTCTCGTGAGTATTTGTCCATGATTCGTTTTTGTTGCTCGGGTGTTAGTTAGGCCTCTCATTTTTTAAAATCAAAAGTAATCCGAAAAAAACCTTATTAATTGAGTTTAATACCGTAGCATCTATGATATAATTTGACATTTATATTTAAAAAAAAAAAACAAACAAGAATGGCAGCCAGCTACAGTTGTCATTATACTTTTCGATACAGTCTTTAGGAGTAAAATCCGCAGCATTGCAGCATCGTGTTCACATGGGCAAGGGTGTACGACCAGCGACTGCAGGCGGCGGCCTTTTAGTCTGGACAAAAACTTGAAAAAGCTTCCGTTATGTGTCTGGAAGCAAAACATATATTTTTTTCTTCCTAATAATCCGACCTCGCTGAATCAATAAATGCCGGTTGCCAACCGTTCCCCTCCCCCCTTCACCCCTTTTACTCTTCCAAAGTGTTCCTTGCCGAGTTTTTTTTTTATTTTACAGAAACCTGTTTAAGATAGAAAGTTCTCTTTTTCAAATTCTGGTATAGTCTATTTTGACATTATGCATCGCTATGAACTGTCTAAGACTTTTACAGTCACACAAATGTGTGTGTGAACGGCGCTGAACGCGTTGAGATTGATAAAAATGTGCCATATGTGTCCCAGGCTTCTAAATTGGTAACGTTGCAAGTTTTTTAGCTATAAAATTAACCTACCTACGTAATATCAAGTTTGTGTCGAGATTTAAGCTCTTGCGGTAAAATCTTAAGTACAACTCCCCGTCGAGAAAAAAATGGTGCGTACAAACAGTACTAATTAGTAGGGATACTCACACTCGCTGCACTGTAGGATGATGCCTGTGACAGCCAGCCGTATTTCGTAATTTCAATCACTACTGACAAGCGATGTGTTGTGAAAATAGGCGATTATTTATTTAAATTCATGAACGGCGTCGCTTGTTAGGTTTGTACCAATGTCGTATTTATGTGACGTGAAAAAAAACAAGCGTAATACGCGTTTAAATGAGCTGTCACAGGCCTATACAGCGCAGCCAGTGTAGTTGTTAAAATTTTTAATGAAGAACCAGTTTTTCGTTTCTTTTGTGCTTACCATGGAGTAACTTTCGCGAGTTTATTTTTGAAAAATTCCGTATTGTTTAGAATATCTACTTGCACATAATATTGAAATTCCTTTACTAATTAAGTAGCTCCTACAGTCACATTATAAGTTGTAGCCGACCAAGTTCAGGTCATCGCACATTACAGCGCCCCGGCACCAGAGCAGCACCGCCCGGACCATGGCCTCGTTTCCTCCTCTTTCGACCTTTAAGTGGTATTGACTATGACGTCTTTGGTTGGCTATGACGTCGTGTCCTCTTTTTAAACCTGGCTTGTCAAAATTTACGGGTTCACTCCAAATTATGTATACAAGTTTTACACATTCATCATGTTCCACCTTCTGTCAAGAAAAAAAAAATTGTAGAAATTAATGCATAAAGCTATAGAATGTGTCTACCTTACTGGCTAACTAACTAGTAAGTTACTATGTATACTAATGTATAAAGTCGTTTTTATTTACGTATAGTCTTAATGCATGCTTATGCGATTTTGATGACAACACTAATAATTTACCAACAAGTCGTTTTAGAGTTGTTGGTATTTCTGTAGCTCTGCCTACCCCACTCTGGGAATAAAGGCGTGATATTATGTATGTATGTATGTACTAATAATTTCTACCATTAAACTGCTCTCAAGATGAAGACGGAAGGGGCCATAGGAACTCCTCAGTACAAGTTAGAGTGCGCGGCGTAGGTGCAGTTGATTCTGTTTACTTATGCAGCGTCATCCTAATTATCCTACCAATTCTACTCTTATTATTTTTTTTTAATAATCTATCCGCCCTTACTAATATTATAAATGCTAAAGTAACTCTGCTTGTCTGTTACGCTTTCACGCCTAAACCGTTAAATCGATTTCGATGAGATTTGGTATGGAGGTAGATAAATTAAATCCCGACCAAGGACATAGGGTTTTTACCCGCGATTAACGACTTCGACGCGGACGGAGTCGCAGGCAACTGCTGGTATAATTATCATTGTAAAAGCACGTTTTTGTTCGAATCACGCGTGAACAGTAAAACATCGTCGAATTATTGGAATACCGTTAAATATTCCAACCTCGACATGAACATCAGCTGTATTTACTTTGGTTAATTAATGAATTACACGTAACAGAAAATGATTAAAATAAACAAATGATTCAATAACGCGTGGGTGATATTTTTTCATCACAGATTTCTTTAATTTGTCTTAAAGTGAAACTTTCTTCATACAGGGTTATACGGAACCATTCATGTGCGAGTGACACTCGCACTTGTCTGTTTTACAAGCTTTTATTTAACTTGCTTAGGGCCTGTTGTTTGATCAGTAGTTAAATTAACTAATTATTTAAAAACGTAACTAATGGTTAAAACTAAACGAAATATGTAAACTGGCGGCGGCTGTAGCTGTGTGTAATCTGCCGGGTTAGAATAGTGCCACTCCATGTCTTCCAGTGGATGTCGTAAGAGGCGACTACGTCTCAAGAGGGAATAAAGGCTTGTAGTATTGTTAGGCGATGGGTTTGCTACCTGTCACTAATACACTGGTAAATACTTGTGCAAAATTTTGTTACAGAATCATCAAATTAAGTCTTTTTGGAGTTGTTGGTATTTCTGTAGCTCTGCCTACCCCACTCTGGGAATGAAGGCGTGATGTTATGTGTATGTGTGTGTCATTATAAGACCTGTTTCACAATCGACAAGTAGATTTATCTTTCAACTAACGACAGCCCTCATTTTGTCTATTTTCAAGTGTAAGAAAGGGAAAGGGCTAAGTACATTTATTTGTCAGATATTCATTACTTGTCGATTAAAAAACACGTGGTACCTAAGTCAATCTGAGATTAGGATCTAAATATCACAGTATTATGAAATTCAGTTATTTGGAACCTACTCATTGACTTGACATTTTGAGACGGACATTTTGCCGTTGAGATGATCTGGATTCAAATAATTCTATGATTCATTGAATGAGTAAATATGGTTTAAAGATTACGAAATTCAGTCGTCGTGACACCAACTCAAATGTCATATTGGTCGGTTTCATTAGTTTCATTACGTGTTAGTATCGTGTCAGGGTCATTATTTATAATTAGCAGTGAATTAGTATCTCAAATGTTTTAATAAAAGACTGCACAGATTGTCTTCCACGCATGATATAAAGGCTTCGACACACTGAATGCGTGTCAGGAGTAACGCAGATTAAACGCGAACCCGCGCGTGGTTGTTTTTACATAGAACGCATTGTTCTCGGCACACTAAAAAAAAGACGCTGGCCTACATTTTAATTTAACTGATCACTGTTTGAAATCTCCGAAAGTTCCCTGTGAAAATAAAGAACCTTTACTTTCACTTGCTCGTTTTCACTGAAACCATGAAACCATGAAGTAAGAGGGTTGGTACGATTTGTTTACTTGAAAGAATAAAAACAATAAACTAGTATTTCTCAGCGAATGACAAATTTGTATCAATAATAATTTAGCTATCAACCTGTACACTCGTACGTTTGCTTGACAATTTATGAGGGAACTAATGAGGTAGGTTTGGGGCGGGCTACTACTATTTAACTTGACAGTACAGGCGTCCAAATCGTAAGCAATACGATTGAAATAGAGGGAAAAACCAACTAAAATAGAACCCTTGCTAGTTTTTTGTTCTTAAATTTGCTGACAATATCAGTCAAGTTTCGTTTCTTGCTGGAATCATCTTAAGCTATGATATTCCATGACTACACAAACATAACAACGTAACATTTAAAGATAGGCATAAAATAATAATAAACCACGACGCCTTTTATGCGTCCGCTCAAAGTTACTAGTCCCTTTAACGCACGTAACTTCAGAGCCCTTAGTGTAAGTGGCTAGTTCATAAAAACGTCTCAAATACGTTTGCGTTGCTCGTATAAATATCATGGACGAAACGTGTTCGAGACGGTTTGTCGCGTGAACAGCATCTTAGTACACTTAAGGCTCTGGTGTCAATCGAGATGAACTTTACAACGAGCGAGATGTTACAAAAACAAAATGTGTAGTTGATATTTTATCTTGAATGAGAATCACATCAAGTGGCTCGTAAATCGGTGAGCTGGATGGAGTATGAGTGTGTTATGTATTACGTAGTAAGCAAATGAAAAACCGTCCGAGTGCGAGTAGGACTCGCGCACGAAGGGTTCCGTACCATGATCACAACATAACACACTTTATTACCTTTTTTAGTTTCACTGTCTGTGGTTACAGACAAATCTTGCAAAAACGGCAAAAACTCACGTTTGTTGTAAAAAAATATTTTATTTTGTTTTTGTATTTACATCTGTAAAAATTTCAACCGTCTGGCTATCACGGATCATGAGATACAGCCTTGTGACAAAGAGACTGACAGACAGACAGACAGATGGACAGTGAGGTCTTAGCAATTGGGTCTTGTTTTTACCTTTCGGGTACGGAACCATAGAAAAAGCCATTTTGCCCGATCGAGCGTAATGAGCTAATGAGATGAAAAGCCCGTGGGTAGACTTTGCCTGCAGTTACATTACAAAACATATTTAAGTATACAGAGTAAATTACTTTCATGGTACTTTACTTGTCATGCAACTGTGTCGTGCATTTGTAAAATATTTACTGCCCTTTTTTACACTGTTTGGGTTACTTGGTCTTAATTAGTTTTTTAAAAACACAGTTAAGTATTTTGTTTCTTAAGTTCGTGGTTTATTAGCCGAATAAATGATCCTATTGCTGTTTATTTATTTCGTCAAGAGCTGGAGTAATGAGTAGGTAATCGGTTTAGCGCTTGGGAAAATGGCCACATATTTTATGTCATGGAGAAGCTTTTTGAAAAGCTAGTGAAGTCCTGCGCATTTACGTGTAAATTTATCCTAACGCAAGACCCCTGGCAAACCCCCGCATCATAACCAGAGCGTATCAAAACTGCGGTCTGAGGAATAAGTTAATGTTACTTTGTCTCAATTTTATTGTGATGCAAAATTTATTTCTTTAAACCGAATGTCGTTTAATTTAATCGAGTTTTAAAAAATGAGTTTATTAAGGCTGTACGAGTATGTATAAGATTCTAAAATGGTCTAGTAAAGAATCAAAAGTGGCAAATCATTTTTCAAAATGACTTACCTACCTGGGAATGTAATTTCTTTTCTCATCCCGCCATTGAGATATTCTCCGAACATAAGAGATAGATAAGAGTTATTTGTGCAAGAGAGCAAAGTTGGTTTTTAACACAGTTGCTCAAAAAGTGGTACTTTTTGTAGCTGTATATCGTGCGGAAAGTGGGATATTACGCACTAGTGCGTTAAAGTTTTCTATTTTTTTTAAATATAATTTTGTTTCAACTTCCAAGCCGTGCATCTAACCAAAGAGTTTGCATGATCAACCACTTTTTGATTTCGTCATTTAGCTTTGAGACTATACATAGGTAATATAATTTAAAATATTAAAATGAAATACATACATACATAAAATGTATGTAGGTAATATTAAAAAAAAAACAGCTCTCATCAAGATGGCTGAATCTGAATTAGTATTACGAATGATTAGATAGTTGCGTATTAAGGTGAATTCACATTACACCATGCAGAAACCGGGCACAGCCCAGTACGGCGTAATGTGAATCCACCTTTATGCATTACCGCTGGTTAATAGAGAATTATACTTTTTATTTTTTAAATATAGGTAATTAATTAAATTACTGTGACTTTTTTTTTGGCTGAATGGTCACAACCGTTGCCATTTCATAAAGTCTGTGTCAATTAAAAGTAAAATTGTCTCTTGTAATAGTTTTATTTACTGATTTATTTTGTTTCATTGATATTTTTTCGCAAATGTATTAAAAAACGTCGTTTGATACACGTGCGGAACTGTCATTTTAACTCGTCCCGAGTCTTGTCCCTCGCTTGCGGCTCGGGCCAAGATACTTCGGGACTCGTGTAAAATGACATACTTTCCGCACTTGTATCAAAATGTACTATTTTGCTGCAAAACAAAGATTCTGTTGCACATACTACTTTTCACCGCAGCAGCGGGAAAATATTACCTTAAGGTAAAAAAGACCACATGGTGAACATTAAACGCCATCACCCCGCCGCCCGCATGGTGCCACACCACGACCACCTTTACACATTGTGAAAATTAATTAAAATGTTACTTTTCACTTCTTATGCTTTTAAAGTCCTTCTCTATGCTGGGTATAGACTGCATAAAATAACATTTTATTTGACAACCAAGCCCTACTACAGCCAGACAGACAGACGAGGTGACTGCTCTAAGTAAACTTGTTATTAAAAGCAAGCATTATTTACAGAAACATTAGAAAATCAACGTATGACTTGGCAGTACTGTGTACCTAAGTTAAAAATCTCATGCACAACATTTAACAAAAAAAAGAAAGAAACAGTGGCGGGAAACAGGTTTTTGTCTCGTTTGGGCCTATTAATTAGTTGTTTTCTTTGTAAAATTTGTTGTGTTACGGAATTTAATTAAAATGTCGTCAAGTGAAGAGGAAATAATGCTCACACCTAATGGACTAATGGAAAAAATGCAACAATCTTTGCTGCCTTAATTCCAAGAAAAAGTTCGCCTGCTGGCTCGGATGGATAGGTACCATAAGTCTTGGATAAAATGGTTGGTTTTATGCCCTTCTTGTACAATCTCCTATAATTGTCTCACGCTCGCTCACGCTCGTAGCAAAATCGACTTTTGCTCTCTGTCTTTAAACAGCAAAACCACCCTTTTTGAGGTGCTGTGATGAAAAAAAAAATCAAACACGCGTCGCGCCACCACTTCGAGATACGAGTACCAAAAAGAAACGGTAACGTTAGCAGTTTGGATGCGCTCCTCCCACGATTACAGACTGGTAGGTTTTAGTAGACTGAAAATAAAATTACATACATACATACATAACATCACGCCTTCATTCACAGAGTGGGGTAGGCAGAGCTACAGAAATACCAACTCTAAAAAGACATGTTAATAATTTTGTAACCACATTTTGCAAAAGTAGGCTGAGATGTTTACTAGTGTATTAGTGACAGGTTGCAAGCCCATTGCCTAACAATACTAGAAGCCCTTATTCCCTTAGTCGCCTCTTACGACATCCACGGGAAGACATGGAGTGGCACTATTCTAACCCGGTGAACACACCGAAAAATAAAATTAACCTGGTAGAATAGAGGCCAACTTGTTTGCTTGAATCACAGCAGTAGAAATGACCTCAGATAATCGGCAGCATTGGAGCTACTTGTGTACTTACCCAAAAGTAGAAGAAGAGTGCCAACCTCTCGTACAGTCAAGGACTTTAATGCCGTTATGCCACTATAATTATTTTACCTTGTTCTTTCATGTGGTTTGACGCTGTCATTATGACAGGGTTCCATATTGGCATAACAATTAACGTCCTTGACTGTACCTACTTAATAACAGTCTCACAAATACAGTCACCTAATAAAATAAAGCAGCATACTTGAGCCTTGTCATGCTTGTCGTAGGCATTTGACGTTGAGCTAGAAACTTATTATGAAAAGGCTCCAAAGTGCTCAAGATTTTCGCTGTGGTAGCTGGCCTTATAAGTAGCTGCACACTTTAGTACCTTGTCGGTTTAAGACCTTCATAATATCAGTGCAGTAGTTTAAACATGACGTTAAAGTGACAAAGCACCAAGAGTGTAAAGCTACTTAAATGGCTAACCGTAGGTACTGTAATTTGAAGTAGAAAATAAATAAATCAGTACACAGTTAGCTACGGACCCGAAAAAGGGTCAAACTCAACAGCAAAGACAAGTTTCGGGAAAACAAATTGTTTGCCGCCATGTAATTAATGATTATTCTAAAATTTTATTAGACCGCCGCTTGCCACAAGATGCTACATGGTAAGAGCAGAGGAAAGACTGGTATGTTCGATATGTGCATTATTTACACCACACTAGATAGGCGACCTATTAAAAATGCATCCACATGCAGCACCGTACACACATTGGAGGGGCGTAGCTGTTATACCTATCTTAAAACGGTTTTTATGTCTAACCGTCGACCGAGCGAGCGATAATTAAGGCCATAGATTGGTACCTACTTATTCTTTTTTAAGTTAAAAATCAATTCAAAATCAGTATTGATCGGTTCCATGAGTACCTAGAGGCTGTTATCTTAAACTGTGGTAAGTTTTATTGGCCAGGTGAATAATGTAACGTAACTGATTAATGAAACGCTTCGTACCTAAGTTTTTGCAATAATATCCTTTTAATGTTTAAGAATTGACAACACGGCGCGGCTCGGCTTTGTTAAATCATTTTTAACTAGGTAAGCAGGTACTTAGCGGATGCGCCCGGACGCCCTCTCACTCGCACCCTTTGAAATTTGGCGATAGATTGTAAACTTGTTTGTTTTTCATTTTTACTTTAAGTAAGTACTTAGTTAGTTACAATCGAGCGCGTCGACCCGCCGGTGGTGCAAAATCGAATGTTTGCATAATTCGGGAATACACTGACATGGTGCGAATTCAAATGAGTGTGGTGATAGTTAACTAAGAGCTTTAAACTACGTATCGGAAAAGATTCCCGAACCGGCGACTACCTGCCTTCACGAGCGACAATTTTAGGTGCTTACCTACCTACCAATGTGCAGCGTACATAATCAACATTGGTGAATTTAAACGTTCAAGTTTATGCAAATCGAGAGTGTGCAATAAACAATGTTAGTGAGCTTAAGACAACTGATAATATCAGCATTCGATTACTGTGCACTGTGCGAAGTGATGAGTATGTTTGTTTTGTCGCAAATGTGAGACAATTTGTACGGGCGTGCTTTGCTGTGCCATTAAAACAGAGGAGGAACTTCGAACACTCAAGGTACCTAATTTAAAACATAAGAAGCTTCATCGGTGTGATTAGGTTGATTTTACAATCGTTTACATAACTTTAAGAGTTTTTTTTTTAAATAAGTAGTTTAGAATCGTTTGTGCTATTCTATTACACTGTAATCGGTGTTTTTGACGGTCCTAAGCCCGATAAGTAGGTATGTACCTAACTGCCAGTATCTTTATCTAAGTGGAAACAACGCTTGTTTATTTGAATTTACAAATTATGCGTTAAGGACTTTAATTGTTAGACACTATGGAACCCTGTCATAAAGACGGCGTTAATAGTTAATTTTAGCTTTCTTTAATCTGGTTAACGCCGTCATTATGACTGGGTTCCATAGTGGCATACCAATTAAAGTCCTTGACTGTACCTCGCCATAATCCACCGGTAACCGAATAAATGAAGTAAGCAGGTGAATAGGTGTGACAAAAATACCTACCTGCCTGGAATGTTATTATTTAAAACCAATCACTTTTCAATTCGTTATCGAACTAATAACAGGTAAACTAAACTTACCTACTGCCGAACCTTGTGCTTCGGCCGCACGCACTGTTGCGAAAAATGTTATAAATGCTTCGACTGGACTAGGTAGGTTGGTAGGTATTTACTTTCGGGCGGCGCGGCGGTTAATAGCTCTGCAATTAATTACCTACTTAATTAAATTCCTACTAATATTCAAACCGCCGATAGATTTAAACTTTGAATCTGAACTTGGTACCTACCTAGTCTTATTTTTCGCGAGGCTGTGCGTGTGCGTAGGCACCTACCTGTAGGTGTGCGCAATGCGTTTTTGTTTTCTTACTGATTTCCTTCGCTGAGTGTTTGTTTATGAGTCTGTTCTTTCGTGTGTTATTGTGCGTGTGCTAGTGTTTCTGTCTTGTGATTTGTGCCAACTCGTTGGATAAACTTTGATGAACTTTATGAGTAACCTACAATAAAAACGTGTTTTTATGAATTAATTTAATTATTCAACTGTTTATTCTACGCATGAACAATACTTAAATAACACTGGCCAGCAGCTTAAATAAGTAAATTACCTACCTAACTACCCACTTGTTTACCATTACAGTCAAAAATAATGCACCTACCTACCTACCTTACTACTACCAAATAAAAAGTTAAAGAAGTTGACGGACGGTAATCCATCATTAAATTAAATTAGGTAGGTAGGTACGGTATTTAACGTTATTAGATTTGAGAGAGATTGTTTGCTAATAACGCTAAACTTTAGACAAAAGGAGTTTGGATGATGGTTAGTTGCTGCCACGTAAGTTTGTAAACATCAATTTCTTTTATTTATTTTAGTTAGGTACCTAGGTACCTAGAACTTTGCTTATAAGGTCATCATAACATACACCTAGGTAACTGTAAAGTTTAACACTAAATACAGTAGGTAGGTGCCTTCATAACCCATAACCACGAGCATGTTAAACACTCAATGCCGATACCTCTTATCATCAGGTACTTAAAAAAAATAAGAAGTAGATAGGTAGGCAAGTTAATTAATTTTAAAAAACCTTGTTACCATTGATGTCGTTTAATAAGTAGACACTGAAGGCAGTAGGTAATTGTTGATTATTTTAAACAGGGAGAGATTATTTCTACGTTATGTAGGGAATCACGCGCGCGGACACGTGACCGCGGGTGAATGAACCGACCGACGCCGGCGGCGATCGACGAGTGAGGCGGCCGGCGCGGCCGCGCCCGCTCCCATTGATAAACGTACTATAACTACCTATCGCGTTGCTTTTGCGTACTAGAAGTGACGGTTTCATTGCGCGCTGAGTTTTGTTTGAAAAAGTCAAAATTTAACCTTACGTTTCCGCAAAAAAATTCCAACGGATTTCAGTTCAGTATAATGGTCTGAAACCACAGTTTCAGTTTTCGTTGGACCGTCCCTTACACCCTGTATAATGGTCGGTGGCGTTGTAGGCACGACAGCTCATGACCACTTTAGTGGTCGTTTGCGTTCAAAGGGTTAAGCATCATGATACGCGTACATGGTTTTCACAAATTAATTTATAAGTAAATTAACACATTTAAATGTCATTACAAATAAATAAGTACCTATGTTACGAGACTTAACGAGTAACTTTTATGTGCCTAAATTTCAGGTCGAGGGGTTGGACCAAAAAAGGATCACATGTATCTTCAACTGCATCACCTCGGCGCCGCAGTCATCAGTGAGAGGCTTCCGGGAATAGCGGAGACAGCGAAGACTTTTACGGGAGCTGATATCTTTACGCAGCCTGTACCAATTATTCCTACTGTCCATTATACCATGGGAGGAATACCTATAAACTACAAGGGAGAGGTGTACATAATAAAAACCCATTCACTGCCGGCTTCACTTCACCCAGTGCCTTGAACGTGTAACGTGCGTTTTCACAGTATACCTACAAGCATTGTATTTATGGGTGCTGCAGTATCTAGGGCAAAGGGGCGGTTGTTAATGAATTCAACTTCAAGCTTAACCTTTTCAACGCCTTACGTCAAATACAAATGCGTAAACCACACGCCAAATATGTATTAAAAAATATGGAAAATTTAACTTAATCTATACCTACGACATACGAGGCATAACGTCTCTTTTAAACTGTACCTGTGACAACTATACCTGTCGGTACTCAGCTCCTGACTACTTAAAGCGTCGTTGGCGTTCAAAAGTTCAAGGTTAAAACTAGTCTTTGGCCCCGAATTTAACTGCGTAGAACTCATTCACGTCAGAATGTATCAATCCCGAGCACGGGCTAACTGTGAAACAAATTTCAATGAAATCCATTGTGACGTTTATACGTGATTTTAAGACATGGGTGGATTGCAGCTCAAAGAAACGAAGATTTACAGTCGAACTCCGAAGTAGCATTTTAGTTCCTTGTCGCAGTAATAATATCTTAAAGTGAGAGTGGTTTCAATTTAGTTACAAAATAATGCAGTATTCTTCCATACAGTATAAGATTGATACATTTTAATCAATCCATAAATGAGTATCAATCTTTGCTAAAATATAAAAATATTGACGTATTCCTCTTTTCACGCAGAATTCAGTTTATTTATTTAACTTAAGTCTGGATTATTTGGCTTGCATCATATTGAAAAAAATAATACAGCTTACCTTTCGCGACAATAGATATTGATTCCACACAGCAAAAAGCATCACAAGGAAATATACAAAAAAAAAATAATGAAAACTACTCCATGAATATCTTGTTCCAGAACCACCGAAATTAGGCAATATTGTTGGTCAAACAATAAATTATTTATTTTTTAAGTGTAAATTGCTCCTTTTTACCTATTTTTAATTAAATACTGACTTGAACTTACCTAAAGAAAGATATGCCTTCCGAAACCTTAGTATTACTGTGGCTGCTTCCGCAATCTTTAAACGCACATTGTGGCTTTTTATCACGTCCTCACGTTGGCTGTGAGTGGTTGACGCGTACTGTCAGAAATTAGAGCACAAACTAATGCGTGTTTCTTTCATCATCATCATCATCATATCAGCCGAAAGACGTCCACTGCTGGACATAGGCCTCCCCCAAGGCTCTCCACTTAGACCGGTCGCGATCCCGCCATCCTTACGAGGTCGTCGCTCCATCTTGTTGGAGGCCTACCAACAGCACGTCTCCCGGTCCGTGGACGCCATTCGAGAACTTTCTGGCCCCATCGGCAATGTTCTGCGAGCAATGTGACCCGCCCACTGCCACTTAAGTTTCGCTATTCTTCGGGCTATGTCGGTAACCTTAGTTCTACTGCGGATATCATCATTTCTGATTCTATCCCGCAGAGAAACTCCGAGCATAGCTCTCTCCATAGCCCTCTGAGTAACTCTGAGCTTTCTTATGAGGCCCATCGTTAGCGCCCACGTCTCAGATCCGTAAGTCATCACCGGCAACACACACTGGTCAAAGACTTTTGACTTCAAACACTGCGGTAATTTGGACGAAAAGACACTGCGAAGCTTCCCTAACGCTGCCCAGCCGAGTCGGATTCGACGAGTGACCTCTTTCTCGAAGTTGGACCTACCTAACTGGACCGTTTGTCCCAGGTAAACATAGTCGTCAACAACTTCGAGTGCAGAGCCTCCGACAATCACGGGAGTTGGCACAACATGGACATTAGACATGACTTTCGTCTTGTCCATGTTCATTTTCAGGCCAACTTGGCCGGAAACTCTGCTGAGGTCAGCGAGCATAGCACTGAGGTCCTCCATGGTTTCAGCCATGACTACGATATCGTCGGCAAATCGAAGGTGAGTGATGTACTCGCCATTAATGTTGATGCCTCGTCCTTTCCAGTCAAAAACCTTAAAAGCATCCTCCAATGCAGCGGTGAACAGCTTCGGAGATATCACATCCCCTTGTCTGACTCCTCGCTGCAGAGGAATAGGCTTTGTGCTCTGGTCCTGTAGTCGGACGGACATAGTGGCGTTTTCGTACAGACACTTCATCACTTCGATATATCGGTAGTCAACTTGGCACCGCTGGAGAGACTGCAGCACAGCCCAGGTCTCGATCGAATCGAAGGCTTTCTCGTAGTCCACAAATGCAAGGCAAAGAGGGACGTTATACTCTTCAGTCTTCTGTATAACCTGCCGCAACGCATGTATGTGGTCTACGGTACTATAGCCTTTTCGGAAGCCGGCTTGTTCGGGAGGCTGGAAGTCATCAAACCTGCGCGCGAGACGATTCGTGATGACTCTCGAAAACAGCTTGTAAACATGGGTCAGAAGTGAGATGGGTCTGTAATTCTTCAGCAAGGTGTTATCACTTTTTTTGAAGAAGAGCACCACCACACTTCTGTTCCATGCTTTTGGCGTTCTCCCTTCGTGGAGGACGGAACTAAACAGCGTCTGAAGGCCTTTAAGAACTGGTTTACCACCCGCCTTCAGGAGTTCGGCTGTAATTCCATCGTCACCTGGGGCCTTGCCATTCTTAAGCTGTTTGAGAGCCATACTAATCTCGTACAGGCTGACGTCCGGAATATCGTCGGTATAGTGCCGGGTTAGTCTAGCCCTCGGGTCTTTAGCTAGATTTTCAACGGGTGTTCGGGTTGTCGTGTAAAGTTGCCCATAAAACCTCTCGATTTCCCCCAGTACCTCAGGCCTGGATGAAACGATCCTGCCGTCGTCGGTCTTCAGCTTCATCAATTAGCTTTGGCCAACAGACAAATCTCTGGTAAAAACCTTAGAGCCCCTGTTACGCTCAATAGCCTCTTCAATACTTTTAGTATTAAATCGGCGTATATCGCGCTTCAGAGACTTTGATATCTGTCTGTTGAGCTGCCGATAGCGACAAGCATCACCAGAGGACTACAAAACCATCTCGCGCCTAACCTCCATGAGCCTAAGGGTGGAGTCCGAGAGCTTCTTGGTTCTGGCACGGCGGGTCTTAAAGTACTTAGACCCAACCGCATGGACAGCTTCCACAAACCCGTCGTTGAAATCGTCCACGTCGCTTCCTAGGCATTCGAAACGGTTTTGGAGTTCGAGCTGGAAGCTCTCGGGGTTTTGGAGCTGGGCGGGTGCCGGGCGGAGCGTAGACTTCATCAGTCGAGACCTTTCAAGCTTGAACTGGATATTCAATGAGCCTCGTACCATACGGTGATCACTCCCGGTTTTAACCGCACTGATCACGGAGACATCATTGAATATGTGCTTCTTCGTCGACATGATAAAGTCTATCTCGTTCCTCGTTACACCATCAGGGCTCATCCAGGTCCACTTCCTATGCTCACGTTTTCTGAAGAAGGAGTTCATCATATAGAGTCCCTCCTTCTCCATAAAACTGGCCAGTAGGTGACCCCGGTGATTCCTACGCCCCACTCCAAATTTCCCCACTCTCAGCTCTTCACCGTCTCGTTTGCCCAGCTTTGCGTTGAAGTCCCCCATAACAACCGTGAAATGAGTTCTGGAGCTGTGCATGGCTCTGGAAACATCCATACACAGCCTCCACCTCATCGTCGGAGTGCCTCGAGGTCGGAGCGTATACCTGTATGGCCTTCAACGAATAACGTTGATTCATTCTTAGTACAAGGCACGCTACCCTGCTCGACACACTCTCGATCTTCACCACGTTGTTTACGAGGGACTTGTGGACGATAAACCCGACACCTCCCTGGGACTGTTGGTCGCCCTCCCGGAAATAGAGCAGGTTCCCGGACTTCAGGGTTATCATGTCCTCGCCCTCTCTACGGACTTCTGATAACCCTATATAGGTTGCGATGATTCCCCATCGCAACCTGCTCAATTCTTCCTCTAGTTCCAGTAATCTTTCGTCGGTCCGCAGTGTTCGGCAGTTGTATGTTGCCAGGGCCAAAGGTCGTCGTTTTTGGTAGCCGGGTCTCTGCCGGTGATTCACTGAAGCACCCCCTGCCCCACCGTTACCATGGCCGCTACCGGAGCCAGGAATAGTAGGGCCGCCGGGGACTAGGGGTCTGGGCCGATATTGTGGATTCATTTTTTAATTTGGGGGGAAAATGCCATAGTCGCCACGCTTGGCAGGCGGGTTGGCGACCGCAGTAATACCTGGTAGTTCGCGGAGGACGCTGCTGCCCATCCCCCGGTTTATCCCTTAGTCGCCTCTTACGACACCCACGGGAAGAGATGGGGTGGTGCTACACGGCATCGGCGTGTTTCTTTATATGGTCCATATATTTTTGAAACATGGAACAACAGCTGCGACGTCATTCCTGTCGTCGATTTTGTATGAAGTGTTTTTGCAGGAGTTTTTAGGGTTCCGTAGACAAATGGCAAAAAACGGAACCCTTAAAGATACTTCATGTCTGTCTGTCTGTCCGTCCGTATGTCACAGTCACTTTTTTCCGAAACTGTAAGAACTACACTGTTGAAACTTGGTAAGTAGATGTATTCTGTGAACCGCATTAAGATTTTCACACAAAAATAGAAAAAAGAACATAAATTTTGGGGGTTCCCCATACTTAGAACTGAAACTCAATTTTTTTTTCCATACGTGTGAGGTAGGTATCTATGGATAGGTCTTCAAAAATGAAATTGAGCTTACTAAAATCATTTTTTTCTAAACTGAACAGTTTGCGCGAGAGACACTTCCAAAGTGTTGAAATGTGTGTAACTTCTAAAATAAGAGAATGATAGGACTAAAAAAAATATATGATGTACATTACCATGCAAACTTCCACCGAAATTTGGTTTGAACGAGATCTAGTAAGTAGTTTTTTTTTAATAAGTCATAAAAACATTGATCAAAGCTACAACGAACTTTTATATTATGTTACTTGCTGCTACGGAACCCTTCATGGGCGAGTCCGACTCGCACTTGGCCGCTTTTTAAAGCTTCATATCTTATGATTAAATAATGCGACAATTGTTTCGCGAATACAGTTATTCTTCTCTTTCACAGCACTTTCCAGAGTGTATGATTAATTAATGCTGCATGTTCCCTATTATGATACCTAGCAACACTTAACGAAATTAAGAAGGCGAAATGGCAACGAAATACATAACATTACTAAGCCACTAAGATCGATAATCGATACAATGAACATTAAAATATAAAAAGTTTTGATAGAGTACCCTCTATTGGGGGTTGGAAATAAATACGTAACAATACCTACTTCTTAACCTAAAGGGCTTTGAATGTTATATTACGCCCTCTAGAGGCGAGTTTAATAAAAATGTGATTTCGGTAAACAGGTGGTCGTGTTCAAGGACGGCTGCGACCAGGTGGTGCCGGGGCTGCACGCCGCGGGCGAGGTAGTGAGCAACGCGCACGGGGCCAACAGGCTGGGCGCCAACTCTATCCTCGACGTCGTGGTGTTTGGACGAGCCATCGGGCTCAATGTGTGCAAAATAGCCAAACCAGGAGAGAAACAACCCGTTCTTAACGATGTATGTTTACTCATATTTTTGGGGTACATCATCATAAGACACTGGAAATAAGCCGCTGATGGGCCGCAAACTGCGTAGAGTTACCAGTGATATTTTACAGTATTGGGCACAGAGGCATTAAAGTGTGAAAGGTTTTTCTAAGCTTAAAAAGCTCAGCCCACTGTCATCCCGTACATTTTGAGTGATAGAAAAGAAAAAAGTAAGTAGCGATTGCATCTTGGTTAAGGTCCTTGGTCAGTTAATCGTATTACTTAAGACCCAGACTATTCGTTTTTCTTAAGTTCACGACTGACGTTTTCTGCTAACTGTACGCAGCGACGCAGCCCTGGTATCGAGGGGTCTCGGACGGTTACCACTTGTCACTCAAAAACAAAATCTATCATTTAAGAGCAAGTTTACAAATCATACCCTGTCGTCTGAAAACTCTTAGTATCTGAAGACTGAAGAGTGACAGTTATATGTTTTGACGGTACGAGTATGCCACCTAATCAGACTGTAAGTCAGAGCCTTTCATGTTGGATAAGATAATATTTCTGAAAACTATACTACTTATAACCCGGGTGAAATCTTACCTAACCATTAAATAAAAAACGAACAATTAAGTGAATTTTAAAGAACAATAACAAGCATTGCAATTGATGTGACAAGATGCCCAACAAAAAGGAATAAAGATAATTATAACCATATTGGTATCGCAGTGGGATGACTTGCAAGATAATGTGCCACAAAAGTGTCCCCCGACTGCAATACAAATTTGGTTATCTCTTGAATCCATTTTTAGTTTGGCATATGGTCACAGTGATTACAATTTGCATTTTAGGGTTCCGTAGTCTAACTAGGAACCCTTATAGTTTCGCCATGTCCGACCGTACGTCCGTCTGCAGCTTAGCTCCGAGACTCTTCGTACTAGAAATCATGAATAAATAGTCGTATTAGTCACGCCAACAAAGTGGTAGAATAAAACCATGGATTTTTTTTTGCGTTTCTCCCCTACCCTTACACTGGGGGTGGGTTTTTCTCAGCTACGCCATTGTGCGTGGTACCTACTCGTATTGTTGGATATGTCTTTTAAAAATCTTGCGGGTTAGTTAAAGCAATATTTTAAACTAAGGGAAGGGAAATTTTACAACCCGAGTGTAAAATATTAAGCTTTAAAGTGCTGTTTTTTGCTAGAGTCAGGTGTCCCCCTACTAAAAACATCTCAGACAGCACCAAATAACTTGAAATAGAAAATTAGTTTATACTTGTTGTTTTTTGTCTTTTTAGTACTTAACAGCATCAGAACCCTGAGCATGGTCTGACATGCTCTTGCCCGGTTTTTTTTATTCACTTTAAGGCACAGCAGGTGTGCCCTTTTTTAAATTGTTTGTTTTTATTTATTTACTTTTAGTGATACGAGTTATCACTAAAAGGAGTCCATCCTTCCCTCATTCCTTATAGTGTATTTATGTGCCTTTGTACGTTCATATCCTGTAAATATTGTATTTGAGTTTCTTTGTTTTGTACAATAAAGAGTTTACATACATACATACGTAATAATTATTAGACGATTATTGAAAAACCAAACGAGCACTTTCGATTTTATATTCAATACAAAATGATACAAATTATGTACAATCCGCCATCTATTATTGGATAGCGGAACTATGCAACATAAAGTTTTAATTAGTGTTACTGTGATTGAAAAACATGCAGACTCGTTTTTTTTTGTGTTTTTGACATTTAATATTTTGGCACTATGGCCACCACTATGTCACTTGCGGTAATTTTACGATTCCAATGCTACACCTAGGTTCGGTTCAGGCAGAAGTTATCGTGGAATAAGGAAATTCACAAACGTTCGTACATATCCCCCGTGGGGTTGCCGGGTTAGAATAGTGCCACTCCATTCCTTCCCGTGGATGGTGGATGTCGAAAGAGGCGACAAGGGAATAAGGACTTGTAGTAGGTACTGTTAGACGATGGGCTTGCAACCTGTCACTAATACGAGTACACTGGTAAACATCTTAGCCTGATTGTGCAAAATTTGGTTACAGAATTACCAAGAAGTCTTTTTTAGAGTTGATCGTATTTCTGTAGCTCTGCCTACCCCACTGGGAATAAAGGGGTGATGTGATGGATGGATAGACAAAAATACATCTAGGGTATTCAAAGAATATTCGGTCCAAATTTTGAGTACATAGGTACATGAATCCTAAAAACATTACAATCCTTTTTTGGGCAATCGTGTAAAAAGAAAGAAAATTACAGGTTGACTGATCGATCAACGCACAGCCGAAATCTACACCTAAGGACTTGAAATTTGGAGCGAATATTCTTTGGATACCCTACGACTGATGAAAGTTATGTTAGTGAAAAATATTTTGAAAGGAAGTAGGTATTCCGTTTTTCGCATTACTGGGAGGAACTTTTGTAGGTATTATTCTTTTTCAGAATTTAATTGAAGCAAGTATAGACAACTATGATAAAATCCGACTTTCAAAAGGCCCAGTAAAACCACATGTCCTACGGATGGCCATGAGAGAAACTATGCAGTCGAAGTGTGGTGTGTTTCGCGATACAACGCTCCTGGAAGAAGGTAGGTTAGTATAAGATCCGAGTATACAACGACCTTAACTGAGCTGGTTAATTGATTGATTATATTTTACCCCTTTACTTACAAAGTATTCCATGCTCATCCCAAAATATAGACGCCATAACCTTACCGGCCGATTTCTGAGTCTTTGGCCGCTTCGGGCGGCTTTCACCAGCCGCTCTCCACTCCGCTGACTGCCGATTGGATTCCGGAGTGAAATGGTGTATCCATGTTTCATCCATTGTCACATACCGATGTAAAAATCATTTTAATTACGATTCATCAGCGCCAAACATCGCGCTGAATCATTGATACGTTGTTCCTTTTGATCAGTTGTAAGCAAACGCGGCACCCAATGGGAAAAAAGCTTTTTCATGATCAAATTTTCATGTAAAATTGTGAAAACACTACCGATACTCGTACCTATCAAACAAGCCGGTTTGATTTCAAATACTTGAATGCTAGAATAAAGTGTGGAAGTGAAAGTGAAACACACATCGACGTGTAAAAGAGCCCTCATGTGGCCCATTAACTAAATAAATAATTTTAATTTGAACTTTGTTTTTTTATTTATGAACGCTTTGCCACCTTACTCTAAGTTCGCCACTGATTTGCAGATGGTAAACTTATCGCGACCTATGTCCGGCAAAATCATGTTTGTCCATCAATATAATTTTACATTCATACTAATGTTTTCTGGTGAAGTAGTCAATAGGCCGACCAGGTCTAGGGTCATCTTCTATGCTCTCCCATCTCAAGCTTAAATTCATTTGACCACTTTTGAACAGTAGATAAAGAAGGAGCGGACTCACGGTAAACTAAATCAATTTCTTCTTAAAATGACTTTAGTTTTTTTCCCTGTTTAGTCAACAGGCCGACCAGGTCTAGGGTCATCTTTTATGCTCTCCCTCCCACGCTTAAATTCATTTGACCACTTTTGGACAGTAGATAAAGAAGAACCGGACTCACGGGAAACTAAATCCATTTCTTCTTAAATTGACTTTAGTTTTTTCCCTGTTTAGTCAAGAATTTTATCACGGCTCTATGCTCCAATTTGATTAATGTTGTAAAATCGCTCATGGTGATAGATCACTTTTGTTCAGCAGTAGCAGAATAACAAAAGAACTTGTGGGCTTCAAATTCACTTTTTTTTGTCAACGGATGACTCTTAGCGGCCAGTATTAAGAAGTTAACAGAAAGGTTTGCAAGATACCAATACCTAGAATTTATTGAACGCCTCTCATAGAAGGGCATCTTCAGCATCGTTGTATGGATTTGACAGCAAAAGCAAATAATTACCTACAAGTCCCCACGCCTTGCCTTATCTTACTCTCGCCTGTCGCAAAATTAGGGTTGTCACAAGTATACATACATATAAATAGTAACTGAGCTCGCAACCTCGTTCGCGTAGAATTAGTTTATTTACCTGTAAAACTATACGATAAACCATAACCGTTTTTTTACACAAGCGGAGTCGGATAAAAGGTACCCTAAATATTTTGCGTCTCAGTGTGGCCCTTGAAAAATGTCTTATCAGTTAAAAAGTGCAGTTTTAAATAAAACGCTTAGTCGGTACTCGTATCACTGACGTATAGCATAGTTACTCTTTACTTAATGTGTTTATGTTACAAATAATAAATAAATACTCAAAGTTGGTTGATATCGTTCTACAATTATCGTAAAGCACGTGGTCAAATATGGATCGAACAATTTCGTATTGTGGGTGAAGGTGGTAACCCGCTAGTTTGCTACAATAAGTAGTCCGGGACTGTTGACAGGCCACGCGGGAGTGCGCGTAGTGGGGATAAAGTTACCCTTATAATACTACTTATTCTCATGCCGGCATTACTTCCCCCCCTCCCCGGCTCACCTCCTAGAAGTGGGGACTTTTAGTATGTTCACTTTCTAATCATACTGATCAACTTTCTGAAGAAATTGCTTAGGTTCCTGCTCACGCACTCTATACCCCCTTTTTAGCCTTTCGTTGACCGGTTATAGTAAGATCCCCTTGTTCCGTCTAGGTAACTGGGATTAGGTAACCAGTGATCTGTGAAAAATTTTTTTCCTCCCAGGCCACTGGTTACCTGCAAGGATTTAGTTTTTTTTTGTGTTGTAAACTGATATTTTCGATAGTTGTCTGTAAAGAAAAACAGTTCCTCCCAGGCCACTGGTTTTAGTTTTCAGGATTTAGTATTCCTAAAATGATACTGTCAAATATATGTAATAGTTATCAGTCTGCTAATTTAAAATAAGCGTTAGGACAAAAAGTCCACTTGCCAGTAACGCACTGTATTACATCATTGTCATCATCATCATCATCATATCAGCCGAAAGACGTCCACTGCTGGACATAGGCCTCCCCCAAGGGCCTTACATCATTGTAGTAAGCCTAAAACTAACCCAGGGATATAACTATAGACTATTTACTATAAAAGTAATTACAATCATTATTGTAAACCTGCATAGTAAACCTATCAGAAAATAAACATGACGTATTCTATTTGAAGTATTCTTAATTTCTATTTCTTATTTTCTTATTCTTTATTTCTTATATCAGTTTACTACAAGGAAAACTAAATCCTTGCAGGTAACCAGTGGCCTGGGAGGAACTGTTTTTCTTTACAGACAAACATCGAAAATATCGGTTTACTACAAGGAAAACTAAATCCTTGCAGGAAACCAGTGACCTGGGACGAATTGTTTTTCTTTACAGATAACTATTGAAAATATCAGTTTACTACAAGGAAAATTTAATCCTTGCAGGTAACCAGTGGCCTGGGAGGAAATAAAATCTTCACAGATCACTAGTTACCTAATCCCGGTTACCTAGACGGAACAAGGGGTAAGATCATGGTAGGTATGATACGGTGTAGTTGGCAGAGACCTTTCACATTTTTTTTAATAACACCACATAGAGTTAAGTAATACTTGTTAAAAAACAATGTTGAATTAACGTTTATTTGGGGCTGTTCTGTATGTTAAGATTCACAAAAAAAAAAGAGTTTGAAGTGAAATACTGGAAAAGGGCCGAATCTCAAGTACCTACCCGAAACAGACGTGTATTAATGACTCGATGTATGAATGTGGAAGAAGCGAAAGAGACTTCAAGCTCGTAGCAGGTGGAAAAAAGTGGTCTCTGCCTACTCTTCTGGGAAACAGGCGTGATTTAATGTATGTATGTATGAGTTTGAAGTGTGGTGAAAAGTAAATGGTACCTAGTTTTACACTGACTGAGTCTTAGGCAAATTTTAAACGCCTTTATTTGTTTTGTTAAGTTTTTCATTAAATATATTGAAGTGATGATCGTTTTCCTTTTGATTTCTTTTTATTTTGCTTGCATAGCCGCATAATATCTTGTGGCTGAAATGATGAAAACGATGAAGTACAATCACAATCAACTTAAAAAAAATGGTTTCAATGATCCAATAATATGGCCACAAGACTAGATACACTATTGTCTGTAGATTAAGGTCAAGTTTACTTATTAGAACTTGGGATGCAACCATATTTTTGCAGCTGACTGTACTTACCCTTATAGTACTCGCAACATGAAAATGTTTTCAGGTTTCACTTCTATTCAAAAGTGGTATAAAGAGTTCCAGAGTATTCAGACGATAGACCGGAACACGAACTGGAACAGTGACGTGGTGGAGGTGCTGGAGCTGCAGAACATGTTGCAGCTGGCCGTGATGGTGGCGGCGGCAGCGCGCAACCGCGTCGAGAGCCGCGGCGCGCACTTCCGCGATGACTTCCCCACGCGCTGCGACGAGCTCGACTACAGCAAGCCCGTCGAGGGACAGGTAGCCCACCAACAACCACGCACTTGCCGATCCATCTCGCTGTTCTGACAGCGTCTCAATTGAGCACGAGTCTGCTGAGAGTCATAAGTAAGTTTTATTTATTTATTGATTTATAACCAAAGAGCGGAATTCTTCATAGCAAAAATCAAACTGTCAGAGGGATTGACCTAACTGTTTTATCGACTTATCGATGTTACGGAATAATATCGCATTAGGTATCCATAATCAACTTAAAAGATTATTCTGTAACATTTGACCTCTTTGATAAGCAACTTGCATCTCCATATTAAAGTAAATCATGTCAGCGTCACATATGTCATTTATGTCACTTGAGTTTTCATGAGTGATTTCCGTGCCGTGCCACTAAAATGGTTAATCCTAAAAGAAAAACAATAAAAAAATGGATACAGAAAGATTCTTCTCTTAGTTTCAAAGAAGATTCTTCCACAATATATTGCTCTAAATGTGACGTTCATTTACATCAGCTAAAGAAACATTGTGTTGAAAGTCATTTAGTGAGTATAACTCGTTCGTCACAATGCTCAAAAAGTACGCGTTCAGACACATTTTATATAGATTTAATCATATTTTTAGTTTCGTGCAATATTCCATGGAAAAAGATTAACAATCCAGTTTATATATGCAATATTCCATGGAAAAAGATTAACAATCCAGTTTATAAAAACTAAACAAAAATATATTTGTTGTTCCTGTACATCAAAATCACTTCCAGATGAATCATTGCTGAGAAAAGTATACTTAGATATAGTTTACCAACAAACAGTTCAAGACATAGGTACGCAAGAACCTGATAGGAAAATATATATGGATAACAGTCGACGAAACTTTAATTAGGATGGGCAAAAGTGTCACTAATTTGATTTTAAGAGAACTAAAGAAAACATCTTGTTGCAAATCTTACTATATTATGCAGAAAATTTGGTATGTATTACAGAAGTAATTTCAAACTTAAATTCAAAAGAGTCGGCTGCAATAAGAGAAGCTAAAAGAGTATTTAAGCACAATAATTTGAGAAATTATCTGTTGTACATAAAATAAAGTTATGGCATTTTACGTGACGCAATAATCAAATTACAAACATCCTGTTTATCCTTATTAGCCTCTCTTGTAATACTTGACCAGGTGAGAAGTATTCTAAATTGGTGTGGATCTCAGATAGTGCAAATAAAATTTGAAAAAGTACTAGATATAATTCCGGACTACGACATGATACGCAAATATGCTGATTTTATAGAAAAAAGTGATTACAGCCAAAACACCGTTATCGAGTACTACAAATATGCTCCTGTTACTTCAACTGAGGTAGAACGCTCGTTTTCATCTTATAAATGGATCTACAATGAACAAAGGAGTAATTTGAAAGGTGACAATGTTGAAAAAATAATGACTATTTTCTTTTACTACAGGGAAGATGAAGAAAACATATTTAGTACAGATTTATTTAGATTTCGACTTTGTTATTTTGAATGAAGATTAGTTACCTACTCTTAGCAATATTTGTTTTTAATTTTTAATGATAAGTTTCATATAGAAAATTTGAAAAAAAGTATTTTCTGTTTTATTCTTTACTATTATACTAAAATACAGTGGCGGTCAGCTAATTAGGGACACCGTTAATTTGTTTGTATATATATCCAAAAGCCTGATTTCATTACTTTAACTTTGTTTCGTTAAGTGACAAATATTTATCGATAAGTCGATAAAACAGTTAGGTCAATCCCTCTGACAGTTTGATTTTTGCTATGAAGAATTCCGCTCTTTGTTTATAACTTAATAATCACCATCACCATCAACACAATCATTACTGCCGGCCGGTATTGGCCTCGGCGACTACGTTCAACTCTGGTTTTGTGCTCGCATGTAGCCAATTTATTGCCAAAAGGTAAACTCAAATATTTATACCTACTACCAAAGAAAGTCTGGAAATTAAGTAATAGTATTAAAATTTGAATGACCAAAATCCTGATAATGCGTACAGATGAGAATAAAAAGCTTCTCCCTTTAATTAGGACCTAATCTCATTCAGGATTTACGAAGGATAATATTCCCTCATTATGTTATTGTTTAAATTTATAGGATTCAGACATATATTCTGACCCGACGACTTTTTGTAATTATAACCGAAAGGCCAGGCTATTTTGGCTTGGTGACTTTTTCTGTGAATTCATTTGTTCGATACAATCCAGCTCCTAAAACATGGAACCGGATCCGGTTTCACTTTCGGATGATAGGTATGGCTGATACCCATGATCCTGAAATAACCTCGGCGTCAAAAATATCGCCCCTCCGCGAAAATCAGATTCAAGCTAATCTAGACCTTAGCGAAATTATGTTACATAATTAATATTAGTATCAATTAAAAGCACGTTTAATGTGTTTTAAATTAATAATGTTTAATTTAAACAAAACGTAATGGCTTGTGAATCAGAGCGTTTCGAAAAAAAAGTGCACAAATACTCGTTTGAAGGGTCGCGAGTTGTGCCCTTTTCCAGGGGTATAAAATGCCTGTACAAGGTCAAATGTCAATCATTCACTATCCAGACGTCGAAGAGAACACATCTAAGGAACTCAAGCAAGAAAACAACCCTCGAACATGGAGACCACCGCTGCTGAATCAGCTCAAGTGGTTGCACTACTGCAAGCAGGAGTTCGGCAGTGTGATGTCGCTCGGCAACTCAATTTAAGCCGTCATGCTGTCCGCCGAGTATTTCAGCGGTTCCAGGAGACTGGGGGCTACATCAGAAGACGTGGGGCTGGTCGGCGACGCTGCACATCCGAAAGAGATGATCGCTTCATCGTGACATCATCTCTACGCAATCGCTTCGCTAGTGCTGTTGAGGTGCAACAACGCCTCAGAGAAGCTCGGACAAGATCAGTTAGCATCTCTACGGTTAGAAGAAGACTGCGGGAAAAGGATATCGTGGCTCACAGGGCTGCTACAGGCCCAATGTTGACCGCACAGCATCGCAGAGATCGCTTGCAATTTGCCCGCGACCACGTCGATTGGACGTTTGAGCAATCTCTTTACCGATGAGACGAGAGTCTGTCTTTATTGCAACGACAGGCGGGCCAGAGTCTACAGAAGGTCGGGCGAACGATTTGCTCAAGCCTGTATTGAAGAGACAGTGGGCTACGGAGGTGGCTCTTGCATGTTCTGGGGGGTCATGTCTATAGACGGCAAAACCGACCTTGTCTGCGTCTCCACGACTGGAGGCACTCGCGGCCAAGGGTCCCTGAATGCTCGCCGATACATTGCCGAGATCCTGGAAGAGCTTGTGATGCCATATGCGGGTTACGTCGGCTCTGGGTTCACATTAATGCACGACAACGCTCGCTCCCACACTGCATTAATTGTTCGGGATTATCTGGAGGAGGTCGGGATTCCCGTTTTGCCGTGGCCGGCCAGGAGTCCTGACTTAAACCCGATTGAACACCTTTGGGACGAGCTGAAGCGACGGGTTCGGTCACGAGATGCCGCCCCTACCACCCTGCAAGATCTTCAGGACGCAGTCATCGAAGAATGGGGCAACATTCCACAAGAGGACATCGTAAAGTTGGTGCGAACAATGAAAGACCGTTTAGAGGCAGTGATAAGGGCAAGGGGGGGTAACACTAGGTTTTAAGTTAATTTTAGGCACTTTTTGTAAAATTTTGTTATCCATTTATTGTTGTAAATTTAAACTTGAATAAACATTTTTCAACTGTTCGCAATGTCATTTCCTTTAATTTTTGACCCCAAGGAAAAATCCTTTTTTTTTTTAATTTTCCTAAAAAAACACTTTATTACCTTTCAAATGATACCTAACAATCATATTGTTGTCCTTGATCAAATAGGGTTTAAAGTCGGTTGTAATTATTTTCCGAGGAGGGGCGATATTTTTGACGCCGAGTGTACACCATTATTTTGTGTTAACGATGATTCAAAGCTATTTCAGCTCTAATGCTATTTTTACTATTTGTAATAAGTAAGGTACTCCCGCTTTTATATTTTAGACAAAGAAGCCATTCGAGAAACACTGGCGTAAGCATACGTTAACCTCTCTCAACTACGACACGGGGGAAGTGTGCATCGGCTACCGGCCAGTGGTCGACACGACGCTTGACGCCGAGGTTGCTTGGTTACCGCCCAAGCCAAGAGTCTACTAAATCGATTACAGTCTCATTGTTATTTATAATTATTTATTCTTTAAAAATAAACATACCATCTTTTATATTTTTATTGATCTTACTGGGTGAAGCATTTTGTCGATAACACGACTTACCTTCCGTTTTTTTAGGATTCCGTAGTCAAACTAGGAACCCTTATTGTTTCGCCTTAGAGATTATTAGTTCTAGAAAGCTGAAATTTGGCATGAATGACATAAAAGCGTTATTTTTGTTAGTCGATTGTGGGGTCACGAACCATTTTTTCAGGAGTCCGTGGTTCCACTATGGGGTCTCATCCCCATATTGAATGGGCAGTCAGTCAGTTGGACTTGTGACACTGTCAGATCTTTTTGTATGGTGACAGTGAAGGTGTTACAGACGGCACCAAATGACTTTAAATAGAAAATTAGTTTGTTGTGTTTAATGTTTGTAGTACTTAACGGCTTCGCTTCGGAACCCTACACTGAGCATGGTCTGAAATGCTCTTGTCCGGTTTTTTATACAGTCGATACGAGTTTACAGTCCACGACAAAATCCGTGAACACCAGTATCTATTGTACATTCGAGATACGAACTCAATAAATACTATGTTAACGTGTTTGTGAAAATTTCCATAATATAGTGATTGAATGTTTGAAACATTCTCCGCGATTGGTAAGTTATCGATATGCCGATATTTTTCATTTCTTCTTATAATTAAAAATACCTATATCCCAAGTGTTTAAATCGTAGCTAGATAGTGATTAATGCACAGTTTAGTATTTAGTTATCAAAGTTAATTGCTATTTGTAATGAAAGGCTAGAAAGTTGTTAAATTGTATTATTTAAAGGACAATGAAAACATAATGCTGTTTATTTAATATTTGCATTGCCTTTAAATAATACAATAATATGTTGTCTTCAATGAAATTGATTATGTGTGTATTTAAACAATATATTTATTATAGATACGGAAATAATCTTGTTTTTTATTCGAGATTACCTTACTGCACTTTAAGACGTGTCTAAGTCGTGATCCGGTAAGTATTTCGTAGTAAGACCGTTAATAGCTGACGCACTGTACTAGATTGTGAACCGTTAGATCGATCCCTTGTTCTTGTTTGATAAATGTTTTGATACACACACTAATACAGTTCACCCAGTGGCCGAGGGGTTGCGTGCGGCAGCCGCGCCTTGTCGATCAAACTGCCCGCCAGGTGTTGCATTAAATCAATTCGACTAACCGCTCGTCAATTTATCAAATCGACTACTTTGTTTTTAAACAGGTGTGGCGTCATTTGTTTTTTTTTTTAATTATATTCATAAAATAAATCTTTTACATAAAATACGTCAACCTTACCGAGTTGATTGGGTGACTTGCATATTTCAACACCTACACGTGGTCTACTTTGGGGCCTATGTAAGGTCTAAAATAGTTTTTGGTTGGACCTTACAAACATGGCTATTAATGGCATAAAGAATGAAAATGCACGGCATGGTCATAATATTCAACTCTCTAAAACATGGAACATAAACGATCAGTTTGCTTTAGGCCACACATTGCTTTTAAGGGTAAAAAACGGTTATCACGATTTCCGGAAAAACTACAAGTCCTATGGAAAAAAGTTAAATGACAAAGTGGTAATAAAAGGATCTATTTATTTTTGAATTTACACTTTTTTCACATAAACTCAATAATTTTGTGAAAAATTCTGGTAACCAAGTTTATGGATTTTATTTGTATCTATTAGAAAAAAAAGTTATTTTTCGCGTAATTTGGTGAAAATTTACCTTTTTATGTTCCATTCATTTGTATTTTATTGATTTAAAATACACGGTACAGTGTCACACGAATTGACCTAGTCCCAAACTAAGGCTCTAGGCTTGTATTATTATGTGTACTAGACAACGATAAAGTACTTATATAGAGAAATGCATACCTATTTAAATACATAGAAAACCTTTTTTTTCTTTCATAAATAGTATGTTTAATGTAACAATTAAAATCGAATGATATTTTAATACAAGATTTAAAAATTAATCTTTAACTAATTTAGTTATACTCGTGATACTACAACTGTATAGGTTTTTTTACCACTTTACAAAGTTTTGGTTATAATTTACAGAATCGATAACATACGCGTGATAATTACAGTGATAGGTAAGTACGAGTACCTATGTATAAAAACCAAAACAAAACCTTTTTTTAAAGTGGACTAAGGCGTACTTATCCCTTTAAGGTGTCTCTTCCATCTTACCATTGCGAGATTGAGAAAAGTGATAGGCATGCATTGAGTATACAGGTGAACAAATTTATTTAGAGCACTAAAATAAATATTACATTCAATTACCTAAATAATTAAATACAGAGATATATACACATTTATAGACATCAATACCCATACTTAAACTTAAATAATGGGTTCAAATTGGCTCATATAAATTTGGCCTTTTGATTTTTTATACAAATAACGATTTGTGACTATAGTTAATTACTCATAATTTCTCCGGAAAAATTGCACATAATTTTTTTGTTCAAAATTATTATTCATCATCATCGCAACTCCTAAAGTGAATTTTACTGAAACCGTTCTGATTTTAGGACGCTTATAAAACAAACCTAACCTAACCTAACATTATTTACCAGTTTAATATTTTTTAAATCCTGAAAATAAACAGGTGTATGATTAGTATTGATTATGAAGAGTGATCATTATCACTGATCATTATGATGTAAAATGGTATGAGAAATATTTTTATGAAGAGTGATCATTATGGTGTAAAATGGTATGATAAATATTTTCGTAGTTCCAATAATCTAATTTGCATTTTTATATGAACTTTGGCGCTCCCTTAAATAACTATACGTATGATGCATAATTTTCGTTTTGTCTAGGTTTATCACATGATTATTCTTGGACCATTCATATTATAAATAATTAATTTAAATTTCGTAAGTAATAATGCCGTTGCCAAGTTGCATGCATTAAAAGCTTTTTGTAGGCCTTCTTGACTTGCACGGTGTTAGGGTTGTGTGCATCGCCCCTGACTACGTATGTTGCCAAAAAACAAGTCGATCTTGGCTTAATTTGTAGGACGAGGGAAACGACATGGTGTGTGATTTGACGACAAGAGTTCTAAACAAACTTTCTATAATTTCCAAACATAACTGTCTCTGCATCATCACAGACGGGTAGGTTTAATAGCGCCTTAGCTTATCCCTTGTCCCTTGCTATTTAAAAGATGGCCTAACTAGCGATAATCAATAGAGATTTACGGCTGCACTCAGTCAGGGTCAGAAAATAACATTCACTATCGACAAGTAGTTCCTTAGTGATGATTTACATGTTTGAAAAAGGGAACGAGTTAATTGCTTCTTTTACGTCTCTGGGTACGGTGTAAGATGTAAGTTGAACCTTAAAGCTACACGCTGTATCATGGAAAAACATGATCATGTTATTGTAAAGTTTTAAAGCTAGAAAAAATACCTATTATGAAGTAAAAACTTCAAATATTTAGCTCCGAAGATTATCTTAGGCTTATGCGGCGCGGGGCGTGCGAGGACGAGCTTGGAGGTAGTAGCTATAGTTACTTTATATTTTAACTTAAGGGTAAGCCAGGCGAATAAATTAATTAAAATTAAACATTGTGCACTAACAAGTTCCCGCGGTACCCGTTACTTGTAAGAAGCCGTACCTACATATTGGTTTGTACAGCGCACAGCAGATGTAGTGTAATGAGCTCGTAATGTGCCGTGGAGCAGGCTGCGGCGGAGGCTCCTCTGCCGCCGCGGCTCCCGGGCGCATCTCCCCGGGGTGATAATCCCGCGCACGCGACTCAGGCCCCGCCCTGGGGCGTGGCCGAGTACTTCCGCAGCACTCCCCCGCACATCCCCGCCCTACGTCTCCGACGACCGGACGAGGCGCCTCGCTATTATCCCGGTTTCCTGTCCGCGAACGCTCGCTTGCGACTCCGATACATTGATGTGTTTATTTTTTTCCCGCGCTAACGACAGATAAGACGGACGTGGTCCTTCCGAGTGGCTCCCGTGGCGGTGACTCCCGGACAACTCCGCCGGCGCGGCCGCCGCGCGTCATGGACGGCTTCCTCATCGCCACCAGCACTCGGCCTCGAGCAGCGAGGATAGGGGTAGCGATTAAGTGAAGGTGAGTTACGAGTAGGTATGAAGTAGGTTGTGGCAAGGTGATACCTACATTTGACGCAATACCTACATGTCACACTAATGTACACTAACCTACCTATGCGATAATGATCTAGTAAGGCAAATCTTTGAATATCGCTACGCGAATCGACATAATGATTGGAAGAGTTATCATTCTTTTTATCATGTACCTATCAACTCATTTTAATACTTATATATCTCATTTTTGACGACACTTTGGGCGAGTTGGTAGTGACGCTGCCTACGAAGCTAGCGGTCTCGGGTTCAAATCCCGTTAAGAGCAGATATTTGTGTGATAAGCGCGAGTATTTGTACCCGAGTCTTGGATGTTTTATATTATATGTTTATTTCTCTACATAAGTAAGTTTATCATTGTCTAGTACACATTTTGCCTTACAAGCCTACTTAGAGCTTAGTTTGGGACTAGGTCGATATGTGTGACATTGTCCCGTGATTATATTTATTTTATTGTTCATAACAAGCTTTTATCTTGGCTTAAAGTTATTACATTATGTTTTACAACATTATAAATATTCCCAATTTTACCCGATCCTGCGCCCTGTACACTGTTAAAACTGGTCAGTACTTCATAGCAAATATGCCTAGTTCGATCTTGGTTAGGATTAGGAGTCCTGCTCGATGACTGCTTGACATCATTATCTGGGTTGGTACAGCTTTGTGACAAAGGCCAATCTTGAAATCCAATCAACACCAAACAGCATCTTCTCGTCCCAGATACCGATGACCGGAAGACAAATGCCTTCGACAATGATGATGTTACCAGTGATGATGATGACCTTCAGACGAGATCCCTCACAATGGGCCTCGAATTGTTATGAAGGCAAAGGGTCATCCAAAGGGCAATTAAGGGCGATGCTTCGAGTTTCTCTGTTGATCAAATTAGGAAGAGGTCCGCAGGAGAAATAAAGTAGCCGACATAGCTTTTTATATTACAAACAGTAGGTAATCGAGCGGTACATGAGCTGCACATATTTTCGTAAAACCTTTTAGCGCGGAAAAGTTCTGTAGTCCACGTACGGGGTGGGCAACGCTGGCTGGCCTCCGATAAGGTGGTGGGCGATGTACCTATCCGATAGGAACCGCGGAATATCACTGGACCAATCTCGATGGCCCAGCCAGACCTACTAGTTTTTCATGATAATGATTTTTATTTAAATGTTTAGCCGTTACTGTTTCACGCTTGGCCAAGATAATATTTTCTATAAGTACATAAAACTCGAACCAGCCAAGAATACCTCTTATCGGCTGAATAACTATAACTCGTTATTCAAGGTCAACCAAACTAGTCAAAACTCAACATACTCTAACACACTAGCATAGTCACTGAGTTAGTTCATCATATCAGCAGTTACCTGATATTTTTAGTCAATCCGTTACCATAGATTACTTTACAGAAGCGATTTTGTGACTGAAGCTAACGTGTTTGTTTGACAGATAATATTGTTTTAATGAGTAGGTAATATTAATCGTTTGATACGAAAAATTACTTTAGTTATACGTTTATAAAACATATACCCCCTTACTAATTAATATACGTTGAATAAGCATGGAATAGTTATATCATTCTGTCCTTATCTGTGATTGCGACATTTGAATTCAACAAATAAGAACAAAGCATGGTATTCGAAGCTTATCCAACGTTTATTAGTACGGGGGTAGGAGTTTTGTCGTCAGTTGAAGTTAATAATTGAGTAAGAGAATATTTAGACAACCTTTTGCTCAACCTCCAAATTTTAATCTAGCTTTGAACCGATTTGAAAGCAGGTTTTCTTGCGGTGGTTCTTAAACATGTTTTATCAAAATCGGTTCAGCCGTTTTTGAGATATTGAGCTTGCGGTGGGATACGGAGCTTGGGTGCGAGTAAGTATATAATCACAAAATATTAAAACTCTATATTCAATCAATTGCAATAGCAGATTGTGCACCAGGGCCGTAAGAGGGGGATTCCTGACGAGAGTCTATTAGAAGCCCGACGCCGTAAGCGGAAGGCTTTTAATGACTTAAGTTTGTAATCCCCTTACTGACCGTGATACACACAATGTTTTTCGTTGTCAATGTTTTTTATTGAAATTAAAAAATTATTAGACTATTAAAGACCACAACAATCAAACAAATGATTGCACTCGACTTGCTAAATAAGATTGACAACTTTTTTATGTACAGATAATTCTAAGAACTACGTTTTGTTTCCAAAATTGACATGCTTTTAAACTGTACGTGTGACCTATATAATGATCGGTGGCGTTGTAGGCACGACAGCTCATGACGTCGTTGACGTTCAAAGGGTTAATAATATAAATGCAAAGTCTCTGAAATAATACTAAAATATAAGTGGGTCATACACAGATTTAGGTAGGCGTTTTCCAAAAAAAGTGTACATCGTTAAGGACAAAGTTGAGAAAATTTTACTATTTCCATTTAGTCACGAAAATTAGCCATACATTTACATACGTTAATTTTCGTGGCGAAATTGAAAAAGTTTTTTTTTTTTTATTTTGCCTTTAACGATGTACACTTTTTTTGGAAAACGCCCAGGTAACAGTCTTTTTTGTGGACACACCGAAAGTTAATGTTTTTAAGGCCTAATTTTCTGGCTAAGCCCATTCCCGCAAAAACACCGTCAGGACTGCTTTAGACCTATCATATAAAAACATAAATTATATGCACACAAGCTCTTAACTATTGACCACAGGAGAGACAACTTTTGTTATTAAGAGAGTGTATGACCCAACTATAGTGCAGTTAAATGTACCCTATAACTTTTATATACCGTAAAATTTGTTTGTAGCCAAGTTTTGAATATAGGAAATAAACCTAGGCTGATTATAAACCTACTTTGTCTGAACGTCTGACGTATGAGTGGGTTCTGCATTTTAAAACTAAACAAGTGCAGAAAGTAGTAAAATCATGTCATTTTACACGAGTCCCGAGCTGCAAGCCTCAACGACACAAGACTCGGGACGAGTGGAAATGACAGTTCCGCACGTGTACCAAACGACGCTTTTAACTACATTTGCGAAAAAAAAACAACAAAAATAAATCTATTAAATGAGACAATTTTACTTTTAATCTACACAGACTTTATAAAATTGGCTGAGTGCATATTGTTCAGAAAATAACCTTTACTTAAATATAGATAAGTGCTGCGCCATTTCTTTTTCCCGTAAACGATCTCCCATACAATATAATTATATAATTGGAGGCAAATCTCTTAATAGAGTTTCACAAGTGAAGACTCTAGGTGTATTTATTGATAGTGAGCTTCAGTTAACCACCCACGTTGAAAAGATAGCTTCTAAGGCGTACAAGATGTTAGGATTTATTTTTCGTCAAGCTAAGGATTTTGAAGATCCTAGTACCTTGGTCCTTCTGTATAACTCATATGTAAGGTCATGTCTGGAATATGCATCTACTGTTTGGAGTCCTTTTTATTTAGTGCATATCAATACTATTGAAAAAATTCAAAATAAATTCATAAAACGGTTAAAATATAAATTTCCAAACTTTAACACTTCTAGAATATTATCACTTGAATCGCGTAGAGAACAAAGAGATATAATATTCTTATATAAGCTACTGAGTAATTTAATTGAGTCGGAGTGTCTTTTTAATAAAATACGTTTTAGGTGTCCAAATTTTAGAACTCGCTCAAATCACTTATTCGCCATCCCTACTTGTCGCACTAAGTATATGAAAAATACATTTTTAATACGAGCGTGTGCAACTTATAATAAGAAATACTCACACATTGACCTATTTAACATAAATTCAAATCAGTTTATGTCTGCATTCAAGAATCAATGGAATCCGTAGTAAACTTGTTAACTTTATTTTTAATATCATTGTAATTTGATTTTGTAATTTTTCATTATTTTTGCTTTCTTAATGTGTCACTATGTCACCCCTGAGCAAATGTTAATGTATTTAACTTTAAGTGGAAACTGTTTTGGCTTACTGTATTATCAAATATTTTTAAGATATGTGAATTTATGTACGCTGTTTGTTTCTCAATAATAATAAAAAAAATAAAAAAATAAAAATGCCAACGGTTGTGACCATTCAGCCAAATCAAAAGATACCATGTAACGTAAATCCAACTTAATCAGTGATCTTTTTGAAAACTAAGCAGTTTTAATCTTTTAAATAATAATACCTACAATGCTAAAATGACGTAATCAAAAAATAAATAAAGTGGTTGAACATGCAAACTTTTTGGTTGGGTGCATGGCTTGGAACATTAGTAAATAAATAAAATAATGGAAAAGTAAAAAGCACTAGTTCGCAAAAACGAACTTTGCGCACGCTAAACGGCTACGTAAAGTGCCACTTTTTGAACAACTGTAATAAAAACAATGTTATGGTTTTAGACATGTTTCAGAGCGTTAATTTTGTATGAATTATCTTCAGGACTTAGCTTTGTACGATTTGATGTATGTTAAAATATAATCATATTATAATAGGTAAGTAACAAAAGGGCAAACATATATGGGTTTAATAGACGTTCCCAGCAGCTTGACAGAATATTAAGGGATTAATACTTTCAAGATATAGTTGAAATATCTTCATTTTATCCGTTAAACAGAACAGAATATTTTTTGCTAGTGGGGATATCTTAATCAGGTAATCCCTACTGTTCCGGTACAAGATCCCACTACACCGTAGGTACTGAATATTCGTATGCAATAATTAATTCCGAGGTGATTTATGCGAATATTATTCAACCAGTTAGTATCTGCATACCTCGGCTGACTCCCAAGCATGGCTGGATTTATGCCTCTATGGTAATACGGGGTGATGTTACTGCGAATACATTTGCGCGGGTTGCGAGCCGCGGCTAAATGTAAATCTTATTATCTTTTTACCCTGTTGACTGTTGTTCTTGGCTATTTTTTATTTACGCCTAGCATTTTTTTACACATTAAAAGTATATTTTACAGATCTCCCTCTCCACCGATTTCAAACGATCGTAACATAATGTAGGATATGATAAAAACTATTTTTTACGATACGGTCCGCGCACGAGTAATGGTCCCCGAAGCGTATGGGCGTCGGCCGCCACCTTCCCTAATCCTCATATTTGCTCTAATTTGAACGGAACAGCAAAATATTACGCATATCATCAGTATCATCACTTTGACATTCGTTTGAAGTTCTCAGTTAGTTAGTCACAAGAATACATCGTCGTTGAAGTGACATTCACTTTGTTAGTGTAAAGCCAACAAAGACCGCGCCTACAACTCGCACCTTCAGAACATTAGTGAACTAATTCAGAAATTTTAAATTTCGAGTTAGGTCTCTATAGTAATAAATTTATGACTTGAAGTTTGAAAGCTGATATTTTGAATTGGGTCACTATTGTTCTGAAGGTGCGAACTGTTCTCCCCGCGAGCGCGGGCGTGTTTGTTAATATACTCGTAAGTACTTAGTACGAGTATTTAATACAGAGTTTTATGCTTTGACAGCACTAGCCGGATTTGCACTACAGCAGAGGCGTGATGTTGGCTGCCTTATACCTAGTGCGTTCCACAAAAGAATACGCGCGTTAGCATGAGTGCTATAACTCTTATTAACAATGTTCGACCGCGTGTTGTCGCCCCCGGAGTGCAAGACTTTCAGCGAGTGTGCCAAGTAAAGCCCACATCGCTCGCTCAAAAAGGAACCTATTACAGAACGATAACCAGTTCTCAAGCTTAATAAACGTACCATTTCACATTCATTGCTTCTTGCCACCATTTTTGGGAAGATTTTTCCGGTGTTAACTCTAGCAAAGTTATTAGAGTTGAGGAAAAGTGCCAGGCGCAGGTTTAAAGTTGCATCCCATCAAGTCGCAAGATGTTTGGGGTATTTCAATCACTTAAGTTTTAATTTCAGTATCATGTACAAAAATAGAGCGCGGGTCGGGTTTTGTTTTGAGCCTATGTAAGTTGCAGTCTACGATAGTTACCGATTGTCATACATACATATAATTGACATACTTAAGTGCCCGACACCACCTCTCAGCGATTTGGTAGTCATCACTAACGTTTGGCTAACGTTCGCGGAATGCATCTTGTCTAGGCCTGCTGATACCTGATGGAGTGATGGTAGGTATAGTGTTAGTTAAGAAAAACATTTTGTTTTATTTATCCGATCGACATACGGGCCTTCAGGCAAATAAAAATTTACTTATATTCATTTTGAGAGTATCAAGTGATTTTTAGGACGAAATAAATACATATCCATCATAAGTCACACGAAGGTCACTGCTTCTGCCTGCGACATCGTACACGTTGACCATCGATGCGATATTACATCTCACTTAAAAACGGAGAGTAATAGGCACACCCGCTACCTTAAGAGTTTAACCTTGAGCTTTGTTCCTACTTCCTTCCCATTTCAAACTTTTAATTCTACGTCCCTATGAGGCCGTGTCCTTAAAGTGCATGACTTCTCTAAAGCCACAACTAAAGCTTAGAAACCTTCAAATGCGGTACTAATATAGTACGGTGACTTTCGAGACATTCCAATTTTAAAGAGTATTTGCATTGCACCCAAGCTTTTATGAGAGTTTAACCTTTGAAGAATAAATATGTTGTTATAATGTCTCAGCGAATTTGATGTTGAAGCACCGAGTCAAACGACAATATACTGTTGGTATGCCGAGCTCCAACGCGGTCTTGTGTCGCTTTGCACTGTTCCTTCTGCAGGTCGACCAAGAACAGCGGTCACGCCTGAAAACATGTCATGTGATATACGAGCAGATTCGGGCTGTTATGAGGAATGACTGCAATTCAGTCGATATTAAATAATGAGCTGTGTGTTAGAAAGCTAGTTTCCCGCTGGGTTCCCCACAATTTGTCCGAACAGCAAAAGGCCGCTCGTGTGGATTGGTGCCGGAATACTCTGCAACGCTTCAACGGAAGTCAAATACCGTTTATAATATTGTCTCAGGTGACGCATCACGGATTAATTCATACGAACCTGAAAGAAAACATCAGTCAGCAGTTTGGGTCTTCGAAGACGAGGTCAAACCAACGATCAAGTGGTTCGCTCTCGCAGCGTGTCAAAGAAAATGGTCGCTACGTTTGTCTCGAAAAAGGGGCATATTGCTACAATTCCTTTACAGGAACGCAGAATGGTTACCGCTGAGTGGTATATCACGGTTTGTTTGCCAGAAATGATAGCCGAACTCCGAAAAATAAAAACTCGAAACGGTGCATCATCTTACATCACGATAGTGCGAGCTCCCATACGGCTCGGAAGACAAATGATTTTTTGAAGCAGGAAAACGTTGAGCTGTTGAGCCATCCTTCGTACAGTCCTCACCTGAGCCCAAACGATTTCTTTACATTCCCTAGAATGAAAGGTTAGAAGACCCCGAAACAGCTCTTGAAGCGTAAAAATCAGCCATTTTGTCAGCATCAATTTCAGACTGGAATTACTGTTTTAATTATTGGTTTGCACTAATGAAAAAGTGCATTAAATGGAACGAAGAATACTTCGAAAAACAATAAAATACAATTTAGCTATACCGTGCATGTGAATTTTCTTATTCCCGATCATTACGGTGTGCCACACGTAGTAGTAACGATGCTATGAATCTTGAGTGTCTTTTGCTACTAAATTATTTATTTGTTTAAAGTTTCATTTTCTTGTACAGTCTTCAGGGCTACGTTTTAATTGCTGCCATAGTTTGTTCCTTGTATTAATTTTATCAGTTCAGTTGTATCAGTTATACCTTTGTGAATCCAATCTTGTTTCGGGGGGTTAATTATTTTAATATTTGAGATTTTGTTTTTATTATGCTGGATAAAAATAAATCTTATTTTTAAGTTTACAAACAAAGACCGGGACGCGGTGTAGGTATGCAAGCGTTCGTTTTCATCAAACCCTCAAATATATTGGAAACTCTATCCTGAAATCCAGGAATGAGTAGGTATAATAAAAATCAAAATGAGTGCTGCAATATATTTAATATTTTACGATTTCTCAAGATAAGTTTACTCCTTGTTACAAATATCAGTTACATTATTTGAATATCGGTTACTTTATGCCATATTCGGCATCGGCATCATCACAGACATCACAGTTGTAATCTATACATATAAAATGCTTTGTCCTGATTGACTGACTGACGGATCAACGCACATCCTAAACCGCTGATCGTAGAGACCCGAAATTTTGAGGGTGTGATCTTTGTATGACGTAGGCATCCGATAAGAAAGGATTCTCCGAAGTTCTAACCCTAAAGGGGTGAAAAACGGAGGCAAAGTTTGTATGTGACAAGGTGATTCCTTGGTCCAATGAACTTTAAATTTTGCATAAAAATTCTTTACCAGAATTGATGGAAGACGTGTTTCGTATTTTATCGCGAGTGAGGAGTTTAAGGAACATGTCAAACAGTATTCTAAGCAATTCAAGATAGACTGCCGTATAACTAAGCGAAATTTTTTAAGTAACAAAATCTTGAATAGTTCTGATGTTATTAAAACGACCTGGAAAATAATTAATGAAGAAACCGGTCGCCGAAAAAAGAACATTAACGACTATAAATTAAAAAAGTAGATGGTAAAATAATAGATTCCAATCCAGATATCGCAATTGAATTTGAAAAGTTTTTTACCGATATACCAGTGTCCACGACTAAGTGCTTGAACTCTTCGCCTGCGTCTGCCATTGTACTTTTAGAAGATAACGTGCCTGAATGCAGTATATACTTTGAATTCAAGCGCGTTACTGCCTTGGATGTAATTAAGGCATTCAACTCAATCAATATAAAGAAAACCAGTGACCTTTGGGGAGTGTCGGTCCATGTACTCAAATCCTTAATTGAAGTCATAGCATCTGACTTAATGGTCGTATTTAATCACTGTGTTGATTGTGGTGAGTTTCCTGATCTTATGAAACATAGTAAGATAATTCCATTATTCAAAACGGGTAGTACTTTTGACCACACTAATTTTAGACCAATATCCATACTACCCACTTTCAGTAAAATATTTGAGAAATTGATTTTGTCACAGTTAGCGGAACATTTTCAGTATAATAATTTATTGCACAATAAAAAAATTGGTTTTACTTGGGGTCGCTCGACAACCGAAGCTGGTGTTGAGTTGATTAAAAACATTTTTAATGCCTGGGAAGGGTCACAGGATGCTTTAGATATTTTTTCTGATTTGTCCAAGGCCTTCGATGGCGTTAACCATGACACATTGATCAGGAAACTACACCACTATGGAGTTAGAGGTACTGCGCTAAACTTAATAAAAACGTACTTATACGGGAGAATACAAAGGGTAGACGTGAATGGAGTACGATCACCTGGGTCATTGGTCTCAACCAACCACAACCACAACCACAGGGCTCAATATTGGGTCCATTTTTATTCCTCATCTACATAAATGACTTACCTTACCTTATAAATGACAACCATGATATAGTATTGTTTGCTGATGATACGTCACTTGTGTTCAAAGTTAAATGACAACAGCAGTTTAATGTCGATGTAAACAATGCTATATCAAAAGTAGTCGTTTGGTTTAGTGTTAATAATTTATTACTGAATGAGAAAAAGACGAAATGTATAAAGTTCATGACTACTAATGTGAAAAATAGACAAACTACTGTAACTATAAAAATGACAAACTAGACCTAGTTAATGATACAGTGTTTCTTGGTATAACGTTAGACTCCAAGCTCCAATGGGGTCCTCATCTTGCTGGATTGGCGGGTAGACTCAGTTCTGCAGTTTTTGCAGTTAATAAGATTCGGCAATTAATAGACTTAGATACCGCTCGATTAGTTTATTTTAGTTACTTCCATAGTATTATGTCATATGGTATTTTACTGTGGGGTAGTGCTGCTGATGTAAATAGCATCTTTGTTCTGCAGAAGAGGGCTATTCGTGCTGTCTACAAGATGGGCCAGAGAGACTCGCTTAGAGATAAGTTTAAAGAAGTTAATATATTGACCATGCACAGTCAATATATTTATGAAAACATTATGTATGTTCATAAAAACATCGCTAAATTTAGAAAGAACTGTGACATACATAATGTTAATACCAGAAATAAATATAAGCTCGCAGTGCCCTTCACGCGGCTCCATAAAATAAAAAAACTCTTTTATGGGTAACTGTATTAGGTTCTATAATAAGCTCCCAAGTAATGTTACTGAACTATCAGTAAATAAATTTAAGAGTTACGTTAAGCGTAAACTAATTTCTAAAGCATATTATAGTATTAAAGACTATATTAATGATAACAATGCTTGGGACTGAATTGCTTGTAATAAAATGTTTAGTCCTTACGACAAAAGGTTGCGAACGTCGAAAAAAAAAAAGACGTCCGACAGAGTTTCTTACAGGTTCTTCTCTGATCGGTCGCGATTTGAACCTGCAGTCAATTTAGGCTAAGTCGCTACTATGACGTTTCAAAAGAGTTTATTATTGTAAACCTACTTGAATAAAGATTATTCTGATTCTGATTCTGATTCTATTGAAATTCATCGCTTAACGGGGTTAAAGAGGGATAAAAAGTTATTTTGGGAGTGATATCAATATTCCGTAGTGTTTTGTTTTAAATAACATTTTATTTTGACACATGTTTGAAAACTCAATCCGGTTATTCGGTTTATTCGACTTATGTTTATATTGCAAAATGACGAGGTATAATAATGCCAATTTTTCAAACATATAAAGTCGAAGTATAAAAATGTCGAATAATAATAACGACGAAGTAAAAAAACTACGAAGTATAATAATGTCGAAATGGAATTAAGACGAGTAGGGATAGGTGGAACAGGGGCTAGGTAGGTTTACGTTATGTTAGTTTTGCAGCAGGCCCGGAGGGTCATACCACCCAGAAATAGGAGCTCCTGCCTGACACTGTCTAATCGATTTGAAATAAGAGTGTTGAAGGAGCTCCTACGACCCACTGTCGTCATTTTTTATACATCGACAAAAATCAGATGGTCATTGTTATATGTCGACATTTTTATACATCGACAAAAATAATTCTAGTCTTTGCTATCTTTCGACATTATATAAGGTGTCGACATTTTTATACCTAGTCATTTTTCAATATAGACATTAGTCGCCTAAATCAAATTAGAATAAAAATATATCAACTCAAAATATTTCAGGAAAAAAAAACATGTACAAAATATTAAGTTACGAAATTCAAACGATTTAGTTTTGCGACCAGCAAGAACAAGTTATGGAAAAAGTGCATCTTAAAATGAGGGTGTCAACATCTACAACAAACTGCTTCACTACAACATAGTATAAAACAAAGTCGCTTTTTCCCTATATCCCTATGTATGCTTAAATCTTTAAAACTACGCAACGGATTTTGATGCGCTTTTTTTTAATAGATAGAGTGATTGAAGAGGAAGGTTTATATGTATAATACTTTAATCCGGAGCGAAGCGAGGGCGGGTCGCTATTAAAGTAATAAAAGATACGAAGTCCCTCTTAAGCTTTAAAAGGCAACTCCTAGAATACGTATTAACAGTCACTATTACTATAGTAAATAAATATAGAATAAAGAAAATAGCTATAGTAAATATAAATATTACACGGTTAACATCTATGTGATTTACTATGTAAAATAACAAAATTTATCAATAATTATTATATTTAGCCTTTTATTGTAAAACAAACGTTAATATGTAAAATGTATTAAAATATGATTTAAAATGTCCCATTTCAAGATTGAAATAATAAATTAAAAAAATATGTTCAAACAATGCTAAAAAAAACTTAACTAAAACAGTACACAGTGTATTAAAAAATAAAAAGGAATTTAAGGTACTTTCTGAAATAATATTGCTAAAAAGTAAAATACATAACTCTTAAATGATATATTATGTAATACGAATGAAATACGATGTCTTAAATTATCAAAATAATATACTAAGTAACATAAAAATAATTATACTTATGAAACTAAAATTTTATTCAAGCTATTTATAAATTATAATGCCACCACATTAGCAGTTCCCGAGCGTCATGAGCGTAGTTGCAATAAGAAACTTCCATTAATGTTTTACCTTTGATCCTCTGTTATCTCTAAATACACTCGCGAGCAAAGTATCGAATCATTTTGCATTTTTTCATGTGCATCTTTGTAATTTCCCACCCGAATCTGAAAATTATGGTACCAAATAAAAGCTAATAATGTAACGCATTGGAAAATGTGCTAATTTAATATTCAAGGCCCAAAGGCTGAAAAAAAAACGCGAATAACGGAAGTAGCCTGAAAATACGCTAAAAATAAACAAGGCAAACTTGGAATAAAAGGCTCGTTTAACATACAATACGATTTATTATTATTAAATTAGTATCGGGTATTGCCACCCCTAGCCTTGCTGACACAGTTTAAGCGATTTTTCATCGATCTAATTAATTTTCTAACATAGTCTTGAGGAATAGCATCCCATTCCTCCAGCAAAGCTATCTTCAACTCGTCAACAGTGGCAGGAGCAGTATCCTGATCCCGAACCTTTCTCTTCAGATAGTCCCACATGTGTTCAATGGGGTTAAGGTCCGGACTCATCGCTGGCCAGTTCATGGACTCGATGCCCACCTCGCGGAGGTAGGCAGCGGTGACCCTTGCGGTATGACAAGGGGCATTATCCTGCATTAGCATGAACCCCTCATCAAAAATACCAGTATAAGGGACGACATGCTATTCCAGAATTTCCGTTATGTACCTGGCAGCAGTCAATCCGCCGCCACGACCACTGCTAGGTACGAAAACCAGCTCGGTCCGCGCGTCGTACGAGATGCCGCCCCAAAACATAACAGAGCCACCTCCGTATGCGACTCTTTCGGAGAAGCAGCACTGAGCATATCGTTCTTCTGATCTCCTGTAGACTCTTCCCCTTCGGTCACAGCCATTCAGACATATTCTGCACTCGTCCGAGAAGAGAATTGGGGTCCATTGCTCAAGGGTCCAATTCTTATGAATTTCTGCAAATGCTCTTCGGGCTGTACGGTGCCGTGCCAGTAACCTGGGCCCCGTCACAGCCTCCTGGGTGTTAAATTCGCTGCCTTGAGTCTTCTTCTCACTGTCCACTCGCTGGCAACCACTCCTCGCACCTCACGCAGACGCTGCTGGATGGTAACTCCAACCTGGTGACGATCTCGGAGAGATATTGAGACAATGAAGCGGTCGTCGCGCTCTGATGTGCACCTTCTGCGGCCGCTTCTTGGTCTTGAAGTAAAAGACCCAGTTTGGTGGAACCTCTGGTAGAATAGAATAGAATAGAATAGAAAAAAGCTTTATTCACCTTAATAAGTATGCCGTGGACATGAAAATATAACAAAATCACAAAAAGTCTAAAATTAACACACACAAAAGTATAAAATGCGAGATAAAATTGTGCAACATCTTAAAAAATAATTTAATACCACGGCATCTCCGTGAAAGGGCGCCGTCTCAGCATGTGCTGCAGCATTGCTGCTGCAGCGCTGATATTCTGCCGGAGACCATGGGTGCGGCAGGGGACGCACTTTAAAAGTCACTTACACTATAATTCAAAACATTAATTTAAAAATAAAACCACAACCTTCACTTACAGTAAAATAAAATCTATTTATAAGTCTAATTACTATCAAGTTCCAAATATTGTCCAACTGAAACAATTAGGTATTGGCCTGAAGTTTCTGCTGATTCAGCAGATGCAGCTTATATTTACCTTTAAAAGCTTCTTTTGAGCGAGCATCTCTGATAGGCGGAGGAATGTTGTTCCAGCACCTCGAGGCCGAATACCTCAAACTTCCTCTAAAAGCAGCGGTCTTGTGTCTGTATGGAACCAAGACGCAAGATCTTGCCGATCGGTGCCTGGCTGTCTTGGATGACCAATTTTGTTTGTCATGCAAGTAAATAGGTGTACCAGTCTTCACTAGCTCAAACAGTAAGCTTGCAAATAACAACTCTTTCCTGTGTGCCATGTTCAAAGTATTTGCTTAATTAAGAAAAGGAGTTATATGAGGTCGAGGAGGAACGGGAAAGCAGTACACAAGCATTTTGAACACGCTGCAAAAGTTTATGGGTTTTAGCAAAGAGGCAAGAACCAAACGAAGTTAAGCAGTAGTTCAACTTAGAAAGTATCAGCGCTTCACAAAGGCGAATACGTAGATCAACATCCAAATAATGCCGAACTCTGTATAAAATACTTAACCTATAGAAACAGTTGCGCACCAATTCAGCGACGTGATTTTGAAAACGGAGGCTTGAGTCCATAAGGACACCGAGATTTCGCGCCTCTTGCACCTCTTCCACCTGATTACCCAACACAGTGATTGTAGGATTCAAAGATTTAACTTTTTGCGTTTGATGACGAGAACTTAATAGCATACACTTTGATTTAGAGGGATTTAAAACGAGGCAATTCTCAGGTGACCATCAAGCAATGTGTTGTAAATCTTCATTTAAAAGCCTAAAAGCCTGGTAAAGTTTACAAACTGTAGATTGGCTCAGATTCACCTCGGCAGCTACTGAACGTTGACTATACCCTTCTTGCAGAAGCTGGACGACTACGGCGACTTGAGCTTCAGTGGCTTCCATTTTTTCCAGGTGTTCTGCACAGGATAATTTGCGGAGATGTGTACCGGTCTACTTCTGATAAGTGACTCATAAGGAACCCCCCTCTACCCCCGTTATATAGGGGTCAAGGGTAGTGCAAGTCGTGCACGTCGTAACGAGTAAAGGCTCACAAACCGAGAAATTACCCATAATCTGAAAAATTCTGGGCCAATTTTCATGTTTCATAGCTTTTTATAAAGCTAATATTTCAAGAAACGTAATTCATTTAAGTAATTTAGAAAAATAAACCGATTTACAAAGATATTGGGTTCACGTGAAAAAATGCAAAGTGATTCGCGAGTGTAGTGCATGAATAGTGCGCTCGCGCTGAGCGCTTTTAAAGTACGTTCGATTGCTACCCACCGAGTTTGTATAAGAGTTACTATTGATTGTTATTCTAAGCGACAGTAATATTGTCTACTTAATACTGTGTGTGTATGCCAGAATTGCATGATATTATTATTATTATAATAAGTATAAATGTTCTCAAGTAGATGAATTAATAATTATTTTTCATAAATAAAGATCTCTAAACCTATATACGAGGATTGATTCCTTTTTCGGCACATTCCTTTTTGAACATATTCCGTTTTCAGCATATTCTTGTTTCGGCACATTTTAGTAATTAAATTATACTGTGAAATACTTGTGAATTGAATTATTACGTCACACAAATTTTTAAACGTGCTTTTTCCGACACCTAGTGCTGAATTCCGTGCATTGTACAAAGCGGTTTTATGCCTTTTAAAAGTTGGTATGATTGACATGTCTGATTCACCATCACACATTTCAACAATATCTTGCACAGTATTTTCAAATATTGGTTTAATAGGTCCCATATTTTCACAAACTTTACGTTTGCATGCGTGTAGTTGCGTTTCCACTTCTCCTCGTAAGAAATTTGGTTTGCAAATGTGATTAGATTCTTTTATTACCTTGTTCGTGCTGTCAAGCGTAATGGACGTTTGGCAAATAGACTTGTTCGAGCACCTCCAATTTGACGTTCCTTTCACGTTTCTTCGAACAAAATTATATTTGTATCCCTCTCGCAACAAAACATTATTAAAACCTCTTTTGCTATTTATAAAGACAAGTCCATCTTTAGGCCTGTTGGCGTCCATTGTTTAGATAAAAAATTAAACTTTTTTATAATAAGCTAGTCAAATAACATTGCACATGGTTTTACGTTAGCTTCCCTCAATGATGATGACTGATGACATTAAATGGTTTTAGTTGTATCAAACGTTGTTATAAGTGGCCAGTGCTAATATGCTCTTCAATTGATAAGATCCTCATTACAAAAATTACCTTACTATGTCACTGCCGTCTACCTTGCATTAGGTATCTGTTGTGGTTAAGTACACTACAAAATAGCCCTAGGCATTTTAAAATTTCAGAATAATGATGCTTTCGTAAATATGACTCTTAGAGATGTTCCCATCCACGGGTGTGGTGGTTGATGTTTCATGTAATTTTTGTCGGGAACGTTCGTAGTTATCTCTATGACAAGCAAAGCGAGCGAGCGAGATAACAGGAACTTACATCAAAATACGATGTCAAAACATTATTTACTACATCTGTAAAATATTACTTCAAGCAATATTTATTCGATGAGGTATTTGTAGTATTCACCATTGGAAAATATTTTATTGTATTTCTTTCTTGCATGCTACTTATATATACTTATGTCTTGAAAATAAAAATAACTATACCTAGGATTGATTTCATTTGTTGTATATAATGATTTATGCCGAAAACGGAATGTGCCGAAACAAGAATATGCCGAAAACGGAATATGTCCAAAAAGGAATGTGCCGAAAAAGGAATCAATCTATACGAGTAGGTATACCTACATATCAAGGCAGTTGCGCTAGTCAAGCTTCGTGGTTGTGGGCTCGCCGGTGATGCATGTGTGCGACGGCGGCAAGGGGCAGAGGGTTTGTTTCTGCTCTCTGTCCGGTCTGAGCCGATTTCCCGCTCGATTTAACTTGTGATAAGTTACTTCGTTCCGATTTGGGTACTTGTAGAATCAATTCGTATCCCTACTAAATCTGAGCTATCGCTGACAGCAGAATTGGCTATACGCACGCACTTAAGGTCAAGTTTGGTAGCTGCGTTTTTTCGAGGTAGTATCATATGGTCGTAAACGTAACTGGTCTACAGCATCAACTCGTCCTAAAATCATCTGTGCCGTTACCATGAGTTGCAATTACCGTACTCGCTAGCGAGTCGAATGCTTTGTCCCTCATAGTATTGTAGTAGAGTGAAAGGGACAGAGCATTAGAATCTCTAGCGAGTATCGTAACTGTAACTCATGGCAAGGGTATTGGACGAAATTGTAACCAGGCTAAAAAGTAACTTGTTTATAAAGCAACTCGTCAAAATCAGTTTGACAAAATTCAGGTTGGCCTAGAAGTAAGTAACTGGACTCTATAGATAATCATCTTAAAATCACCTGGACGAATTCGCAATGCACTTAAAAAGTAACTGGTCTAAAAAAATTGACAGAAATAATAGTTGGTTTGAAAGATCTTCTGTGCAAATACAAACCTAGTAAGGTATAAATGTAGGTTATTCTCCTTCTTCTGCCAGTCGGGGAAAAATAGACCAAGTTCTCACCTGCCATCAAAAGTAGTGGTATCTGAAAAGGAATTGTTTACGGTATATCCAATGTTAATGTTAAGTGTTGCTCACTTAAAAAAGTATCTCATTAAAAAATTTCATACAGCGTCGAAATACATAAGAGGCTTGTTGACAGCAGAGACCGACTGGCCACTGATAATGACACTTGAACAATGTCATTATCTTCAACCATGCTTCAACCCGAATGAATAAGTCTGAATAATGTCTGTTTGCCTCACGGTTTTTACACATGCTTAACCTGAAAGCTCAGGTCAAAAAAAAACGGGCTAAATGTTACCTATCACGCATTTAAGACGAACTGTTCTGCTTCACGGGCGACCAACTATGTAGATCACTTGTTTTATAAGAAGAGTTGCTTAAAAGACGACCAACTATTTAGACCACTCACATTTAAGTCGAATTGATCGTAGATGAGAACAAGTAAGTCCTACAGCCAGACGAAGGAGGTGACTGCACTAAATAAACTTGTTATTTGAATACATTTACGTTAATTTATTTGCCTTCAATGTTACATCTAACAAAAAGAATTTTAAAACTATTAAAAATAAGCATTTTTAACAAAAAACATTACATCATTTACTTAGTTTACAATTATAAAATGATTAAAACTATTTTGCAGATGAAATCGATATGGTTTAGTTTTATTCATTCAAATAGTGCCGTAAAAGCTTCGTACCAATTTTCTAAAGGTCTAAGTAGGTAGAAAAAAAAGAGGCTTAATTAGGGCAATGTGTGACTAACCTTAGTTCGTCCTTGGTCGTCACAATCGTCTTAGCTAGAGAACACCGTGAGAATACGGTGATGTATATGAAGCCTATCCAAATAGACGAAACGATGGACGTTCGCTTAGGCGAACGGCTTGTCGACGAACTAAAATACAAGTGGTGTTAAGGAATCACACCCCAGTATTGTGCTAAGTTAAAAATGACATGCAGAAAATTAACAAAAAATATATTTAAAAAGAAACACTGAGGCGGGATAAAGGTATTTCTCTCGTTTTGGATTAATAATTAGTGGTTTTCTTTTGTTGTGTTACGATATTTAATTAAAATGTCAAGTGAATATGAAATAATGCTCACACCTAACAAACTAATGGACAAATGCAAAAAAAAAACATATTAAACAGACATTGCCGTCTAACGGCCGAACCCTATATTCAAACCGCGGACAGATAGCCTTACTTCGGATTAAAATTTCAAGGTGAGGTATCTAAGGTAAAGTATTTCTGTCTGTTAGATAATCCTCGATAAGCTTTAGACATTAGCGACCTTTTCAAGTATTTTTTAATTGCTGAAAATGGTAACTAAACTACGTGGGGTAATTTATTATAGAAAATAATTTATGACCTCCAAATGTTTTATATGCTTATTTTTGTTTATTTAAATGGTACACTTAAGGAATCACGGGAATTTAAGTTACATATATATATATATAACGAGTGGCCCTTTTTTGTAACACGATAATAGTCTGTATATAAGACGCTTTTCCTTAAACTAGAATACCGTACGACATAGCACTATGAAAATAACTGTAATAAACTAAGTGAGCTGTCTCAATATTGATAAGTTTCCTAACAGCGTAAGCTGCCGACCTTAATTTACCTGCTAGTACTGTTATACGTATGGGGACTCCATTGCAAGTTTTTGTCTATAGTTATCCCCAAGAAAACTGTCTTATCTAAAATTTCGAAACACTCGTAATTCAGAAATATGCTTGCTTTTACTGGTCTAACATTAGTCAAAGTGAAACTAACACATTTCTTTTTAGCATTGAGTAGTGAATTGTTACAAGCAAACCAACTAAGTACTTAACCTAGCGTGGCCTTTATCCTACTGTAACCGACGGATTTTGGTTTATCTTGAAAATTAATGATTGATCAATGTGTTAAAAAATAATGGAAAATATAACTAATTTGGTTACTAGTATATCATCTATAAAACCCACTAGTGATATGAAGCATTAAATGTACAGTCGATTATAAATACATGTATCCCTTTTACACTTTTTTTCAATGGTAACCAACAACAACAAGATAATTGTTGAATGTCAAAACTGATGTCAACAATATCTGTAATGAATAATGACAAGGTTCTAAAACAAGCTCATACATATGAGAATTTTATTTTAAAAAATCCTGTTCGTTTTTGCCATGTTATTAAACGTTTACGTGAATAAAGCGCGAGTGTCTGTTCCTCGCAGTAGGCAATGGCCGTCACAGAGGAACACGGATGACACTTTTTACCGCATATAATAAGGTAATCTACAGACTTCCTGCGACAAAGTGGCGCGAGCCGTTACTTGCACACCGGTGTGAGCGGAATGGTAGACATGCTTACGTTTATATGTGTATACCAAAGGCTCAACGTACCTATAAATAACAGAATGTTGGCTTTGTACACATCACTACGTGCACATATACTATGTATAGTATATGTACACTAAATATCTATTTATAGCGTTTAATTAATGTATTAATACAGAATAGATAATAGTACAAGTTACAAGGTAACCAAGTAAAGTGAAGACCTTTATCCTATACTATTAAACAAGCAATATTGTATAAGTGTATACTTGTATTCACGATCTCGAAAACCGTTCTAACGATTTTGATAAAAATTGCGGAATAAGGGTTTTTTGGGTAAAAATATTCAACTGTCAAGTAGTCATCTTCAGGAAAATTCGGGTGGGCCGTAAAATCAGGTTTCAAGGTATTTGACATTAGTAGACACGACACTATCAAATTTTAATTTAAGCCCAGGTCCTGTATTTTAATAGAAAAAGTAAATATCCTAATGTAGTATATAATGTGCACATTTTAAAACAGTCGATTCCCGTTCGTGGTAATTTCGAGCAGTAAATATAAATTGGTTATACGACACATTTCCCTTACGCCGGATGCAATCAATTTGAACGCTCTGGCGCACGGCGCAAACGCTGGCTACAGTCGACGAAAGGACACTGTCAAACGATCATCGCAAGATCCATTTTTAAATAAGTTTTATAATATGTTTGTAAGTCATCGCCTATCCGGAACTTTAACTCGTGCCCAACACGTCGACGCGATGCTTGATTTCGCGAAAAAAGTTCAACAAGGGAGGCCATCAAATTTGTGATAGTGCATAACATTACCGTAGTGTGCGGTGCTCACAGGGTCAACCTAATCAGTAGAAAGGAAAGTGGTTCAGTGTAGTGGTATCACTGGTACGTGATACCACCTGTTATCAGCCACCACGGAAAATAATAAGAACGAGACAAAGCGCCCGAAGAGAAAACGTATATCCGACATGAGGTGAGACGGCTTCGTTTAAATTTGAAAATACCCTACTTACGAAACAAGAATCTTGAGACTACTATTTGTCCATGGTGCAAGTAAGCAATAGTTTAAAAAGGGTCGAGCTCACTATTCCCATTGAGCTTTCCCATTGATGTTAATAGTGATACTACTTGTATCACTATCCCCATTGCGTTTATATAACCGCTACTATTCGCGACCAATAAAACGCTCGGATATTATGACCTCTTTATTATTGTTTTGATATTTATACAGGCAATTAGTAATAATGATTTTCAATGACGTATCCATTTCTCATATGAGAAATATCTTAAATGATATATTCATCTTTGATCACATATTAACAAAATGGATATTGAGATAATTGAAAGAGGAAAAGGGAATATTTTGTTATATGTAGGATAGTATATTATTTTACACCCGACGTTTAAAAAAAACCGCTCAAAATGGGAATAATGAGACATTTTGTAGGAGAACATAAGTCTCGCTACTACCATTCGGCGTTTCGTAATTCAATGGGAATAGTGAGGCTGGTAATAGGTGAGCTTGGCTTAGATGTGCAGAAAACTTCTTTATAAATTCTTGTTTTAATTTTTTAGAGCTCCTTATGAGCTAGCTTAGTATTCAACAAGTCAAATTCAAATCATGTATACATACATAATGGTTGCCCTTCGGCCGCCGACGAAACCATGCTACGTAACCAGTTTCGTAGGAAGAAAAAAACCTCTTTGTACGAAACCAGTTACGTTTAAAGAGGTTTTTTTCTTCCTACGAAACTGGTTACGTACGATCGCCTACGAAACCAATGCTACGTAACCAGTTACGTGGGAAGAATTATTTTTCTTGCTACGAAACCTGTTTGTGACACATCTTTGCATTTGTGGAAAAGGGACAAAAACATTTTTGTATTTTTTTAACACAGGCATTGCTTTTGGCTAGGGGTCTGAAAATAAGTAAGTAGTTTCTACGCCGATTTAATTTGAAATCCTATAAAATGAGGTAGGTTTAGGTTATGTTAGTTTTGCAGCAGGCCCGGAGGGCCAACCCACCCAGAAATAGGAGCTCCGCGGAAGCGGAGCTCCGTCGACACTGTCTGATTAATTTGAAATAAGAGTGTCGACGGAGCTCCGCTTCCGTGGAGCTCCTATTTCTGGGTGGTTTGGCCCTCCGGGCCTGCTGCAAAACTAACATAACCTAAACCTACCTCATTTTCATGTTTACATTTTCATAAGAGTAAGTATGGCGATCAAGGTAGTGGCAACCAGGAATAGAGGAAAAAAAACTTCTTTCTACGAAACCAGTTTCGTAGGAAGAAAAAAACCTCTTTGTACGTAACTGGTTTCGTAGCAAGAAAAACAATTCTTCTCACGTAACCGGTTACGTAGCATGGTTTCGTCGGCGGCCGAAGGGAATGGTTGCTAGGATGGTGACATTGGTGACTTATAGCATAAGACTGGAAACAGCTTACCCGGATAGTATATATGTATATTATAAGTTTGTTGATATTTTACATGCTAGGTACCAACCATCTGTAACTACCTGGTATTTTGATTTCATAAGTTCTTTTAGCATAATTAGTTGTTACTAGTTCGGTTTATGTCGAAATTATCTTCTAGATTTATATTTGTGGATAACTTTTATTGGCCTTACAAAATTGTCTAAACAACTGTATTTCTCACCTAGTATTAGCTGTTGTTATCCTGAATACAATAAATAAATAAATAAATGAATAAATAAATAAATTGAAAATTGGCGAACCAAATTAAAATTTCGTATACTTATTCAAGTACAATAATAGTACCGTAAAGGGGTGTGGTAATGGGGATGGAAGGTGGAGACAGGAACTCATCAATGGGCCATAGTAGATGTGTCGAGTTTAGACTGATTTGACTGGTCTCTTAATAGTTTATCTTCCGTGTTAAACAAACCGCCTTCAAAAACGCAAGAAAAAACTTCTTTTAAAATGGTAGGCTTCGGTTAGTCCAACTGAAGTCAGCTTTTGGTTAAAAATATTGTGGGACACCGACTTCAGATGTACAGGGCCTCTATTCTACTGGGTTAACAGGTTCCCTGTCCCGAAGCAACGTGCAGCGTGCTTTCGACACGTCCCCATAATAATAATTCCTTCAAGTATTTTATGACACTTTGTGACATAGTGATTGATAGATAGTTATACATATGTGTATAAATTTTAAGATGAATAATTTTCTTTATCTCTGACATGAGGCACTTGTGCCTCATGCGACAGGGACCTGTTAAAACATCGAAATACAATAAGTATGTAAGGGTAACCTCAAACAACAACGACAGATAAATCCGCTCCAAACCACCCACTTTTTGAAATGAATAGAACTTATGTATCGAGTGGTTTCAATAATCAACTATTAAGTTAATAATAATATATATATATAGTTAATATTAATTAACTGAATTAAGGTTTGAAGTATTTTTGTCAGATGTTGATATAATAACGTTTGAGTACACCGTAATTTCAGTAAGGTTTTATATCGTTTGAAAAACAAAAATCTGCTATTGGTTACAAGCTCTATGACACAAGAATTTTATTTGACAATCTTTTTTTCATAATGTTTACTTGATCGCGCTCAAGTATTTCAACATTTGGATGGTTTAATACAAAATATCTCAGTAAATGAACAATAAATTATATTAATATTTTTTATAGTAGGGTTTTGACAAACTTACTGATTGTGTTTCCCTTGAATCATTTAACATTCTTATGTTACACGAGTTGTAAAAGAGTATATGTATCTTTACAAGCAAAAACTGCCAAAAATATCGCAAAACATCTTTAGAATTACCTGCAGAGAGCAAAGAAAATATCATCTGCATAATAAAATAAAACAAGTAACGACTTTAAATTAAATAAATATCCTCCAAACTTCGAAACTTCGAAGAATTACTAACAAAAGGTAATTAATGAAATCATACTTATACTCGATTAAACGCGGTAACTTTGTTGTGATAATAGATTAATTACAAAGATTATCGTAGTTAATTAAGTTTTTTCGACAATAATATACATAAGCATGCATATGCATATCGATATTATCGATCATAAGTTAAGCAGGCTCAGGTACCTAATACATGACGTGCGATAAACCCCGCGACTTCTTATATTCATTCAAATATCATTAAAATTACTGTAGATAAATGTTCACAACATACTGTACAATTTGGAACTGCTATGACTTTTAAATAATGTCTTCCAGGTTTTGCGGCGACATAATCCAATTCATGTAAATGGATGCTGCAAATTCTACAAATTTAGGACCCTGGTAGATCTTCCAAATTGTTTCAACCCATCTGCTTCTATCGTTATCATATTACTGACTTTATAGTACTCTATCTGTTCAATAAATACGAAGCTACGAGTACCATTATGTTAACAATAGGATTACGAGTACGATAATTATAAAAACAAGATGAGCTTAAAACAAATTGGAGCCCTGGATCGTTTTCAAGGTCAGGTCAACTGTTACTCAAAAGTTCACGGTAGGTGATATAATATGTGATGGTATGTCTCGCACACTAAGGGGAAACTATAAAAACAGCAAAAACATGTCTATTGTATGGGAGCCCCCCTTAAATATTTGTTTGATTTTAATTTAATTATTTATTTTAAAGTGAAGATACAACTAAATATTTTGTGAATATTTCAAGCGTCTACCTGTTGCCGTTAACAATATCGAGCAAAAACGAGCCAAATAATCACGTTTGTTGTACCTATGGGAGCCCTTTATATTTTTTTCTGTTTTTTACACGCGGCGTCAAAAAAATCGCACCTTTTGCCGTTTTGACTTCAAGCAGTTATAAACCCTATTTCATCAAAGGTAAGGTGTGACTGTGTGGCCTCATTTTAAAGGTTACCAAATCGTCTATTGAATAAAAATGTGTTATTCATTACTGAGTATATAAAAAAATATTTTTTTATGAAAAACATAAAAAAACATTTATTCACGTAAAATTTACACAAGTTGAAAACACAATAAAATTAAAAAATACAGCATGACAAATTCTTAAAACTAAACTTAAAACCTAGTGTTGCCTCCCCTAGCCCTAATTACAGCCTCCATGCGATCCTTCATTGACCTCACTAACGTCACAACGCGTTCTTGAGGAATGTCATTCCACTCCTCGACGATGGCGTCTCGAAGCTGTTCAATGGTGGCAGGGGCAGTATCACGAGACCACACCCGCCGTTTTAGATCATCCCAAAGGTGCTCTATGGGGTTCAGGTCAGGACTTCTCGCTGGCCACTGCAACACAGAGATCCCAACCTGTTCCAGGTAGTCCCGAACGATCAACGTCGTGTGGCAGAGGGCGTTGTCGTGCATAAATGTGAATTCAGGCCCGAGAAAACCGGCACAAGGGACCACATGGTCCTTCAGGATCTCTGTGATGTAGCGATGAGCATTCAGGGACCCCTGGCCACGTCCACCTCCAGTGCGAGAGACGCACACAAGGTCGGTTTTGCCCTGGGTTGAAATACCGCCCAAAAACTTGCAGGATCCTCCTCCGTAGCTGACGGTCTCTTCAATGCAGACTTGTGAGAACCATTCCCTCTGCCTTCTGTATACTCTTCTACGCCTATCATTGCAGTAAAGGCACACTCTCGTCTCGTCGGAGAAGAGGACAGACTTCCATTGGTCAAACGTCCAATCCAGGTGTTCTCGGGCAAACTGAAGTCTGATGCGCCTATGCTCTGCCGTCAATTGCGGGCCCGTAGCAGCCCTACGGGGCAGCATTTTTTTCTCTTGTAGCCTTCTCCTGATTGTGGAGATGCTCACCGACGTCCTCCGAGCTGTTCGGAGCTGCTGTTGAAGCTCAACAGCATTGGAGAATCGACTCCGCAATTACGTCGACACGATATAGCGGTCGTCTCTGACGGAAGTGCAACGTCGTCTCCCAGATCCATGTTTCCTGACGTAGCCTCCAATCTCCTGGAACCGCTGAGATACTCGAGCTTCCCGAAAACGGCTTAGGTTGAGTTGCCGAGCAACATTAGCCTGCAGTAGTCTTGATTGCAGTAGTGCTACTACTTGAGCTGCTTCTTCTGCCGTGGTATCCATTTTTCAAAGCTTTTTCTTACTGGAGCTGTTCAGGTGTGACCTCTGTGATGTCTGGATAGCAAATGGCCCATAATTCATTGTTACTCCCCCCCTTTTATACGTGTCCAGGGTGGCACAATTAGCGATCCCACAAATGAGTATATCTGCACTTTTTTTTAAAGACCCCAACATTTTGTGATAATTGTTTTTGAGGCAAAGAACGATATGCGTTTTTAAAGGTCATTAATTGTGCTTTCAAATGATACTAATATTAATAGGGTTACAATAAATAAGTTAAGAGCTATATTCCCTTGAAGTCAAAATTGCAAAAGGTGCGATTTTTTTGACGCCGAGTGTAGTATTTATCAACAGAAATACATCATCTGAAAAAAAAACAACTGTCTAACTATCACGGTTCATGAGATACTGCCTGGTGACAGACGGACCGACGGACGGACAGACGGACAGCGGAGTCTTAGTAATAAGGTCCCGTTTTACCCTTTGTGTACATAACCCTAAATAAAAAACTACTATAATATACGCAGAATAAAATAACACCATAATTTTATTTATTTAATAAGAATAAATTTATTTAAAATAAAATAAACGGCTTTCACATTAGGTACAATGTCCTGTGGAGGACCCCAAACTAGGCCGAGCTTGTATTTCGGGACTCTGGACCCTTTTATTTATTTCTTGCGTTTCGCAAAGACGTGTCATAGTGTCATATTCTCCCTGATTTCTATAAAAAAGTAGGTAAGAGGTTCCAACGCCGTTACTGCAAACACAAATATTACATGGTCACGACCATTCTGGTAGCGATCTCCGAAAAGGATTATTCTAGGTTGACAGGATAGAGGGCAAATTTTATCCCTGATGCCAAAGATGTCGGTCTCCAATTGGTATACATTGGTTGCGTTATCAATATATGGCGGTTGAAAAACGTGTTATCGTTTCCAAAAAATAACCATTAGGGAAATGCCTGAATATTGTACATAAAGTAAGTACACTCTCATGTCAAATGTGCAAAAACTGACCAAAGTTTTAGTCGCGTTATGCCGCTATACCCTTCAAACTTGCTTTTGTGACCAAAAAGACGATAAGAGAATTGGCTGAATTAACACATCGAATTTCACTTCATCCATATATATATATATTTTTCAAGAAAATATTGGTACATTTTATTTATATATAAATTTACCAAACATAGTGTTTTTTGGCGATTGTATCAGGTCATTGAATTTCATTTAATCGAACGCTATTTTCTGCTCAATCCATGATGTTTTCGGGATATCCTAACGTAACAAAATATATTTTTATACATTTATCATTAGCACAACTAGTTAATTAGGTACTTTAAACGAATTTTCAACTTAAAGTTTTATGTGATGATGATTATTTTTATTATTTTTAGTCTTGGATGATTTTTCGCTGACGATGATGAGTCGCTTCCATTCCAAATGAGCTACGGTGCAAGTGTAAAAATTGTAAAAAAATGCTATCCTGGGAAAATAGTGTAGTATAACCCATTTTGCAACACTCTTATGTGTCAAATTTGTGGAATTTCTTTTAGCATAGTTACTTTAGTTGCCCCTAAGATACTATTTAAACACTGAAAGGTCTTGAAATCAGTTTATAGGTAACTGTTATATCTCATAGTCAAATTAAAGAGTTCTTATTACTTTACAACTTTTAATTGACCAAAATGTTTAAAAGAAGAAATTTTAAATCGTTTGTACATCACGTCAGACATTTTAATGTAACGGCAAGCTACGGGTTCCGTACAAATAATAATTAGAATGACACAACTCCAGCAAAAGTTTCAGTAGAAAAAAATTGTGAGCCGTCACGGGACGCCTGGCAGATGTGATACATCGAAATTACTTTGTACAAGTTATATGCATAGCAGAACATTTTACGACAGTAACTAATTATATATGACACAATGAAATGATAAAGCATTATAAATATTTTTCATAAAATAATGATTATTTATTACAAAATTATGCATTTTTATAAAAAAACAAAATACAAAATAAAAAAATTACAAATTGATTTAAAATTACGATAACTCCATTCTTTTATATAGTGTGGCGACGCGTCGCCACGGCAAGCGTCGCCACGCCAACGATCAGTTTCATACCTCGGCTATAGATGTTTCACATCAAAAAAGTCCATTGCTATTGCATTCCGATTCTTAATAAAATAGTATTGGCCTCACCAAGGTTTGGACACAAGGACTGGTCCTGCGCCGCTCTCATCCATCGTTTTCCTGCAACATCAGCCACATCAATGGTCCATGTTGGAGGTTTACCCACGCTGCTGTGTCTTCCATTACGCGGACGTCACCCGAGATTTTTTCTATCCCATCGATCATCTTTTCTGCGAGCGATGTGCCCCGCCCACTGCTACTAAGTCGTTGCATCTGTTTCATTCGGTAGGTATATAAAATGTAAGAGATGATCAATAATTGACAATCATGGCTAATTGAGATGCTATAATTAGGGCTATGTCGGTGACTTTGGTTCTCATGCGGATCTTCTCATTTCTGATTCTTCATTTCTTCTTTGAGTGACTTTGAGCTTTCTTATGAAGACCCCGTCTCAGTACCATGATTCATCACTGGCAACACGCACTGATCGAAGACTTTTTTTGAGACACTACGCGAAGCTTCCCGAACGATGCTCAACTACTTTGAATGTATTTTTTTGTTGAAATTCTTCATTCAAGTATTACTTCTCTTTCTCGCAGGGTGGATTTGCGAGGACTGAAGAGTGCAACAGCCACAGCGCTCAGAGCAGGAATCAAAGCTGCAATGTACGAAAGCAGCTGCTCTTACGCCGGGGCCTTAGAACTTAAACGAAGTGCACTAAAAGAAGAGCCTTGGCCGACGACTGAATGGCCGCCTTATCGGCTTCACCAGTCCACTTTTGAGCAGCTGAAGCAAAGTGTAGAGAAGGCCAAAGCGGTGCTACAGGATCGTTCTGGTCTTCTGGGAACCGCGACGGCCTTCGGTGATTTTTATGGAGGACAGCTTGGCCAAGATGCCTCCGGCACAGCGCTCGGCTTTGGCAGGACGCGTGCGGAGGAGTCGATGCTGGGTGCCATGGACAAAAGCAAATCACTCGGCAAGTATTCTATCAAAATTATGTGACTCGCCATAGTGCTGTTGTCAGTGTCATTAGCGTGTATCAGACTTTTATCTCTGTTATAAACATGATTACTGTGACATGATTACTATGAGTGTGTGCAGGAATAACAGCATTTTATTACTGCTGTCCAAACAAAATTCCGAAACTTCATCCTGGTTCAATGTGTTAGGATTGACTTATTATTTGCCTAGTACAGTAGTGTAGGTATAATAACGAAATAACTACTTAACTCGACTCGAACCCAACTTTTGCAAAGGGGTAGGTACTTTTCACTTGAATACTACCTATACTAGATGCTTTAGATTTCACTTTTGCCTGAAATTTGTAAAATCATACAGAAATGTTTATGATAACATGAGGAATCTAGTCCGTAAGTGCCATCTTAAATTTTACACCCCAGCCTTTTATATCGGATATCACCATTTTTAAAGTCTGATGTCGTCTTCACAGATATAATTTTACCGGGAACGGCGTTCGCGAAGAATGATATCGATTGCCTCATGTGCAAACGGGACTAAACGTTTACTCAAAGAACGTCCTTAATGCGACGGTACAAAGCTTCGTTTAGCGAGTCGTTGTTAGAAAGTTGAAACCCTTTCAGATTAAGCGCTCAGATTCTGCGTAGGTATAGAGACGGAAGGCAAGGTGGGGAGCAAGCTTCTTCTACATAGATAACAATCGCTCTCAAGGGAGCGAAACGGGGCGTGCGGGATATTTTACCCCGGCGTTGCCACGGCGACGCGCCCGCCCACCGCCGCCCTCGAGATCATCGCATCGAGACACAGCCTTAATAAATACCACTTGTAACGCAAAAATGAAATTTTATTATCTGCGTTGAGCTTATTCATTATTACAAAACTTAGCTGAGGGTGAACGGGCTGTCTTCCCTGGCTATAACGAGGGACGCGTTTGTAACTCTACAGTGTGTGGTGTACATTCATAGCAATAAAATTCAGCAAAGTAAGATGTTCTAAATTACCACACCAACGTTATTATAACTGATGAAGCCTATGAAGATACGATTTAAATAGTGTTTTCAATTGACGACGGCGGATCGCCGTACCAGGTATCTCGTCGCTGCGCGGTTGCGTCAATGTAGCGGGACGGGACGTTGTGGATTGAAAGCGCAACAAAGTTTGCGGATAAGATATGTCGCAATTTTCCAAACAAATAACAACGAAGTGCAATACTGATCAATTAGCAGTCTATATTATATACTATCGTTATTTATTTATATTTCGGGGCTGAAAATGAAATGATTAGAGGACATCTATTTGATGACCAGTAGACGGACGCACAAACGTACTAAACAGCCCAATATATGTGCGGAGTGCGGAAGCTACATCCGTACAACGTTTTTGTTATATTGTCAGAAACTATTGGTTAGTTAGCCTGTAGTCGAAAGAAGACAAGAGGCCCTAGCCAAGATGAAAACTCCTAACGTTTTTCTTTTCGCTCAAAATGTATGGCATGACTGTTGACCACGTGCTTTATCGAAACGCACGAGAATGTCATCCCATACATTTTGAGCGATAGAAAAGAAAAACGTTAGGAGCGTTTGCATCTTGGCTAGGGCCCCTGCTATTCTGAAACGCGAAAATCCGTAGCAGCATTCGCCCAGCGCGTCGCCGACGCCGCTCGCCGCCCGCGGCAGCGCAACAATGGAAATCATTATTTGCTTTGAATTTACATTTTTATGAATTGTGAATGTTCAGAGGCGAAAATTTTACCTAGTTGTCTTTTTCGAGAGCTCAACCATTGTCCGCCAACTCTTTATTGCGCGACCTCGGAGATACTTCTCAAACAAAAGACTTTTTCTTGTGATGCTTTTGCACTTTTATCGACTTTCAGGGCCTCTATTCAACTGCGTTATAACGATATCGTTTTTGACCTGTTTCCGTATTGTCAACGTTTTGATAACTCTTATGTCATTTACAGTAATGGCGACTGTGACATAAACGATTCTTAAATGTGCCAAACACGATATCGTTTTAACGCACCTGAATAGAGGTCCTGATAATTAAAAGCAGAACGATACTTTTGCCCTTTTTGAGGGTTCTGCTATCAACAAGGAACCCTCACAGTTTCGCCATGTCTGTCTGACCGTCTGTTCGCGGTTTTACTCGGAGACTCATGGTGCTTGGTACAGAGCTGCCATTTAGCATAGTTATACATTTCACTTACGCCGACAAAGCTGCATAATAAAATCTTAAAAAACAAACTGGTATCTTTTATACATGTAAAGAAAAGGTTTTTTTTTGCATTATACGACCGAGTGAGATATCATTGGATAGCTCTTAAAAATATCTATATACATACTATTATTATATAATTTTATAAAACCTGATAAATAAATCAAATAAAAGCACACATTATCATCAATTACACTAAGCAGACTTGACTGGTTTTCTTAGATACAGGCGACGTTACATACGTGTTTATACTTACTGAAAATTATCTAGAAAATTCGTTCATACTCGCTGTTTTCCGATACATTTTTTTTGTGTTTGTTATAACGGCGTCGGAACCCTACACTGAGCATGCCGGGCCATTTTATATATATCTTGTATAGGGTCTGGTCGCCTTTACTTCAAACAAAAACCACACGTAAGTATGAGCTACGGGGGGCGGCTGAAAAGTTGTAAGCCTAAGGTAAAAAACAACCAATTAGAAAATTAAAGTAATTTTGATTTTTCAATGTATTCCCCCTCTAATTCGATGCATTTCTTACATTTATAATATAATGCATTTATGCCGTTAAAAAAATATTCTTTGCCTTGATATTCATGGCCTTGAAATGCTCTTCTACTGCCTCCTTCATTTCTTCATCAGTTTGAAATCGCTTTCCTCTTAGGTCTTTCTTTAAATTACTGAACAGAAAATAGTCGCTAGGGGCTAAATCTGGACTATACGGAGGGTGGTTAATTTCTTCGAAGCCGATTATCTTCAGAGCTAGTCTTGCAACACGCGCGGTATGAACGGGGGCGTTGTCTTGCAAAAACAAAACTTGCTTATCTGATTTTGCCCCTACTTTTTTCCAAGTATTGACGCACTTGTCTCAATAGCTCAGAATAGTAAGTTATATTTATTGTAGAGCAGTTTGCTAAAAAATGTAATAAAAGAATTCTATCCGCGTCCCAAAACAACGTAGCCATTACCTTAGCGGCCGATCTTTGCACTTTAAACTTCTTCGGCGGCCTTTCACCCTTCTCAATCCACTGCATGGACTCCGACTTACATTCAGGATCATACTGTCTGACCCATGTTTCATCAACGGTTACCATCCTGGAGCAAATTTCGTCAACACTATCTCCGCACAAGACTAAAAACGCCTGAGAAGTTTCGACACGACGCTCTTTGTCAAACGCCGTCAGCATTTTCGGTACCCAACGCGCGCTGATTTTAGTCATGCATGAGTAAATGTCTATGAAGGATTTCTCCATCCTGCTCCTTGCTAATGCCCAAGCCCTCAGATAATCGATCGTCCAGCACTATTTTTTTGACTTTAGCGGCGTTTTGGTCGGTCACTCACTACCAAACCCCGAAGTCGCGGTGGCAATAACGTCAATTAACTAGGGACTTCCTTCCGATATAAAGTTTATCGATAACTGAATGCTTATTTGGAAGTGACACTTCATATTAGCTGTAAAGTTTACCTACAGAATAATTGAAAATTAACTAAAATGTGATGATTACTACCCGTCAATGTTTTTACCTAATTCCTAATTCTCCGTTGATACAGTTCTGTATAAATAAACAAAAATTTGGATTATCTTATTGATGCCACGCAACATGTTACCAAGAATTTTGTTAATTCCATATAAAACGTACGATTTTTCATGTGGGTGCCTTTAATGTGTGTTTCACTATACAAATGCTTCTTGACATTATATTTCTTAGCTACGAGGCTTATCTCACATTTAGTACAAAATATCTTAGATCCACGTATGCGTAAATCCGGAGAGTTTTTTAGTCAAGAACGTAATAAATTTTCACGACACTGTTTTCTAGGTGGCATTTTACGCGTAAAATTAATTCCATCGATTCTCTGACAAGATTGTCATATTATGTTATGTCAACGCCACGTCTATACCTACATCCATAAAGTATGAAAACCGTTATCTTCCTTAATCGACCTTTACGGACTTCAATCTTCATACTGTATAAATGATACAGTTTAATAGGTATTGCAAATTACATATTAATAACATACGTCATCTCATAGTCATAACATAACTATTGTCATAAGAAAGTCCAATTTATCGATGAAAAAATATCGCGTTGAAGTCCCTTGCAAAATTTTATTCGTGCCACCGCGACTTCGAGGTTTGGCACTACCGATACTGGCCGTCCTGAGCGGTGGTCACCTTCGATCGACTCTCGTCCATGTTTAAAATAGGCTAGTCCACTTTTAAACTGTAGGATAGGAAGGCCCAGAGACACCATAAACAGCAGCCATTTCTTAAAAAACGCATTGAGGAATTTTTGACATTTCGTGAGGAACTTAATCATACCCTCTTCGTGCTTGATTTTCGTAATATGCAATGATAATTCAGACATGATACTGTTAATCGTTGAATATCTCTTCTTCTTCTTTTTTATTAATGGCGGTCCACCGCGGCATACGCAGTGATTTCGTCAATGCCAAGTGAGTAGAGTTAAACAGTAAACAATAAATCAAAATCAAAAGCCGGACAACTTTCAATCGGCCACCTTCCCTCCCGAAGGTTACCGGAAGCGTCCGTTGAATATCTCAAGAAATTACAATTGTAATGACGTAATGACAAAATGTTTTTTTCCATTATTTGTTTCTAAATGGTCTATCTATAGTGGCCAGTACCATAATAACCGGAGGTCGGCGGGGGCGTGCTTTTTTCAGTTTTTGCATAACATGAACATACCTTATCATTCAATGGTCAAATGCCCCACGTGTAATTTATAATAAACTAATGAAATGATTTTATTTAGGCTGCCTTTCTGCTGCGAGATTTACGTCGCCATCAAAACAAATTAATTTTATTAGAACGTATGGAATGTGATTAAACTATTTAGCACAGCTTATCGCTTAAGTGGGAAAACAGTTTCAACTAGTATTAAAGGAAATTTTCTTAATATATATCCATATGATACTATGAAGGTTAATCAAGTGATATATCATATCAATTAAATTTAAAAAAATGGCGATTTTGAGAATGCCGAAAGTTAAAGAAAAAACGGAAGGAACAGTGGATTGAAAATGAACCCGATATGACATTTGACGGTAATAAAACCATATTACGTACAAAATGTAAAACCAGTATGACAAGAAAAAAAATATAGTGTGCAAAGACACATCGAGGGATAAATGCATTTTCATTTTAGTTTAATAATTTCAGTTATGTCTTCTTTTAATATGTCTTAATGGATACACCTTATCCATATTATATCTACAAGACACAACTACCTGACATTAATGACGTAAAAACAGCACACCCCCGCCGACCTCTGATAATTACATATACAACCTCAAAATACCTTAGGCTTAGAACTTTTCTGTACTTTTATATTGAAAGTTATTTGGTGCTGCCTTCGATGATTTTTAGTAACTTTAGTAGCCTGTATTTCAAGAACCGTGTCGTAATAGTTTCCTTTTAAATTAATCATTTTGTACTTTTGATGTTTTCAGATTTTGGTTACTTGTAGTTGTGGCTTAAGGATGGGGACACGTAACTCTAGCGAAAATGACACTATTCGAGTTCAAATCCTAAACAGTCCCCCAAAACCAGAAAAATTTAATAATATAGCTATCCAATCATACTTCATCTGATGAAACATTGGAAGAAAAAACTTGATGTTAACGCTTTAGTACCTTGTCACTTTCATTCACTGAGACAATTTCATATATTATTACATATTATACAAGAAATTGTCTCAGTGAATGAAAGTGACAAGGTACTAAAGTGTAAACATCTTTATGACTTCGACTGTACAAACAGCAACACTCTTAACTGTACATCGGTGGACCTTATTACAAAAGACATAAGGTCTACCGATGGACAGTTAACAGTGTGGGCGATGGTATGGGAGGGGAGGTACTTACCGGAAAAATATATTTTCAAGATTTTGTTATAAAACTTTGCTGGCGTAATTTAAATTAATATCTAGGAATACGAAACCAAGAGTCTCCGAGTTAAACCGCAGACGATGGACAGACGGACATAGCGAAAGTATAAGGGTTTCTTGCTGATTACGGAACCCTAACTATCACTAAGGCTCTCAATAACCCAAGTTATTAAATTATTTATTACAATTGTGAGTTTGATTGTCACTCATCATTCATCAAATACGTAAATAGATCACCACCTGATTTTCTTAATAAAGATGCTTCAATTTTTAATTTTAATATGCATGTTCTTATATATATATGGGATGTTAAATCTAGTCACTTAAGTCATTTAGATGTTTTCAATGATAGACACCCAATCAATGTGTTGGGCGTTACGTAACTGATGATCATTTAAATATACCTATTTAATTTGACTACCTTACAACAAACTCGTACTTATACGTCAAACAGGGCTGGGAATTCTACACGGTAATAACGATACACGGTACGGTACGGTAGTAACGGTATATTAGTATGAGTATTATATGTACAAGTATATGACGTATATGTTTTGTATTATTTAAGTATAAGCAATGGATAGGATAATTATGTTAAGTTTCTTGTTTTATCTGTCTTCTTTTTCTGTGCACCCACTGAATTATGTAAATTTCTGATTGGTTATTTGGTCGACTGGTAGAGAATGCCATTAGGCATTAGGTCCGCCATTTGTACTTGTTTTTGTGCAATAAATATTAAATAAATAAATAAATATCGTCTCTGACGTGTTTCCGTATTGTCAACGTTTTGATAACTCCTATGTCATTTACAATAATGGTGACTGTGACATAAACGATTCTAAAACACGTCAAACGCGATATAGTTATAACGCAGTAGAAAAGAGGCCGTAAACTATAGCACTGCATTATACATACGAGTACTATGTTTTAATAGTGACCCTGTTGTTTATGAGAAATTTTCTTTAGTCTGACGCTCAGGGCTGATTCTAAACAAAGGGTCTGTTGGGACAAGTTTTAAATTGAGAACGTATCATTTACATAATATTCGAATAACTGCGAAAACCCACGCGCCGGGTCCGATGAAAGTGCCCTAATCTCGCAGTCATTAAGAGCACCGTATTAAAATTTATAAGTCAGAGGGTACAGCTAAAGAGTTGTTAACACAGAAATGATTGCGGAACGCCCTCGCCTCCCCACTTTCCATTTCTATCGCACCATATCTAAACAGTATACGCACCAATTGTCATCAATTATGATGCCGTACTTTAGATAGTATCGCGATAAAATATATATCAATAAATCATTTTGTAACGTGCCTTATACGCGCTTATTGATTTTTTAATGTTTATTGCATAAGCGAAAGGGCTGGGGTCGGTATGTTGTTTCACAATCTATATTCATTAGTGCATGAGCCCGGGCTGGGCCCGCGGCGCGCGGTACTCGGCACACGGCTCACTAAAAACGGACACTGTGCGCGGGCGACGGAATAGTGTGTCTCCGCGGTGCCGGCGGGACTTACATACTCTCTCTCTGCGATCAATATGTACAGTCAAGTTCAAAAATATGTATACACTTTAGTACCTTGCCGCTTTAATCGCTGTCACAATTTCATATGACAGCTTAAACATGACGTTAAATAGACAAGGTACTAAAGTGTTCACATATTTTTGCCCTTGACTGTACCTTGTTATCATGGTACATATTGGTATGGTCATTTGCGCCGAAAATCAGGCCAACCTAGCATCAATACAAAACCGCATTTTTCAGTAAATGTGAAGACATGTATGATAAATGTATATTTTTAAAGAAGTTATGTTTCACAGTTTTATTAAGTAGAAAAAAAAACGGGCATATTTGTATAGACTATTTTTAGAAAACAAACACGTTTATTGCGGCTCTGGTTGAAAACGACGACCTTGCTACGCTGGGGCGGTGCTCAAAACTCGTGTTTCCGCTCTCGTGCTGGAGTTGTCCAGTTTACTCTCACCCTAAATAAGTCTGACAAAGACCAATATATAAATTTATTTCAGTCTTCACCCAAATCATTTTTCTAGCTGTCATGAATATCTGCCCCTTTCATATGATGAAACTATATCACAAATCACAGCTCATTTGTTCGATTTAATCCATTTTGAAAAAGTTCGCCTAACTATAGTTTTCGAATGACAGTAATCCAAAAAATATGGACGCCATCGAATTCAAATTTGGAACACGACCAAACGGAAACCCCGTTTTTAGGGTTCCGTAGTCAAACTAGGAACCCTTATAGTTGCGCCATATCCGTCCGTCCGTCCGCAGCCTAGCGCAGAGACCCTTAGTACTAGAAAGCTGTAATCTGGCATGAATATACATATACATAAGTCACGCAAACAAAGAGGTAAAAAAAAAAAAAAAATCTTACGTCTCGTTTACCTTATAGTGTGGGGTGTCGTTGGATAGGTCTTTCAAAAATATGCGGGTGTGTGAACGCAAATTTTCGATTAAGGGATCCGTTTATCAAATATTAAGCTTTAAAGCGCACCAATTGACTTTAAATAGAAAATTAGTTATCACCTGTTGATTTTTATGTTTGAAGTAACGGATTCGGAAGCCTACACTGAGCATGGTCCGTCATGCACTTGCCCGGTTTTTATTTAAAATGAGGTCATAAAGTGATTCTTTAAATTAATATTTCCTGTCCATATTGACCATAAGGAGAGGCCAGTAACTTAATGTTTAGAAGAGTTTTTCACTAATTGTAGAATGCTATAAAATCTATGAATATTTATAATACTCAGATGCAAAATATTTAATTGAAATAAGAGGTTAATTAGATAAAGTAAATAAATTGCCTGTAAATTGACTACCTACTAGATAAACGATTGAAACGCATAAACCAAAACAGGTCCGAACCCCAGAATTTAAAAGCAAATAAAACAACGCCGATTATTAAACACTTACATAAGCCAATAAGTCAATCCACACTTGAAAGCGTTCTCACAGTATCATCCCCTTCCCGCTGAGCACCATAGCAAACAAACAATTACTGCACAATCAATAGCCACTCACGCGCAAACCTAGTATAAATCAGCACTATTATGGTGCCGCATTACTACGAGTGATATCATTTTTAGCTCCCCGATATTGACAAAAGATGGCGCGCGGAAGCGTGCGCGGGCGCACGCCGTAAACATCAGCATGTTGTGCTCACCATTTCATGGGAACCGTCCCCGGGACAATGCGAGCTTAATTGCGCGATAGGAATACCAGTAATGATGAGCGCATCCCCTTCGTTTTAAGATTTATGCGCTCGCCGTGACCACCCGAAAACTGCTACGACATTTTAAATATTGTTTGACTAATAAAGTATCTGCGAGCTTATTGTGCGCGGCGATGCCGGTGACGGACGGCTTGTTTCAAGCTTAGGAGCGTTTTTTATGTATTAGTAAACCAATTATTTTTAGAAATTATTGTATCCCTTTCTGGTGATTACGAATATTGAATGAAATAAAGTAAGTCTCAATATGATGTGTAAAAAGTTTGGTCGAATCGGGGCTAAATCCTGCATTAATAAACTCATCTCGGTTTAAATGCCCATCTCAAGATACGCCAAAGTAAACATCAAAACATAGAAAACTGTCATTTGTGACGTATCTTAAGACGGACATTTAAACCGAGATCTGTTTATTAATACGGACATTAAATTCGCTATGGTGGGCCTGTTTTCTTTTATGTTCAAAATCAAATTGCTATTTTACGATATGGTCGTCTTTACTGTCAAGTGAATAAGACCTTCCGTGACGTTAACAATATGATAATGATATAGTTTAAGGCAAAATGCTACCATGGCGTAGAGAAAAACTTAAAACAATATAAGATGCTTCAACAAGTTTTTAAATTTAGAGGTACTCATACTCATTTACTCGTATGCTTGTGCTGCCAGTGTAGGAACATAATTTCCGTAGATTCAGGGAACCGTGACGGTAAATCCTGTTCTTCCAACTCTCCTAGACACGTCCTTCTTGTACCCTACCTACTTCACGTTATACATTTAAAAGATTAAAAGGATATGATTGGGAGTTTGACTCGCAATCATGCCATAACGGCAAAACGGATTTAGTTGATATTTGGCAGCAGGTACTTAGGTCCCTAATATCTTGTATTAACACATACCTAAAACCAAAACCAAAGGAATACCTAGGGATACTTTTTATTTCGAAATATATTATAGTTTCTGAGAGAGAACGAATTCTACGTGGACGACTTACAACGCTTTCTTTTCCTTTGTTGAAACAAATACTTACACTCCTCTTTATCCTCTAGGATCAGACAAACTGGGTGGTCTCGCGAAGGGCTACTCCTCGCCCACGTTGTCTGACACGCTGCGCGCCTCGAAGTGCTCAGGTAACAATTCTGCCTTTTGCCGCTTGGTACATAGATCTTACAATACTGTGTAAACTATGCACAGAGCGGCTACAATTTGGTTCATAATTTTAAGTTTCTGTAATTTCATGACAGAATTTATTGAAGATTATCTCAGTCTGTACATTTGTATTTTTATTCCAAGTGTTGCAACATATTTTTTTATACTTATGTGTGGTCGGTATCCCTACATACCTAGTATAAAACAAAGTCGCTTTTTCTGTCCCTATATCCCTATGTATGCTTAAATCTTTAAAACTACGCAACGGATTTTGATGCGGTTTTTTTAATAGATAGAGTGATTGAAGAGGAAGGTTTTTATGTATAATACTTTAATCCGGAGCGAAGCGAGGGCGGGTCGCTAGTTTTAAATAAACCAAACAACGTCAAGAAATTGCTTTAAACTAGCTGGAAGATTGTCTTGAAATATGGCATCGTTATAAGTAGTAATCCAAACTATAAATTATTAAGTATAGTCAAAGGCATAAATATATTATACGCTCCCAAAACTTCAAAAAATATCTATACACCTTTATGCCACAGGCAATAAGGTCCATTTAGAGGAATATTTATCGCGATAGCTGAAAAGATATTAATGCCCCTGACTGTACTTACATGCAAACCAGAGAAAGAGCCAATCCCCATTTTGGACGGTATTGTAATAACTCTTCGATTAGTAATTGCTCGCAATTGTTTTAAGTTACGACTATGGGACCTTTCGTTCAGATACCTTTATATATTATTAGCGTCATACACACTCTTAAAAACAAAAGTTGTCTTTCCTGTGTTTAGTTAAAAAAGCTTTTATGTGCATGTAAGTTATGCTTTTATATGATAGGTCTAAAGCAGTCCTGACGCAGTTTATGCGAGAATGGTCTTAGCCACAAAAATTAGGCCTTAAAAACGTTAACTTCCGATATACCCACAGGAAAGACGGTAACCTAAATCTGTGTATGAACCATTATATTTATTAATAATAATTATAAACACGGGAAAATATAAGTTGTTTCTCGATGCAACGCTACTAGCAGTCGACACCTATCAGGGTTGTGCCCAGTGTTTCCCGCCATTAGTTAGAGAATATGGGCTTGTAGTTAATCGCAACTGTTGCGGAACTTTGAGAACCACTGCTGCGTCTGAAACCAGCAACAACAGTAATATAGCGGAGCGGAAAACTCGACAGGCTGATATTTCATAAAGGCTCAACATATAAGTAGGCATTATTATAATAAAGTAGAAGTTGGAAAAAGTACTTTGCGGATATAAACGAGAAAATACTATGAAGTTTGGTGAGGTGAAGAAGTATGTGGAGGATGATGTACATGTGCTAGTATTTATTAACCGACTTCAAAAAGGAGGAGGTTGTCAATTCGACTTAATGTCAATTGTGGATCAATTTTGAATATTATTTTTTGTTTGATAGAGTGTACTCCCGAGGTTGTCCCATTACCACCAAGTTGGTATCTGGTGAGGAATTGAGATAACTCCTCAAATATTATAGCCATACAGCGCATAGCGATTTTGGTATTTTCAGTTGCAAGTCTAGCATTTGCATGCAGAACGCATCATTTTGTGAAGTAAAACTCATGACGAAGACCACTGATTGCCACCAGAAGTACTCAATGGTACCTCTTTAAACGGTGGCGATAATATATCTCGATTTAGATAGTTGAGCAACTATGACGAAGCACATTTGATTTGTGCATAATTATATTTAATACTTATGCACCATGACTTTCCCGCGGTGTTGCTTGCGGCGAGCGAGGAAAAAAATAGGTCAATCAAACTTAAGAGGGCTTTTGGTTAAAAAAAATGTGGGACGCTAATTATAGTTTGAGTGACCTATAATCGAATAGAAGTTATTTTTAGGCTTTTTGAAGGCGAATTATTATTTTAAAGAACATGCTATTTTATTTTATTATCGTTTAGTATCTTAGAGGGTATAGATACAATGATGCGACTATTACTATAAGGTATGCTATATGTCTTGACGCGTTGAAATTATACGCGCAACACAAAAACTCAAGGCCTATATTCTACTGGGAGAAAACCATATTGCCTTTGACGTGTTCAAGTATTGTCAGTGTTTTGATAGCTCTTCTTTACTTGACAGTAATGGCGGCCGAGTTAAGAACAACACGATAACAGGTCAAAAGCAGTAGGTAGGGCTTTACTGTCTTGAATAGAGGTCCGGTACCCCTATACAAAGATGGAGGTGCACTCAAAATGTATATAAAACTCCGAGGTGTTTTCAGTGCAACTAATGTACTTCCTCGTATAACCATAAACAATTTTCCGGGTTAAGGTTAACCGGACACACTGTTATAAGAGCGTTTTCAAACAAAACTAAAGAAAAATATAAGCTCGCACGCAAAAAGCCCCGAATGGTCAATTTTTTGTATATTACACAAAGTTTCTTAGTATGGGGAAAGTAACATTGTGTGATTACTGATTACACAAAAAGTTTATAGAAACAAAATATTGGCAAATAGCTTTGAAAACATCCTAAGTTCATAATGATGAAGATCACGATGTAAAAATCCACCGAAAAAATATTGAAATAATACATGAACTTAAGGGTTTTTCGAAACATGGACTAAGAAAAAATTACAATAACTCTAAAATGATCAATGCTCGTATCTCCGAAAGTACAAAAAATCGCTGAACATACATGGGGGTTACATCGATAGCTTAAGAGCTGCCCTATAACCTATTTCTGGCTTGACGACGATTTTGGGGACACCCTGAGAGGCTTAGGGATGGTAAATAACTTTATAAGAAAATTATATTACCTATCCTATTTAAGCTCGTAATCGTGCTCAACTAGCATTGGCATCACTTATACTGCTATTTCTCTACGCTTTGTATACTAAAGTCATTTAGTTGTATTGTACATATTCATGGTCACATGTCATGTTTACGAAATCACAACTTGTTTCTCGGCGGCTTGCCCTTCAGGCATAAGAAACTACCTGACGAATTTAAGCTACCTAGCACAAGTACTTTAGGTAGTTAAACAAGTTGTTCAACCACTTTATTATACTTATTGTTTATCTATAGGTGTTATTGGTTAGTTTAATTTAATATGTTCTTATGGTAAATAAATTTGTACGCTTGCCTACTCGATACAACGTTTCACTTTTCTCACCGGTCTGCGGTAGACTCGAACGAAAAGCACACCAAATTGAAAAGCATAAAAAACTACTTGATCCGAGTCGACCACTTAAAGGCGGAAAATTCGGATTATCGAGTATTTTCAGTATATAAAAATGAATAAATTGCTATATAAAGGTGTTGCGAAGTAAACATGTCAATGTCATCAATGTGGCGTTGGTGTCATGTCATCACGTGTCACAGGTTCGTATTCCGTTCTCCATTGTTACTTCTAAGGGGTCACTAGTAGAATGACTCGGTCGGAAAATTACCGACTCGCAAAATGACCCCATCGCTTGTAGCCCACATCTCAAAATGTCTGAGTCGTAAAATGACCACATCGCTTGTAGCCTACTTCTCAAAACGTCCGAGTCGCAAAATGACCACATCGCTTGTAGCCTACTTCTCAAATGTCTGAGTCGCAAAATAACCACTTCGTTTGCGTTACTAGGTAGGTTAGGTTCGTTAGGTAACTTCAAATGCCCGAAGGGCAAATTTCCCAAGAATAGCAGCCCCGCCATGCGGGGCTGCGTCGACTTTGCTAAGACAGGCATAAAATGAAAAAAGCAAAGTGGTCATTTTGCGGCTCAGTCATTTTGAGATGTGGGCTACAAGCGATGTGGTCATTTTGCGACTCGGACTTTTTGAGAAGTAGGCTACCAAGCGATGTGGTCATTTTACGACTCAGTCATTTTGAGATGTTGGCTACAAGCGATGTGGTCATTTTGCGATGTGGTAATGTTTCGATCTAGTCACTCTACTAGTGACCCCTTCTAAGGTCTTATTTCTTTGATTGTGAGAAAGAGACATCATAGTTATTTAGGTAAATAAGATTTATAGGTTAGCTGTGAAAGTGTTTGGTGATAATATTAAGGCTGGGAATAAGTATACGTCTGGTTAGATAGTCTTTAGACTGGCAAATATTATTTTTACATAGGGTAAAATTGGGATGGATGTCCCAAATTTTAAATCAAGAGTTACAAACATAACACAGCCACAGGGAATATTTTCAAGTAAAGGTCGCCCCCCCTCGCACCCAATATATTGCAGCGATGAAAGTGTCGTGCAAAAAAAATAAAGTTCGATGATTTTGCTCACGAACATGTCAAATTAGGAAGTTATCGGTTTTTAAAAGCATGTATCTTTTAATTTTAAGAAGTAAATGAATAAAAGTTATTGTTATTTGCAAGTGTAGGGTTCGAATGTTACTTATAAGTACAAATTTGAAATTTTTGTTCAAAACATTATTGGTTTTTAACTACGTCTATCCCTATCGAAAAGGATAGATGCCTCGACGCCTTGAGAGTATAGATGCCCTTCAGGTTAAAGACCAAATCAACTGATGATTAGATACAAATTACAATGTATAATGTGCAAGCATTGGTAATACAAGAATTATACTATTTATGGTAAAAATTGCAACAAACCATATAAATTTAAGAAGTGACTTTCTGTTTTTTTACGATCAATTGTGTACAAATCAAAGTGCTGTGTTATTGACAGCTTAACTAGTTCCATAGGAATAAAACACGGAAGTGTTTCATCCATAAGTCAACTACCTTTAAATTTAGTTGGCTTCAGTTTCCAATCCGCTTAGCATTTGCTATGACAATAATAAAAGCCAGGGACATTTTTTTCTCAAAATCGGTCTATTTTTACCTAAACGTGTTCACCCCAGGGCCAGCTATATGTAGCCTTCGAAGTCTCGAGTTCGAAGATTCGAAGATGTAATAATCTAAATTATCAATACCGCTGAATAAGGTTTGAAAGGTGATTCATATGTTGCCTATAGAGAAAATTAAACAAAACAAAAGTTGATCAGTTTAATGGACTGACTGCCACAATTAATATACGACACAATATATATATGGGACACGAATCTAGGCCTAGCCAAAATATTATTCATTGAGAACCGATATTACAGAAGTATCATCCACATTATATAAAAAAAATATAGAATATTATTATGAGACTACATTTTACCCGAGCGAAGCCGGGTTTTCATCTAGTTGTTAAATAATCTGACGATAATAACACAAACTCCAATAATCTTTTGGTACGTTTAACTTTTTAAGGGCAGCTTACGTAATGAACCTCGTCAAATTTATTTAACTTTTTCGCGCCTAAACTTGAATTTTCACGTTTTTTAAGTAAAACCACATTTGAATGCGTAGGTCATTGGAAACAATGCTTTTTTGACGACCTTGGTTTGAAACCACACAGTTGATAATGCTGGTTTAATAAGGATCAATACAAAGTTTTAAATATTACAACGAGATTGCTTGTTGTAATGTCAGAGTAAGAACATAACGGTTTTAGTACTGCGACTACTATTAATGCCTTGTACAGAGCTCCATTTTGGCGGTCAATAGATGACATGAGTACAACTTGTTTCTCATAAAGTTAATTACGTAGAAAGTAGTTGCGGACGTCAAGTTGTCGCCACCACCCCGTGAAGACGTTTATATTTAGCAAGCCGAGCGTGCCTTCAAACGTTCGAGGAGATCAGAAAGAGCCGTAACTGTCGGCCAATTAAAAGTTACCTCTGAGCTTCAAAGAGATATTCATTTCGGTTGGTGAAGCGCCTAAGTGGCCCGAGCCGCTGTTTTGGTTCTTATCTTTCTGCGTAATTAATTATCAATAAAAAAGCAGCAAAGTTGAAAAAATTAATGGTGTGTAACATTTATGAATGGACACTATCTTCTCTTACGCATGGTATGTAAGTTCGAGTTGAGCACCGTTAGCTAAATATCGGCACGTGTCACCACATTTTTCACTGCTAATAGAGCACTTGGCGCTCAAAGGGTATATGTGGGATACCATTCAAGCCCTTCCTTTATGATTTTCATTGGTGAGTGGATATTGATTTAACTATGTACCTAATAAAGTGTAAATTAGTGTAAAGTGTAAATCTACCGTAATTTGGTACGCATAATATTCAACTTTGATTTGTTTCGCTTTGGCAAGTCGATTGGCTGGGTGCACATTTACCTTAGGGCATTATGTCCGCAATTGGTACTTTTCTAAAGGTTCTTTAAAGTTTAAATAAAATTATAAATAACGTATCTCATTGACATGCAGAAATCAAATCAAATCAAATCAAATCAAATTTTATTTGTGAAACATAGGTAGTAAGGATGGTACAGTCTTAAAATTATTTATCACTATGTTTAGCCATTAGGCATACAAATGTTCAATGAAATAAGCATGCAACATGCATTGCTTAAGCCATGCTATTAAAACTAAAACTAAATATTGTCCTAGATATAATTAAAGCAGATACTCGTGTATGGAATAATATGCCTTTTCCGTTAAAAAATTAAATAAACGATTTTTAAATTGTGGTATGCCACATTCTCTTATACATTCCGGTAACTTATTATATAACCTTGGTGCCATGCCGAATACACTTTTTGAGGCTAAGGCCGTTTTAAACGGAACAAAATTAATTTTATGTTGCTGGCGTATGCTTTTGAAACCAGAAAATTGATAAATATTGTACTTAACATACATTGCCATTTCAAAAATATATAGGCTTGGCAGGGTTAATATTTTTAGCTCAATAAAATAAGGCTTGCACGATTGCGTTGGTTGCAGTCCACAAACAGATCTCAAACACCTCTTTTGAGCCCTAAAAACCAATTCTCGGTCAGTGGAGTTGCCCCAGAATATGATGCCATACCTAAGTGTAGAAGTTACGTAGGCATGATACGCGGTTAGTACTGTAGGCCGATTAACTATGTTATTCAATCTATACAATGCATATGAAAATTTGTTTAATTTTTTACATATAATATCAACATGGTTCTTCCAATTCAACTTATTATCTAAACTTAATCCTAAAAAATTTGTATTTTCCGTTTCATCAATTTTTTGTTCCTTATATGTCACAGTTAAATCAGTTACGTTGCCAACCCTCTGATTAAAATTCATAAGTTTAGTTTTGCCTAAGTTTATGTGTAGATTGTTATGATTAAGCCATTCGATTATAGATTCCAACGCGTTATTTATGGTGTCGCGGCATATTTGTGGATTTTCTCCAGTTAATATAACTGTGCTGTCGTCCGCAAAAAGTACCATGGGGTGATCAATGGCCTGTGGTAGATCATTGATATAGATGAGAAATAGGAGTGGACCTAGTACACTTCCTTGTGGCACCCCGTAACTTATTTCTCCAAACTCTGATGATAGGGTTACTTCGCATTTGTCTTTTAAGCATATTTGATTGATTTGAACCATTTGTTTCCTACCAACCAGATATGACTTTAATAGGTCGTAGATATTACCACGTATTCCGTAATTATATAATTTTTGCAATAAAATATTATGATCGACGAAGTCGAAGGCCTTAGTTAGATCCATGTACAGGGCGTATACAGGTTTTCTTTTATCTACGTTAGTCATAATTACCTGAAGCAGGTCGAAAATAGCCATGTTTATCGACTTATTTTTACGGAACCCTTTTTGTTCTTTCACAAATAAGTTGTTGGATTCAAAATATTGGTTCATGCTATTATAAATAACCCTCTCAACAATTTTAGAAAACACAGATATGAGTGCAATTGGCCTAAAGTTATCCATATTTTCTTTGTCCCCTTTTTTGAAAAGGGGTCGCACAATAGCTACCTTTAATTGTTCAGGGAAAATGCCCTGTTCTATGCACAAGTTTATGATGTAGCTGATAGGCGATGCTATTATAAGTGCTACTTGTTTTATGATTTTTGTACATATTCCATCATAGCCGGTACTGTTGGTGTTATTTAGGGAACAAATAATGGTTAAAATGTCGTCCACAGTAGTGGGATTCATAAATAAGGATCTCGATGATTTATATGTCATTGTATTATGTATTTGAAAGTTATTATTAGTATTAACATTATTTAAATTATTAATAGAATTGATTTGGTCTATAAAATGATTATTAAATTCGAAAATGATTATATAAAGAAAAATGGTATTCGAATGTGTTTTTACTACCTAACCTAACTTTATCATGAACTTATTTGTTCATGTATTGTATTGTTAATGTAAAAAGAGTAATCAAGACTCCTAAGAACTTATCAGAAGTAATTATACTGCTTGCTAAACGTGGCTTAATTTTTCACGGTGTATCAGACTCAAGTGGGTCTGGGGTGCGCTCGGTCGGACCGGCGTGTCGGATAGACGCGTGCGCTGATTCGCAGTGACAACCATGCCTCGCTCATTTTTTCCCGCGATGCAACATACAATAGGTTGTGGGGTTGAATTATTCCGTTAATTGATGTACTCTGCTCAAGCAGTGGGAATACGGTTCTGTGTAGCCTCTAATTACGACTGCATTGGAATTAGGAAATCAACTTGTCTAGGCAAACTTAGCTGACTATAAGTAATTCCTTAGTAGAATTTGTATGGGAAATATTAGCAAATTTTATCTAAATGTTATATATAGTGTTTTGAAGAACTTTAAAATTGTTTCTGTACTGTTTAAAACCACTCAAAAGCTGAATGGAATGAACATAGTTCTACTAAATGTATCTTATTGATAAAATTTTGTTTTAGCGGAGGTAAGGATAGATAAGCATTATAAAAAAATATTTTCTGTGTCACGTTTCTTGTACTTTTATCAGTATCTAGTAGAGGCAAAGTCGCAGGAGGGTGACGACAATGTCGCGGGCGGGGCGCGGCGCTCGGCGCGTATGCGGCGCCCTCTGCCGGCACAGTCAATCATGTCGCCGATCAGTTCCGGCGCGTCGCGGCTAACTGACTGGGTGGTGCTCGATTATTGCCAAACCGTTACTAATTTGTCACCGATTTGGTTTAACGAGTTCGTTTTTATTAGCACTGTAACTGTAATGTAATGAAGAGATTCACCCGTGGGAAGCAACGGCGGAATAAACATTATGCTCAAGTATTTTATACCTAATGCGGACGGTATTCCAGTTTAATCAACTACGAAGTAAAACGCAAACCGTATTTTACTTTGGAATATTAGGTTTCCTATATATTTATTATCAATCGATTAAACACTTTAAATATTAGTATTATGCTTCGTAGAAACATTGAAGGCTCTCCAAAAACGATTAATATTATAATTAAAAAATAATTAACACGTTCTTATTCATTAACTCACTTAGTAGCAATATTTATTTAAATAATGGCGTGCGTGGTTTAAATGAACCAGAAACATTTCCAATACAAACATAAAGATTACAAACTATTCATGTGCCGTGATCCCTTTAATCCAACCCCAACCAAACTTTATTGCCCGAGACAGAGTTAACAAAATAAATGGCTTAAATTTCTACACCCGTAATGAATATATAGGAGGGATACTAAATAAATCATTGTTAGGTTGCATTTCGGACGAGCAACGGTGGTGGTTGGCCCAAGTTACAGGTGGTTTACTTTAAGTTATAACCGTTCTCAGTTAGTTTATTCCAATAAGGACACTACTCGTACTTTGTGATGTGCCTTTAAAATGATGCGTTAACACTTTAAGTACCAATTTCGCCATGCGATGTTAGATTTAATCAATGTCAATGCACTGTCAGTTCCTACATTTTGACAACTGTAACTGAAAACTAATAACTTGAAAAAAAACTGTATAATGTATAACGTTGTCCTACAAATTTTGATGGTAAATTGTTTCAAACCGTTTCGAAATTGAGCTTGTTGCACCAGCGCTCTTAGACTTTTAACGCGCTCATATTATTTCGAAATAACTTTTCCGCCCTAACCGTTTTTAGGGTTCCGTAGCCAAATGGCAAAAAACGGAACCCTTATAGATTCGTCATGTCTGTCCGTCTGTCCGTCCGTATGTCACAGCCACTTTATTCCGTAACTATAAGAGCTATACTGTGGAAACTTGGTAAGTAGATGTATTCGGTGAACCGCATTAAGATTTTCATACAAAAATAGAAAAAAAACAATACATTTTTGGGGTTCCCCATACTTAGAACTGAAACTCAAAAATTTTTTTTTCATCAAACTCATACGTGTGGGGTATCTATGGATAGGTATTCAAAAATGATATTGAGGTTTCTATTATATTTTTTTTCTAAACTGAATAGTTTGCGCGAGAGACGCTTCCAAAGTGGAAAAATGTGTGTCCCCCCCCCCGTAACTTCTAAAATAAGGGAATGATAAATGTAAAAATAATATATGATGTACATTACCATGCAAACTTCCACCGAAAATTGGTTTGAACGAGATCTAGTAAGTAGTTTTTTTTTAATACGTCATAAAAACATTGATCAAAGCTACAACGAACTTTTATATTATGTTACTTGCTGCTACGGAACCCTTCATGGGCGAGTCCGACTCGCACTTGGCCGCTTTTTTTTTTAGTTCATCGCAAACATTATACGAAGGACACCTCTAGTGTTAGAACTTTGTTATGTTACCAGAGGAAATGATTTTTGACTTTTAACGGATTTTAGTGCGATTAGTGGCAGGCGGGTAGTATTGCGCATGCTGTAACGTGTACGCGACCGTCGCCGCTGGCGCGCGTGGCGCAGGCGGCGGCGCGCGCCACGCGTCACACGCCGGATGTAGACGCCAAGCGCGTGCGCCGTCCACGATTCAAATGTTCAATGGAACGTACGGAGGCGCACTTAAAACATTTTTATTGTAACATGCTAGGGGGAAAGTCATTGTTGCCAGCGAATACCCTCACGTTTTTAAAGTTTTACTGTACTTACTTTTTAAAAATGTCGCACGTTACAGGCATCGTTTCAATAAAACAGAACAGCTATAGTAGTCCAGTCAACAAATCGCTAAAAAACCGGGCAAGAGCATGTCAGACCATGCTTAGTGTAGGGTTCCGAAGCCGTTAAGTACTAAAACATTTTATGTCTGTAGTAGAAGTAATAACTATTTTTCTGTTAAAAGTCATTTGATGCCGTCTTAGATGATTTTAGTAGGTATAAACACTTTAATCGGCTGTATCTCAAGAACCAATGATGTCACTTAGTTGTGTTATTATTCCTTTTTTAATTCGTTATACGCTCTTTCATTTAAGATTTTTCAGACAGAAAGCCCCTGAAGACACTTGAGTCTAACAAAAATTTCGCTCTAAAGCTTAATATTAAATAAAATAAACGGATTACTTAATCGAAAAACTCTTTCAACAAACCCGTAATATTTTAGAAATACCTATCCAACTACAACCCATACCTACTATAGGGTAGACGAGAAAAAGAAATACATCCCCACGTAACGTGTAGGAGAGGTAGCCTAAAAAAAATATTTTTACATTTTATTGTACCATTTTGCTGGCGTGACTAATATGCATATTCATGCCAAATTACAGCTCTCTAGTACTAAGTCTCTGCGCTAGGCTGCGGACGGACGGACGGACGGACGGACATGGCGAAACTATAAGGGAAAGTTTGACTACGGAACCCTAATAAAAAGGGGGTATAGAGTGCGTGAGCAGAAACCTAAGAAATTTGTTCAGGATGCCATGGCCCTTCTAAGAGGTGAGCCGGGGGAGGTGTTTACCTTATTATCTGAAAAAAATAATAGGAAAAGGAGATTTAGATTATTAAATTGTCTTCAAGAATATATAAAAATATGTCACTTTATCACCGACCGTTGAACCTTTCCGTAAACCGACACCTTATCCCTTCTAAGGTTGTCTGAAAGATTCGGAGAAGTCTTTTAAATTGTGCTATTTCTATGTAATGTTTTTGTTTGGTAGACAATAAAGTGTCTTGTATGGTACCTATTTACCTATCAAGTTTTTTTTTGGGAAAATTATTGTAGATACCGTAATATGCACCAACTTTGCCTGGATTTTGAATTTTTTTCCTTATATCTGTGACCCTATTTGACTCAAATCTCATTCGGTAATCATACAATATTTCTGAATTACAAGCAATCAAATTGGCAGGCAAAATTGTAGGCGTAAGACGTAACTTTGCCTATACGGATATCTCAATAAATAATGTGTTGCTATTTGTAATAATATTTACCCGTGTACATGATTTGACTAAGGTGTAAAGTTTGTGAAGTCAGGCCTTGTAGAGTTAAGACATGTAGAGTTAGAAGCTTGGCTCTACATGAGATCTAATAACTTATTGACAGTGAGAGCCATATGGTCTAGTCTTGGCAACATTTTACATGAAAATGTTTTGGGGGGGATTTCACTTATTTTGGTATATATACATATATAATGTAGAGTCAAGAGCAATGAAAACGTGTCACTTATTACAGAATTTCCAAAGAAAGTGACCCGTTTTCTTTGCTCCTGAGTATATTTTGTGTAAAAAAAATCCACGGTTCAGTTTTTTTGTTGTTTGTGTAATACTAGCATACATACCAAATTTCAGCTTTCTAGGAGTTCAGGAAGTACCCAAATTATTTTGATGATCATCAGTGAGTGAATCGATCACACGAAATCGGTTTTATATATATATATCAATAAAATCTAAAGTATAAGAGCTATGCAATTGAAACTTTAGGTTTTTAATAAATTTACTATTGACATTATATTTAGGAAATAATCCTTGAGATTCCACATCTCGAGGTTTTGGAGATTCTTAGCATTTATAATGCCACGACCTCCACACTTCCGCGGGATGTACAATCTCATAACAGATGGGTGCAACATGCGATGTGATTTAAACAGTAGATGGACCCTTCTATCCAGGGCGTCCAGCTCAGTCTGAGTCTACCTTAGTTTGCCATAAGAGTATGTGAGCAGCGGCATCACCCAGCCGTTGAAGGCGCGTACTTTATTACCACACGACAAAAGACTGTTAAAAACTTTTGTCAAGCGGCAAAATAAACGCTTGTTCACCGATTGCTTGACATCGCCGACCGTAACACCCAAAGTCTGACATACCAAGATATTTATAGGTTTCAACTTCGGAGTGAGATCTAAGAGTCATTGTCTCAGAAAGCTGCAAATTCGATGAATTTACAGATTTCCCTCGTTGAACATGCATGACCACACATTTATCTACACCGAATTCCATCTTGATGGCACTACCGAACTCTTGTGTGATTTTCAATAGTGCCAGAAGATCTTGACGCTTCGATGCAAATAGTTTGAGGTCATCCATGTACAACCAGTGAGAATTGACTTCAGTTTCTCTACGAAGTCGATAGCATAGCCCAGAGTCTTTCAGTAAAGAAATTAAAGGATTCAAGGCCTTGCAAAACCACAAAGGACTAAGACTTTTGCCCTGGAAGTTACCTCTTTCAATCCGTATCAAGTTATGCGAATCGGGGGGGGGGGGCATCTCGGCTACCTGGTTGGCTGGCTGTGACCTACTGCCTCATACACACACCCAAAAAGGATCTCAAAGTTGTATTAACTTTATACAACTCCAAGATCCTTTCAAGCCATCAGTGAGGTACCGAGTCATAAACCTTCTTATAGTCAATCCAAGCAGCCGAAAGGGCCACCTTGTTTCGTATAACTTGCTCGCAAATGGTCATGTCAATGAGGAGGTGCTCTTTAGTACTGCGGGCCCTAACTTTACATCCATTTTGAGCAGAGGCCAAAACGTTGTTTGCTATAAAATGCTCATTTAATTTTGGCAAGCATGTTATGGGTCGATAGTTCTTTGGCTCCACGGTACTATCGGACTTGTGGAGCAGGAAGGTGACACCGGTTGTTAATAAAGGTGGCAAAGAACCGATCACAAGGGCGTTCTGGAGTTGCGTTGCTAAACACTCATGTGAGGATTTGAACCATTTAATCCAATCCATTTAAAATTATGCAATCCGTCCGGCCCTGGACTTTTCCAATTCTGAGCCATTCGAATGGCACAAGTTACGGCTTCGAGGCAGATGGTAATGGACCCTATTGGTTCAATAGCCTCACATTCACGTTCAACAACCCGCATCCAGTCTCCTTCTGTGTGCGTGACAGGCACCGACCAGATGCTGCGCAAATTAATCATAGCAGCAGGATCCGGTAGATGTCCATCGCTCACACCTTTCGGTACACCTTCCTCTGATCGCTTTGGAAGAGGCAATTTTGCAGTTATCTACCCACCCGCTCTCTGTAACGACGAATACGACTTGCCCACGCACCATATTGCCCATAAACCTTCTGCTTCAGGAAGTCGATCATCCTAAGACAGGCCATAAAATTCCCGGACCTTATTCCGATCCCAGCAAAGGCCTGGGTCACGACATGCATCACTCGAGGACGATTATTGCCCCCCCTGAAGCAGATTATTGTAACAATTTTTGTAACTCTTAACTTGTGTATTTGTTTACTATAATTATTAGAGATATTTCTTTATTTTTCTGTAGATCAGGGTTTTAACAAAAAGTATTCAAATATAAAAGTAAATATTATAAAAAATCTAACCTACAGGTGCCGCCGGCTGCGGGGTACGGCTCAAGCTACCGGTGGTTAGGGCTGCAGAGAGAGATGAACCTCCTCACAATACGTGCCCTGTCGAGGAGTACTGCTTTCTGTAACTGGCCCTCGATCCAGCCACCTAGCGAGAGTCTCTTAAGGTGTTGGTTGAGACTCTTCGCTATAAGACCGTTCGCCGAAACAACAATCGGGACAATGATCGTCGAGTCAACATTCCACATAGCGGACACCTCGTGAGCCAAGTCAAGGTACTTGCTGAGCTTGTCCTTCTCTACCTTCCCGAGGTTCTCATCATGTGGGATGGTGACGTCAACGAGCACTGCCCGGCGTTGAGATCGATCTGTTAACACGATATCAGGCTTATTGGCAACAATAGTCTTGTCCGTGATGACAGATTGATCCCAATGTATTGGGATCTTTCGAGAACTGGCGCCGGTGTTTACTTATAGTACTGCACTTCGGATTGAACAAGACCATATTGAAGAGCAAGTTGCTGATGGATGGTCCTGGACAAAAAAATGTGTCTGTGCAAGTACTCGCAATTGGCCAAATGAGAACAACCGGATATTATACACTTAGGTGCAAAACTGAGTCAATATTAGCACCTTAGTCGAATGTAAATATGTTGATGATAATTAAAGGTATTTTTAAATGTTTAATACGACAAGTACTCCTTGAAATTTGCTACAAATCCTCCTACCAAATGATTTACCTGTCATTTACAGTTTTTAAGTAATTTTATCGTAAAAACTGTTGAATTTAACTTTTTTTATTTGTCTAATACTTTAATTCTCTCTGTGGCAACCCAAAATAAGGACCCTGATAAAATTAAAGAAATTTAGCCTTTTTAAAATAAGTAGTTTTTTTTTTTAAAATCGGACATACTTTTGGTGGCAGTTATTGGCGACATTAGTTCGGTGCACGGTTCACTTTTGCACCGAGACAAATTAGCCACACAAACTGGTTGTTAGTTCACTATGGTAGCGGATAAAATTCTGCAATAACTCGAAAACTACGTCCCTGATTCAAGCAGTTGATACCTCATTTTAAAAAGAATGGAATTCTCTATTTTAAATAGTTTTCTTATTTGGGGTTGCCATAGAGAAAACTAAATGACTAGTATAAAACATAAATTGATTTTTTACAGTTTTTAGTTCAATATCTTTAAAAAAATATATTTATAAATGACAAATAAATTACAATTTATACAGCACTTTTGTAGCTAACTTCAAGGATATTACTATTCTGTACTAAGCATTTAAAAATAGCTTTGATTGTCATCGACTTATTAACATTCTACTAAGGTGCTAATATTGACTTAGTTTTGCACCTAACTGTATGTCTAGTGGGTGATCCTGGCCACGAGGTTATGTCTGTGCAAATACTAGCCGTTGGCCAAATGGGAACAACCGGAAATTATTATATTTATTTTATAATTATTATTTTTGAATATTATAAAACATCTTTAGCCCATTGTAGATCATAATTCTAAAAATAAACACCATCGTAACAAACTATTATCATAAAAAAGAGAGAACATATATATATATATATATATCTATAATACAAAAATGCAATATATCGCAAAATAATAATAGTAAGCGCATAACTCAACAACGCCTGGACCAATTTTAACAATATTTTTTTTATTGTGTTTGTTACTGTCAGCAGAAGGCTCTTATGAAAGAAAAAAAAACTGAAAAATCTACCGGTAAAGTCAGAAATTTGCAGCGGGGCGAAGCCGCTGGCGGGCCGCTAGTGTGTATACATAATATGTATTACATATAGTACTTATAAAGGAATCCCTATTTCCCTTGGTCATGGCATAATGCTTAAACGGCCGGACCGATTTCGCAAATTCTTTTTTTTGTTGTGTTCGCGTTATCGTCAGAAGAAGGTTCTTATGAAAGAACAAAAATGTAAAAGCCACCGGGAAAGTCAAAAATTTGCAGCTGGGCGAAGCCGCCGATGGGTAGCTAGTTGCTTATAAAATGTAACTATAAATCGGATTGTATCATCGTTATTAGCGTCATGATAAACAACAGGTTGTTAGCTGTGTGACGTGCAGTTCACTGACCTCGAGGCAACGGCTTCATATTATTAGCTGACGTGGATGTGCGAGCTGGGCCTTAAGAAGAGCTGGTTACCTTCTCTACCTCATAGCGATCTTTGCCTCTAATCGCTGTAACCCTGTACGGCCCAAAAAACTTAGGATTAAGCTGAAGCCAAGTACCATACTGCGTCCTCAATATAGCTTATCTTATCTCCGACTTGAAAACATGCTCGCTTTACGCTTTTTGTTCTACGTCATCCGGTTTTCCTGTTACACTTTTTTTTCTGCATTCTGGCATACAGTCGCAGCTGCTCTGTACTTTCCACATAGCTGTCACGATCTTCTTCCGTCCGTCGACGATATCCGTCCAGCCGTTTGGATGATACGAAGTAATAAAGAATATAGAGGTGAATTTTTAACGTGATACCAATTAAGTGTATCGTGCTCAGCAGATGGTCTATAATTAAAGGGATTAACTCTTTCCTTAAAATTTGTCTTAATGAAATATCAATAACTTTCTACCAAAAAAATATTTACAAACTGAAAGTATGGCTACCCTACGTTTGACACTTGACATCGCTTATTCCTGTAAGGGTAAGGACCAAATAGTTGAACCATAGTTAAGCGTAGTTAACATACAAACAACAAAAGTGAAAAACGTTCCGTTGTGACACGAAAATTATCCCTTCAAATGTATGGTTAATTTTCGTGTCACAAAGAAAAGTTTAATAGAGACTTTAATTGAGGAGTTAGAGTGGCCAACTTTTTGGTCCTTACCCGTAAAACATCTAGTGGATAACTGAGTAGTAATTAACTAGTAATCATTTCAGGTAAGAATATCAATATCGCAAACCCTGTCTCTCTCTTATGAATTACTCCGGTATAAATAAACTGAGTGATAATAAACTTTATTTAATATCAAAAACAGAAATGCGTTTCTCAATTTTACTTTAAGAGGCCGTACACGAAATTTTGGTGGTTTTGCTTCTTTTTGAGATTTTACAGTTAAAATACTGCTATTCTATAAGTTTGAATGCACATCATGAAATATCATTTCAGTTCTAATCGAACGAATTGACTTACAAATAAATGAAGTACTTTTTCAGATTTGTCGAGTATTATAATGCGAGATTTAGGTTATTTTAAAACATTATATGTTGCTATTATTTTTTTATTTTTTAGATGTTTTTTTAATGTAATGGATTGATTTTGAACTGAACTTACTGTTGTTTTAATTTTATGAACGATAGTTTTAAGTAGTCGTAATCAAAAACAATGTTTTGCCCATTTTCTGTAAAACTTTACCAAGATAATCATTATTTACACAAAAAAAATATATGAAGGTGGTAAAAAGTAATTCATAAATTTTTTAGACAAATTTTACAGCAATAATTTTTTTTATACCTTTTAAACGTCAAAACGATTCGTGAATATGCGATATTCTAAACCTCTTACAGCAAAATTCACAAAACAGTCGCCGGTTTCAGGTCGATGAATCAGTATCAAATAATAAAAACAAAAAAGTAGCTCATACATTCGTTTAAAGTTGAAATTATCTTTCGTGTTGCGAATTAGAATTTGTAGAAGTAAAGTATTTCAACAGTAAAATCGCGTCTGTAAAATCAGGTAAATCGGCGAAATCGGCAAAATTTCGTATAGTTTACCTCTTAATATATACTCAAAATGATCACCATTTTCCTGTCGGCATAGCTCTGCTCGACGTCTCAGATTGTCTTTAAGTTTTCCAAGCACGAACGCATCGGTTTTGACAGCATCAAACGCCTGTATATTTTTTTGCCGTAGTTCCGCGACTGTATTAGACTCCCGTCCGTAGTACGTAGTTGTACTTTCCTTTTAATTTCACCCCATAAAAAGGAGTTCAGCAGTGTTAGATCAGGACTACGAGGAGGATACGCGATTGGACCACTACGCCCATTCCACCGGTCGGGGTATTCTTGGTGTAAATAATTCCGAACCCGACGGAAAAAGTGAGCAGGATCTTGTTGGAAGTGTAGTTTTTCTAGATTTTCTTCTGGAACTTCTCGCATTAATGTTGGCAAGACGTTTCTCAACAGATCTTCATACTTTGTTACTTACTACAATTATTGAGGATAGACGTTGAGTGAAAATTGGGTTTGGAACGAGTCCCTGCGTGTGACATGGGGGTTTACATCACTCCACCAATGTTCATTATGAACGTTAAATAGTCCTATCCTGGTGAAGGTGGCTTTATCTAACCACTCACAGAACTGAACTCGTCTAGAGTAATCTGCAAGAACAATTTCTTGCACACGTTGGTAATGAAATGGGTGTAGACCTTCGGCATTCAATAACCTCCACATGAAAAATTGTGTTGTCCCAAACCGTGCGGCTGCTTCCCTCGTGCCTTTGAGGGTGGTAGTTGAAATAACAAAGTACTCGAGTACGAAACGCTTCCGAGTAGCGTGCTCGCGATTCTCTGCTTTTTGCATGTCCTGGAACGGCGAACTGTCCATAATCCTTTAAGTTTTGGACAGTGTGGTTTATAAAACGACGATTAGGGATGGAGAGTCTGCATACTTTTCATTAAACAATGCAACAGTGTGCAACAGTGTACGACCATGACATTTTAGCGTAGCGTTAGCTATAGAAGGGTCTCTTTTTGGCACACTGAAACCCAACAAGACTGAGCATATCAGCTATCTGTATGTTGCCTTTTATTTTATCGTTCCTTCTCCAAAGTGTGGTCAACTCGTGTAAACTGGTCATCATGGTCGTAGATTAGCCTATACAATGTCTGCATACATAAACGTAGTTTGTATATGCAACAGTGTACGACCAGGATATTTAAGCTTATAGAACCGTCTCTTTTTGGCAAGCTGAATTCCAATAAGAATGTGCATATCAGCTATCTGTATGTTGTCTTTTATTTTATGGCTCCTTCTTTGCCTTTAGTTCTTATTCTATAGTATATACAGTCAGCAGCAGAAGTAGCTTCGTTACCCAAGAGCTCAAAATTATCTGCACTCGACTTCATTGACAAGAGAATACGTCGTGTATATATCAATTTGATCATGCTATTCTGCTTAGCTACTTTTGATGCTGACTGTACCTACTACATATACGGTTTAAGATATTTATTATCTCAAAATAATACAATTCACATACGTTCATACAAAACATCACGCCTTCATTCCCAGAGTGGTGTAGGCAGAGCTACAGAAATACCACCAACTAAAAAAAGATTTTTTGGTAATTCTGTAACCACATTTTGCACAATCAGGCCAAGAAATTTACTAGTATATTAGTGACAGGTTGCAAGCCCTTCGCCTAACAGTACTACAAGCCCTTATTCCCTTACGGCTGAACCCTATATTCAAACCGCGGACAGATAGCCTTACTTCGGATTAAAATTTGACACATTTTGTATGGGCAAATGTCAAATTTCAACCCGAAGTAAGCCCTATCTATCCGCGGTTTGAATATAGGGTTCGGCCGTAAGTCACCTCTTACGACATCCACGGGGGGACATGGAGTGGCAGGAATTCACTTACAGATCTTAGCATATTTGTTTTCCTTCTTAGGAGGAAAACAATTATGCAATACATCTGCACAGAGAAATTACAGGTTTAAATCATAGACAATGCGTACTTATTTAACGTTAGCGTAGGTGGAATATAATTCAAGTTAATATAACCTATGCTATTTATTAGAAGGTTAACATAATATATAAATACATGTACAACTGGAAGGTTTACTATACCGATAACGCGCGCCGAAAAAAATATTTTAATTGCAATTTACGAAGAAATTAATTATGCAGCATTTTGTTTTTTGGTGCAGTAAAACGAGCCATATTTTGGTATTTTAAAATCTCTTTCTCGAAAACGGCTCTAACAATTTTGATAAAATCTAAAATATAGAGAGGTTTTCGGGTGCGAAAAATCGATCTAGGTAAGTCTAATTTGTAGTAAAATTTGTTACTTCGATTTTCTAGCAAACCTCGGTCGCCGAGCACTAGTACTCGTAGCACGATAGCTTTTGTCACCCACATACAGCATTCATCACTATCAGACTTACTAACTACTTGCTAGAAAGTGACGGAAGCCTTATGTAGGAGATAAAAACTATCGTGTTAGCCCTACTCTTATAAATTAATTAGATACGTGAAATAAAATACAATACATAGAAACATATAATTTATTTAATCAAGACTCAAAACCATAAACATTGCTAAATAATAAAATGGATTTGTATAGTTGATTGTAGCCCGAGAGCCAATTATTTTCTGTGAAATATGGGTCGTCATTCATATCGTTAAATATTTATGTGCATTATCAAATTGTTTTAGTGTAACAGCTTTGCTGAAAATAATTATATTAATGATTGCCAAACTTTCCTGTGAAAGGATATCCCACAACTTGGATATGATTCTTTATTGTAACCACCACAGCACGACTTAAATTCACCATTTTGTAAAGAAAATTACAAATAACACACGAAAGCCAAAATAAGCAAGTCTCATCTCATTGCAACAGTGGGATTTTTAATGTGACTGCCATTTTATTTTATCAGTGTTGCCTGTTTTATTTTATAAATTTCTACTATTACCATGATGAGCAAAGATTGAAGCGGGTTAGCTTTAATATATATTTTGTATGTAAAACATTCATGCACTTCTAGTGCCTAATTTTAAAATATATACTGTTACTAAATACACTTTTAATAATTAACATGAGCTACCTACTTAACATTTCTTAATAAGGGCATCGTAACTTTTTAACATGGTAATTGTGTAAGAGGGACAAACAAAGATAAAGTTTGTATATTTCGGCTTTTATACTTGATTACCACAAATACCCACCCGCCAAGCAACAGTGTTCGCATTGTTGTGTTCCGGTGTGGGGATAAGACAACCGGTGAAATTACTAGCATAGAGGCATTCCATCTTAGTCCTCAGGGTTGGCAACGCATTTGAGGTGTTAGGATTATGGTCTTGAGAATTCAAATGTGTATGGGTCTCAGATTCCACTTACCATCAGGTGGCCTGAGTGCTCGTGTGCCTTCTCCTTAACATAAAAAAAAAAAACAGGCTACTGGCTTAAAAGAATGAGTTCAATTTTATTTACGTCTCAGATGTGACGTACCTACTAATTCTATAGAGTTTTATATGATAACGCGCTTTATTTTAATATGGCCACCACTTTACAAACATAGTAACATGGAATTAGTAGGTAGGTACAGTCACCATCAGATATATCGAGGTGAACAAGGTGCTCAAAAGCATTAGAGTGCATGTTGACATATTTTTGGGCACCCTGAAGAGTACAGATATATTTGATAGCGACTGTACAGGGTGCGTGTCACCAATCACTAGATTGTCAAACTCTTCTTGCCGAGGTCTAGTGAATACTCTTTAGAAAGTGAGAATCTCGGTGAACATTTTACAAAATGTCATGTTGGGAGTGACATTAGATAATATTGATTATTTTATATACCCGTTTGCGTAAGATATCTTTCTTCAAATGCGTAACAAATAGGTATTAATACAATTTCCAAATTTATACAATGTCAAACAAAGATTATTACGCCCGTTGGGTTCAAATAAAGCAACAGATTAATGAAACACTCTTGGAAGATGCTCGTATTCAGGAGTTTGCGCGAGAATATCTCGGCATCAAGCCTCAAGGCACCGCAGTCGAACTCATCGGACGGGTATACGGAAAATATTGCACCATATACAACAATTTATGCGAATGTTATGACCAAATGGAACAGGTTCAGAGACGACCCTGTATCAAGACAATTATAGAAGCAGTGACATGCCGCATGCTTGAATTGAAATGGACACTAGAAGAAGTTGAGGTTTTTGAATTCACATATCCAGAAAATGCATTGGTTCAAATGTTAATGGTACCTGATGATATAAAAATAGTCGTACCTTATCACTACCCATTTGAAATACGGCAGCAAGAAATGCAGCATATTATGGACCAAATTTTTTCTGGAGTCCGATTGGGCGATCCTATACCAACAGCTTCTCAACTTGAAATTTTAGAACAGAATAGGTTAGCTGAGGAAGAGAGATTACAAGAGGAAAAAGAAGCAGAAATGAAACGTAAAATGGCAATGGGTGAAGAGATATCACTCTCAGAGGATGAAGTAAAATTATCACCAGAAGAAATAGCAGAACTTGAATTTCGGGCGGAGTTTAATAAACACATTTGGAACATTCAGCGGATGGAAAGATCTCGAATCATTAGTAGAGCAAATACAAAAAAAATAAATAAGGATGCCAATATGTTTTTAGAGCTCTCAGGATTAAAAACACCCCTACCAAGACAATCACTGTGCATAAAAGCTGCACATTTTATACAACAAATATACAGACGTTTCATTGAACTTAAAAGAGAACACTTTAGAGAAAAAGAACGGAGAAGACTTCTAGGAATGTTCTGGCCATCTTGGTGCCCTCCTTCAGCCAAGTTTGAATTAGAGAAAGTAAAAAAAGTTCGAAGGGACTTCCGACAAAAATATTACCAGCAGTTACTGGAAGAAGTTGCCAAAGAGAATGCACGAGTTCTCAGATTGAGGGAAGGAGATGTGATGGAGGACATCTCAGATGAGGTTCGACAATGGTTTAGAGAGTGGTACGACGGCGTTCGTCTTTTCGATGAGTATCCTTTTCCAGAAGAAGGAGGTTCTATTTTAATTGTTAAGGGAGAAACATTCACTATTGATGAATTTATAGAATGGCGGACGGAAGAAGAAAAACGAGAAAAAGCTGCTGCTGGAACTCCAAAAACGAAAGAACAAATTAAACAGGAAAAAATGGAAGCAAGGTTAGAGAAAAAGCGCTTAGAAGCTGAGGCAAAACTAAAGGAAAAAAAACGGCTCGAAGACTACAGAAAGTCACGTTTGAATCCCGATAATGATCCAGGAGTTTATATTACAATTGCCCAAAACTTTGCAGGCTTACAGGAGGCTTGGGACACATATGAAAATCAATGGAAAGACCTAGATTCTCGCTATGCGCCATTAGATATTGTAAAGGGTTTTGTTAAACAATTTATTACAGATGAAGCATACAAAGATCTAAATTTGCAGTTACGCCCAATTGTTGATGAAATTATGAGATTAGAACTACTTTTACTTAAAAAAGCTTTAAAGGCGGATTGCGATTTTGCCGGTATTATTAAAGTTCCTCAAAGTCAAAAAAGGAAGAAGCCTAAAAAGGTTAAAAAACCTAAGCCAGAGAAAATTACCCCAGAAGTTATGTTTCAAAGATTAGCAGATGAAGGTATAGTACGACAGTATCCTCGTATATCATTAGATGATTTCTGGGGTGATCAAAATTTTGGTGCTGCTGACTTGAGAGCAATCCCTTGGGTTCCATCTTTCCCTCCGCCAACTTTAGGTGATGTTCGAGAACAAGTTAGAGTTCGTTGTATTTTGACTTTGGGCTCAAATTGCCCAAACGCTGTTCGCTCCCAACTGCTGGTAGGCCCAAAAGGAGGTGGCAAACAAACCCTTGTATATGCTATCGCTTCAGAAACAAACGCTCTTTTGATTGATCTGTCACCAGCAAACGTTTATGATAAATTTCCAGGCCCAAAGAATTTAAAAACAATGTTTCAGTTCGTAAATAAAATAAGTCGTATAATGCAGCCAACAGTAATACTAGTTGAAGATGCTGATAAGGTGTTTTATAAAAAAGTTCCGAAAGAAGAAAAGTGGTTTGATCCGCAAAGACTTTCTAAAGATTTTTTTAAGGAAATCGTAAAGCCTTTGGGACCTAAAGACAAGATTTTAGTTTTAGGTACTGCTTCAGAGCCATGGCTAGCAAAAGGAGCCCAATTATCAAAAGCATATCCTTCCCTTATTCTTCTACCAAGATCTGATTATGGCAGCATTACCTTAATTCTAACAAAGATGTTAATGAAATACCACGGAATGGCGCGTGACTTCAATGTGCACTGCGTAGCGCAAACGCTGCGCGGGTACGACGTGAACAGTATCCGGCGCGGCGTAGACATGCTCATGAGCTGCCGGCGCGAAGCGCAGCTCCATTACAAGCCGCTGGATCCCGAGGAGGTGATCGACGCCGTGCTCTCCTGCCAGGGCTCAAACTTCGTTAGACCAGATGACTACAAGATGTTCACGGACTGGTACATATCATTCTCACCATGGGGACAGAAATATCTCAATTATATGCAAATGTTAGATTCACAACTCTTATACAAGTTGAAAGCAGAGAAGAAGAAAAATTGATGGGCTGGAAAAAGCACGTAACCAAATTTGATATCCTTTTATTTCTTATTTTACAGTTTACTGAATGAATTACATTATCGCCACGATAGTGAATTATTGAGTATTGAAAACGGGTCACTAGCTGTCAAATGTAATAAAAATATCAAAACAGACCATTCAGTCAAAAATATCTAACCACAGTCCAACGCCATTATTACTAGCCATTTTATGCACTGGGGTATTTTTGTGCACCTTGCCTGCCTAAATATGTTTGATGACGACTGAACGTAGTAGTTTTTTTTTTTTTTTTACCATTGGATCCAGTCCAGCTTTGCATAAACATGTAGTTACTTTCCATCAACGGCATCAACGGTAATATTCATTGCATAAATATCAGGCAGTATGGCGTGCCCCCGAAAAGTGGACCGGGTCCAACCTTATAGTGCAAGAGTGGATTTCAGGATTTACTCGAGCACGGCATACATGGGGGATTCCTTCCAAATATAAACTTTCTATATAGGGTCGCGCGTCTAAGGTTGTCGATCAGACCAGTAAATAAAAATTTATTGTTAGAAAAACTCAAGCGCGTCAAATTAAGGCAAGGCAACTATATTCAGAAAACTGTACATTTCATTAATCTGACGATTTGCGCGTGACATACAGAAACTGGAGAGTCACAAAGTGGCAAAAAGGATTTGTAAGATGGATTCCGCAACGTTTTTTCGTTGTTCTTATTTTTTTCCAATTCGATTTTTTCCGCGATTGTTAAATTTCCACTTCGCCTCTTAACTCGTAGGTTTATTTAATTCTCGTTGCTCTGTGATAGTGTTTTTCTACACAGTTTTTTTCCGAAATCGATAAAATTCCTCATCACCTTTTTACTTGTAGCTTTATTCAATGTCTCGTTACTACGTGATAGTGTTTTTTCCACACAGCTTATCTTCGAAATCGGAACATTTTTTCATCACGTTTACACACGTCTATTGTTCCGTAATCGCTACTTTTTAGCATTGCCTTTGCCCGGAATCTGTACATGTCTTCATCGCATTATTGCTTGTAGCGAATTTAATGCCTAGACGAATGAGTAACACATATCATTATGTTGGACTATATTCCGGAAAAATTAATATCTGCTCAAGTAGTCACCCGTAGAAGCTGAATACTAAAAATAGGTAAAGTTGGTTTGTATGTAGAAGTAAATTCCGGAAATAGGTACTAAGTACGAGTACATATTTAGAATTGGTCTAAAGAGTAGCGGGCAAAAGCTATAAAAATGATAAATATATCAACGACACTGTTATTCAAAAGCTTTTATACATAAATTAACGAGAGCATGGAATTGCATATGTAGTAGTATTGTATGTTTACAGGCATTTCTATATTTTAATTTTCTATTTTCTCGTACTATCAGCATAAAAAGAGGTTTGTTATACAGGGTGTTAGGTAGAGCGTTGTCAAAAAGAAACAGGCGAGTAGAAGAGACCATTAGCTACCCATTTCAGGTACTTTAACCCTTAATTTGTCTAAGGGCTATTTAATACCGTTTTTTTTTTAATTTTATTACAAGACACCGAAATTCGACCTTTAAACCCCGAAAAAAAAGGAACTACTTGGTGTATTGACAAAATTTTAACTTTGATAGATTGTTAAATGTTGTGGTGTTCAAATGAAACTGTTACCGGAAGCGTAAAGCTACTTTAAAAAATAATGGGGGCTCCCAAAGTTTCAGAAACCGATAAAGAAATCTTTCAACCTCAACTTTACAATGAAATTAAAAAAAAAACAAAGTGATTACAATTCTTCCAATTTCCTAAAAACATCTCCTGTTCACGCCAATTCTAATGGTGTGCCACATGCATAACCAAACTCTTAATAATTCGAGTTATTTGCTAATAACTTCCACCCGGCCGTGCATGTGGCGATTTCGATGTTTGAGAAAATTAACTTCTCTGTTCATTTACCACGTCTTACGCAGTTAGATAGTGTTTTCTCTCTCTAACATCCTTCTAACATATGGAAGATAAGGTTAGGTTAGGTTAGTAATTTATTTAAATTTTATTAGTAAAAATCTGAGGATATTGACTCAGGATCCCCAAAATGGTAACTTTTCTAATTCATAGTCACAACACAAAAAATATTTTTTTTTACAACAATTGCTCAAATTGATGACCATTTTGACCAATACAGGCACGATATCTCTTCCGTATTTCGACTGTCGTCGTTTTTAGTTGCATTTCTTCTTTCATCACTTGAAAAGCATGTTTAATTTTCTCAATTAAATGATCTCGGCTTCTGACTTCGGTGGCATAAACCAAATTCTTTGCATGTCCCCAGACATAAAAATCAAGCGGTGTGAGGTCTGGGGACCGTGCGGGCCACGGGATGGGTCCACCTCGTCCGATCCAGGAGTTTGGGAACACATTGTCTAGGTGCTCTCTCACCGACAATCTCCAATGTGCTGGGCACCCCTCTTGATGGAAAACAATCGGTCGGTTTTCCTCAAATATCGGTAAATATGCGACTAATCTTGGCAGATCATTCTGCATGAATTCTAGATAATTGTCCCCGTTCAGGTTGTCTGGCAAATAATGTGGCCCTATCAATATGTTTCCAATAACTCCGGCCCACACGTTGACGCTAAAACGTCGTTGAAAACATCTCGCTCTTTTGGGGTGTGGGTTTTGTCCTTTTGGAGCCCATTCATGCAAATTGTGAAGATTTAAAATCCCCTCCTTAGTAAATTTGGACTCGTTGGTCCATAAAATGCTTTTTAAAAAAAAAACGTCGTCCACATCCGTGTGCAGTAACAAACGGCAAAACTCGACTCGTCTGTTATAATCATTATCCTCCAAGCCTAAAACAAATCAACTAAAAAATAAGAATTTATGATCTGACAGTTGGTACTTCAAAGCCTACATAGGCCGGCCACGGACACGCGTAAAACATTTAAAAATGCAAAACATGACCACTACTGACAATAAATAATTAAAAAAACAATCACTTTATCTTGAACAACTTGTAAATACCTTGCACAGGAGTGTAGTTTTGTTATGCATGTGGCATACCATTAGAATTGGCGTGAACAGGAGATGTTTTTAGGAAATTGGAAGAATTGTAATCACTTTGGTTTTTTTTTAATTTCATTGTAAAGTTGAGGTTGAAAGATTTCTTTATCGGTTTCTGAAACTTTGGGAGCCCCCATTATTTTTTAAAGTAGCTTTACGCTTCCAGTAACAGTTTTATTTGAACACCACAACATTTAACAATCTATCAAAATTAAAATTTTGTCAATACACGAAATAGTTCCTTTTTTTTCGGGGTTTAAAGGTCGAATTTCGGTGTCTTGTAATAAAATTAAAAAAAAAACGGTATTAATTAGCCCTTAGACAAATTAAGGGTTAAAGTACCTGAAATGGATAGCTAATGGTCTCTTCTACTCGCTTGTTTCTTTTTGACAACGCTCTACCTAACACCCTGTATATTGAAGAAGTAAATACCAAAATAATGTCAGTGTCAAATTGTGAATATTATTTACGTTGTGCATATATTTTCACGTCTTCTCACAATTATCAGAATAATTTTGTGTCAGCCCGTACAACTAAGTGTAAGTTACACAATTTTCAAAAAATATGGCAGTGCGTAATGTTGGTCCGATTGAGAGTCAAGGTAAGCAAATTATTTTTAACTGTTATAAATATTTTAAACTTGAACTGAAGAAAAAATTAAATTTCTCCTTACACGGCTGCCCAGTTAGTTGAAAAAGCTACAGGTGTTTGTCTCTCTACTGTTTATAACATTGTTTCTGAGAGCAATAGTGAGAAATTCGCATCACAAAGAAATTCGCCTCCCCGAGAAATAAAAAGTTATGTACTTATCCGTCATCAGCACTAGACAATTTTGATCAGGAAGTCATCCGGAGAACTATATACAATTTTCATCTGTCCCATAAGCAATTTCGATATAGATTACAAATTTGGCATTTCCACCTTACGAAAACAAATACAAAAATTAGGGTTTAAATGGAAAAAGACCGAGGACAACCGAAAAATATTAATGGAAAGACACAACATACGACTGCTAAGAATAAATTACCTTACCAAAATTGCGGAATATCGATCTAAAGATAGACCACTAGTTTATACTGATGAAACCTACATCCACACTTCACATGTGTCCGGAGAGGCTTGGACCGATGGAACAGACTTTGGTGTTAAAAAAACAAATCAGTACAGGCCAGCGGTTAATAATACTGCACGCAGGAGGAAAAGATGGTTTTATTCCCAACGCTTCCCAAGGCAAACCAAAAAACGAGAGATTACCATGACCAGATGAACTTTGTCAACTAAAACAAATGGTTAAAAGAAAAATTAATACCGAACCTTAAACCGAATAGCGTACTTATCGTAGATAATGCGTCCTATTACAACAAACTTTTGAATCGTGCTCCAACGTCAAATTCTCATAAGCAAGAAATGATGGATTGGTAGACAGAACACAACATTTCATATTGCCCGTTAATGTACAAAACCAGTTTGTATGATTTAATTAAACAAAATAAAGAGTGGTTTCGTGAGTACGACATAGATGCAATTTTAAAAGAACATGGCCACTCCGTTTTACGATTGCCACCGTATCACCCGACATTCAATCCGATCGAAAATATTTGGTCCATGGTAAAAGGATATGTAGCGAAAAGAAACGTTTCTTTAAACATGCAAGGCATTATGAGTTTAGCAACTGAACGAATGAATACTATTACTGCTGAGGACTGGTAAAATATATGTCGCCATGTCGAAAGTGAAGAAAATAAATATCGATGTCAGGAAGGGGATATGAATCGAATTTCAAACAATCTTATTATTAATGCTTGTGACAGCTCAGATGAAGAACATAATAGCGACTAAAAGCAAAAAGCAGAGGACTACTACATATTCCATTTCTTAAGGGTATGTAACTTTATTAAATTTAGAGAAAATTATTCTCCTTTTGTTGCAAACGATACAACCACTACAAATGCAATTCCATGTTCTCGATAATTCATCATAAAACACACTATTTTGACGCGGACAGAGTCGCATGCAAAAGCTTGTATTTAGTGCAAAATACCTCTTCCGTTAACAGAACCATTAATTTAAAAGTTTTTTTTGCCGTCTGGTTACCGGGTTAGAATAGTGCCATTCCGTGTCTTCCCATGGATGTAACTTGCAACCTGTTTCTAAAATACTGCAATGGTAAACATCTTAGCCTGATTGTGCAAAATGTGGTTACGGAGTTATCAAAGTCAAAGTCAAAGTCAAAGTGTTTATATGTAAACATAGGTAAAAACGAAAACAGTGGTGGAATAAAATTATGGTGAACACTATGTTTTGCCATTCGGCGTACAAATCAAGAAGTCTTTTAAGAGTTATTGGTTTTATTTCTAAGCCCTGCCGACCACACTCCGGGAATGAAAGCGTGAAGTTGTGTACTATGTATTTTTGATAGAGTTATGGAACTATGACTAACTATTCTGACATTGCCAATCTTTTACGCCTTCAATCGATTGCGATTCCGTGTTATAGGAACAACGATCTTGTGCGTCTGTGTGCGTTAATTTGGGTAAATACGAGAGACTTGACCGGCTAAGTTGTAGTGTGCTAGTGGCGTAGTACTGGGACGAGCTCGTACATTACTAACTACTAACATCAATATGCGCAACAGCTGTATTTTTAAATAATCCTTCTCCTTTCGTGGTGACATTATGGGTGATTTTGGGGTCATGATCCGGAATGGCCAAAAGTAAATAAGATGGTCATACTGAATAACTTTTCCGATGGGACCAACCACGAAATCGCCAAAAAAAACAGCTGTTCCATACGGTGAATTAATTGAGAGTTAATGTATGGAACAGCTGGTTTTTTTTTTGTCGATTTCCTGGTTAGTCCCATCGGAAAGGTGGTTCAGTATGACCATCTTATTCACTTTTGGCCATTCCGGATCAAACCCCAAAATCACCCAGTACAATGGATTAAAAATGATATCTGAGGAAAAAAACGCTTAAATTATTTAGCTACTGAAATATTTCAGGTCTTTCTCTTGATACTTGCGCCAATTCTCTCTCGAAATCTCGTGTGCCGGTAAGCTAAAACACAGCTGCCATTTAGCGATGGAACACTAAAAAGACCTACTCTATTGTTTTCTTTTCTATGTTCTTGTCGGCCGTTTCTTTCTAACGCGTGTGAGAGAAAGATATGGAATACTTAATAATAGTTGTTTATCATTAATGAAATTTTTCGAAAATTAAATTGGTTTAATACATTATTTACAGTTTTTTACGTGTTATGTTTCCTAAAAACAATGTACTTAATGGTAGTAAGTAACACCATATTTTTTTGCAGTTACGGTATGATTTCGGCACTTTTTTATGACACATTTCAGAATCCGCGTCTTTGCAATCAACAGACGACTAACAGACGACTAAATACTTAAACCGCCACTAAGCACAATTATGGCGACCCCTGTTTTGCGCGCTGATGCTAAGTCCTTGAGTATAGAAGGTCATTCAGGTCATTGCCCGTGGTCCACCTAATTAGTTCATCTCTGTAGATTGCGGAGACTAAACTGGTTAAAACCTATAGGTAGGTTTAGGTTATGTTAGTTCTTCAGGGGGCCCGAAGGGCCAAAATACCACAGAAATAGGAGCTATCGCGGAGCTCCGTCGACTCGGTTACGGTGTGCTAAAATGTCCAGGTGAACTAATTAGGTGGACCTCGGGCAATGACCGAGTCAGTCATTGGTTACGTATCATCTATGTTAATGATTTAACACCGGTCTACGGTAGACTCGAACGAAACGCACATCAAATTGAAAAGCGTCAAAAATTTGTTGGTCCGAGTCGACCACTTATACGCGGAAAATTTGGATTACCGAGTATTGTTAATATATAAAAAAGAAAATGTTCTATGAAGGTTTTACGAAGTAAAAATGTCAATGTTATCAATGTGGCGTTGGTGCCATGCACAGAATAAGAACTAAAGGCATAGAAGGAGCGATAAAACAAAAGGCATCATACAGATAGCTGATATGCGCAGTCTTATTGGGATTCAGTGTGCCAAAAAGAGACAGTTCTATAGCGACGGCTACGCTAAAATGTCATGGTCATACACTGTTGCACACTGTTGCATATTATAACCAACGTTTTTCAGTGTGTCTCTCGTGGCTTTACGGTGCGCCTCACGATATGGCGTTGATGTTTCCATCGTGGAACAGCTGGCGTGTTATTCTGAAAACTACTCGTTTTTCAATTTCGTAAGGGAAAGTACAATAATAGTAATGAGGGCGCCAATGGACGCTCGGCGCCTCTAATAACCTAAAGTATTGTCTTAAAAACGAACAGAAAAACGCTCTTCGATCTCAAGATAATAGTTAAGTCTATTAGAAAACACAATAGTACTAATGAGGGCGCTGAGGGCTGGACGCTCGGCGGCCTCTAACGAATGCGCCCTCGTAGAAACGAATAAGCCTGGCGGAACAACTTAAGCTTGGCGTCTATCCTAAATATCCATTCTAAATATTTAGTACCTATTTCCGGAATTTACTACTACATGCAAACCAAATTTACCTCTTTTCAGTATTCAGCTTCAACCGGTGACTCTACCTGAGTAGATTTAAATTTTTCCGGATATAGTCCAACATAATTATGTGTTACTCATTCGTCTAGGCATTCAATTCGCTACAAGGAAAATGCGATGAAAAAATGTATAGATTCCGGGAGAATGCGAGGCGAAAAAGTTGCGATTACGAAACCATAGACACGTGTGCAAACGTGATCAAAAAATGTTCCGATTTCGGAGAAACGCTCTGCGGAAAAAAACGCTATCACGGAGTAACGAGACATAAAATAAAACTACGAGTTAAGAGCTGAAGAGGAAAATTATCGACCGCGGGAAAAAACGAATTGGAAAAAAACTAAGTACACCGAAATAACGCTTTCGCGGAACCCATCTAACAAATCCGATATGTGTATTTTCCACTCCGTGGGGCTCTTCCCTTCTCACTCTTTCTCTATCTCTCACTCTCTCGCGCAAATCCGATACTACCATGCGTATTCGGACCTTCTTTGTCTTTACGTTACCTCTATGATTGGATCTTACGAGACAATTTTGAACCAGTTACGGTTATTGGCATGGGTAACAATTTGGAATACACACGAAACTGCGACGAAAATGATAATATCATTATATTATGATATCTAATAGTTTGCGAAATATTTTTTTCGAACAAGGGATCCGTTGATGGAATATTAAGCTTTAAAGCCCTAATTTTTGGTAGAGTCAGGTGTGCCCCCCCCCTCCCCCGTTAAGGTGTTTATACGTACTAAAATCAACTTAGACGGCACCAAATCACTTAATAGAAAATTAGTTATTACTTGTACAATAGACATTAAAATGTTTGTAGTACTTAAGGGCTTCGGAACCGACGTGCTCTTGCCCGGTTTTTTCAAACTAAATTTAAGAAGATCCCTTTTAATTAATATCTGACGCGCTTGAGCATTTCCATTTGGCTGTTTTTATTTAATTCGCTCTTTCAGACCGCATTTTTAAGGGGCTTTTTTAAATAACTCTTTTGCAAAAAAAATGGGCACTTACGATTCACCTGGGAATTCACCTCTATTCCAAATAAGAAATCAATTAAAATGAGCTCTTGCTAAAATAATTATAGCGCTGTGACAGGGCAGCTGGAGTCCCACCCACATAAGAATTACTTTTTAAAACCGGTTCATTACCGAACCCAAAAATCTTTTGAGTTGACATTATAGTTTGTAAGCAATAAGAAAACCGCAGTTCCATTTTTTGCCACTGAGGTCTCGACAAAACTTACTCGTGCTGAAGCGCGCTCGCTGAGAAATTAGTTTAGCATCGTTATGTTAGAGGGCGCTTCGACGTATAGTTCTTCAGCCCTTCCCGTTACGTTGTAGTCTTACTTCACATTCCCAGAGATGGCGCTATTGGAAAATAAGAACCTATATCAATGTAGAGTGATATTACATTCATTGTTAAAATGCGCCGGCCATACATCGCATGTTCAGTGGCGCACTGCTAATTAATAACTTTTGCTGGTTCGTCTAATTAGCATTGGAACAAGTTAAAGTTAACCATACTCGTATTGTGAATATAGGAAACTACTAAGTAATAATAATATTACATAAGTATGGTACTTACATAACAATAAATAACAATGCCTATAGTGTTTTCATACCACGACGGCGCACGTTACCAGTCAATGTAGGTGTACCTGATTGGTACGTGCAATTAAAAAGTGAGGCGGGACTTAGTAGATTGAAAACGCTTTAACGTCACATTCATGTATTAACATTAACACTTACCTAACCTACTACTACGGCGGGCATTTCAAATGGCGGGAGCAAAAATCAATGCGATTACGTCAGAGGCAATATGGCTTTACCGAATAGATTAGAGCCCCCCGTACTCGTACGTCAATTGGTACTAAGTATTTAGTGAGTATTTGTGCTCACTTCGCTAACTTCTCTAGTTATTACGGTCAAAAAGTAATTTTAACATATTTATCAGTGTGTAGGTATGTGTATCTGTGAATCAGTGTCTCTGTGTGTGTGTGTGCCTGCCTGTGTCGACGTACGCTCCAAGTGAGTGGACGGATTCGGATGCGGTTTACTTATTAAATAACGCTACTTTAATCGGAATGTCTCATATAGCTAGGGCTTTTACAATATAGCCGATTGGACCGTTCAAGAGATATCAGCTCCGGAACTAGAAATCGACATTACCGACACCGACGTTTCGCCGTTTCCACTTAGGTATTTGAGTGATATGTTTAACTTGGACTTTTTACGATTGATTTGCTTAGTTATAACCAGGGCTCGGACAAGTCATCGCAAAACCATCGCAAGACGGCAATAGAACAAGATCAATAGAATCGCATTATGTACAATATTATTTAATTATATTTTTCAATTACATTTATTTTTCAATTAGATTTTTTTCCTAATATAGGATTAATCAGGTATTTCCCACGGGCACCACAGATACTTTTTGAAAAATGCCCTGAAGCGTGAATTATTGAGTTGATTCCATGGAATATTAACAGAAATTAGGAACATCAACAAATCGATGCAAAAAGTTTCATAAGAAATTTCTGGCGGAGCTGTCTTCAATTTGTGATTTTTTGACCTAATATGTTTATCAATATTATCTTTTTTTAACTGTTTAATACGAATGTCACATGCTGTACACAATATTTCCTTGACATTTTCCTGATAACGGAGCTCGGGGTAGTCCTTAATCCACTTATTAATTGTATTTATTTGCACCATATTTAAAATATTTAGAAATAACTATAATTAAGCAAATAATTGTATTTGTTTAAATTGTCACCACAAAACTGTTTCAAGCCACTTTGACAAATCCATGACAGGTATGCGACTAAAAAGGTCAAATGTTAAAATATAAATTACGATAATAATTATATCAGCTTTAGATAATAATAATCTTAAGTCGCGACTCTATAATAGTCTTGTCCCATGTCCATATCAGTTTCTGCGATGACTTGTCCGAGCCCTGGTTATAACGTCGCTGTGTTACGGTGAGGTTTGTTTAGATTATTCTATAAATTCAGTTAAACGTCTGTGTAAGCTCTGATCAAGGTTTCTATAAGGTCAACCGGTGCAATTGCGTCATAATTCTTTTGAACCAGTTTTTGCTTGCATATTGCAATTTAATTTATTATTGAATTAAATAATAAATTATATAACTATAGAGGCAAAATTTTATAGTATTTAAATTTAAAAAAAAAATATCAGAGTTTTTACTTAGTATTTAAGACAAAAAATGTTTTTTTAATCGGGAAATTAGGTATGATTAATTAATTTAGTTGGGGTAAATGCGTCATTTACCGATAAAACCTCAATTTTAATTCTTGCAACATTATCGCTGAATTAAACGTGTTAACGAAAAGGTACCCATTCTTACAATTATACCAAAGGTAGAAATCTCCGTATTAATTTGGGAATAAAATGCATTAAACTAAAGATTGCGCTATGTTAATTTCAATTTTCGACTGACGCATTTATCCCGTTTAGAATGCAGAGGTAAGCAACTCAGGGTAAGTTAAAGTTATAGTAATTATATCAAAAAATATTTATTAACAGTCATAATTTCTTTTAAAATACACCCTAGAAACATTTTAAAAATATAAAACAATAATATAAGAGCACAATGTTGTGCTCCTTACCGCTGCCATTGTGGTGCTAGCGTTGATCGGCTTGGTCATCACGGTTTAAGCTGTACGCGAAGTGCTGGTAGATTTTCCCGTCACTCCAGCCTTAATGATATCATCCGTCGGGCTTTTCCCAGCGCCAATTCTGCGCTATTTTAGAACCAAATGGCCTCATGCGCGACGATGGTAAAAGACCTGATGGGATGACTCTGGTTCCGTGGAAGTTGGGCCGGCCGTTGGTTTGGGATGCCACTTGCGTAGACACCCTTGCGGAGTTAGCGGAGATCCTCAAAAGGCTCCAAAAAAGTCGAAACCGTGGGGGCCAGGAGCACACCGTATTTTCAAAGACCTTTCTAAGCGCCTGGTCGACGCAACTCCTGACCGTTTTGTTTTATTTGTCTTTTTAAATAAATGTTAGTCTTAAATAATAAAAGATTAAAAACAATAGTATTTTAACTAACTTTCCCGCCGCCATTCCATTGAATGTGTATGAAAAAAAGGAAAACTTAAAAAAACAGAATTGGAACTATGTCAATATAACATTTTTAACTCCAAATTAACTCAGGAACACGCTGTTAAAATCTCTCGCAATGCTCACGGGCACCCCTGTATATTGAATCAACCTGTATGTAACCATTTTGTGAAGGGCGCGTAGATCATTCGATCCAGTCGTACCAGCTCTTGTGAATCGACCTATAGTTGAATATCGTTAGGTATATATAATAATGTAGCTTTTGCCTGTGACTCCGTTGGCATAAAAGAAGTTCATCGCTAGATAAAAAGTACTTACCATGTCCTTTGTCCGGGGTCAAGCTATACACCTCCAAACCAAATTTCAAGAAATTGGTTTTGCGGTTTAGCCATGTCGCAATAGATGGAGTTCCATTCAAAGATTATTCCTGCTGCCAATGTCTTGGATTATAACTAAATGGTTACTGTTCGTCATCATAATTATGAGAGGTAGAAGCGGTTTAATTCTGAATCAGATAAAGAATAGTACATGGCAGTAAATAGAATACATTACGAAAGTAAATACTTGTTTCATTTCTTTTTTGTAGTCGGGTTTTAGTTTAAACTTGATTTTTTCAAATGTATTTATTCTGTGGGTAATGAAGGTCGTTTTTTCTGAGCTTTTAGTTAGGCGTCGTCCTGTTAGAATACATTCGCGAATGCTCATAAGGGCAGATACTCGAGAGCAGTACCAACGTTTGAACACGCACTCTTACCAGTCAACTTCGGGCGAAGTCGCGACGGCCGAGCATTCGCGTTCCATTAAGACGACGCCTTACAAGCCGCTAAGTTGCGCAAATATACGCCTGCCTCTAAACAGTTCTAAATTAAAATTTCCGTGAGATAGAAAAAATGGAAAGATACGGTCAGGTTCCTGCGCATTCGCTACTTAGGTATATTCGCTTAAACAACAGGCGGTAACTTAAAATATCAATATTATTAAGCTTTACTCACTGGGCAATTAAAAAACACGAAATCGAGGATTATATTGTATTTGAATAACACCTTTCTCGTAAATTTAACAGTAGGCACACATGATATACAATATTTTTCCCATGAGATTAATTAATTACTGAACACTTTATTTGATTAACAATTACAAACTGACCAACAGCGGAATTGGAACTAACAAGACTGATAAGCAACATTGCCGTATGTCAATCGTTTTATTTTAATTTACAATAGTTATGCGGTTCCGGAAGACCGATAAACTTACATACATACATACATAGCATCTCGCCTTCATTCCCAGAGTGGGGTAGGCAGAACTACAACCTAAAAAGTTTTTTTTAATTCTACAACCACATTTTGCACAATCAAGCCAAAAAGTTTACTAGCATAATTATTGGAAGGTTGCAAGCCCATCGCCCAATATTACTATAAGCTCTTATTCACTTAGTCGCCTCTTACGACATCCACGGAAAGACATGGAGTGGCAGTATTCTTTCCCGGCAACCACACGGGGCCAAGCGGTAAACTTACTTATAATTAAAAATCTTACTTCTACTTGAATAGTTGAAGGCTGGAATCAAATTATCGCACGCACATTTTTCCATGGACTCATTAGCCAGTAGATAGTAGAATTACCAGGTCTTGCTCTTCCCTCAATGAGACCGACATGATTTTGGCAACTATCGTGACGTTGCTGCGCTCCCGATGAGAACCGCCGAAGATCAAGACGCACAGGCTCAAGCTGTGTATTGACTGCCCACATGCGATGAAATTTTATTTCACGATAAACACAATTTGGTGTCGTTTTAAATGAATTATCTAAAAACCCCAAGCTTACGCTTTCTCAAGGTCCGAAACTTGCACAGTCTCGCGATAGACGAAGCAAGTCAACAATAGAAACATTAGTCCTACAGGACTGGCCTACTTTATGAGATTATTTGAGCTGTTCATATTTATCCTGTGTACAATTAGTCAATCTTAGTAGCTCGCAGCACGGCTGTATCCCTTTAATGTCATTTAGCCGGCACACCGCTACTTGGCGTCGCAATTCGTCCGTCTGCGCTCGGGGTGGCCAATAAACACAAATTTACCAAAAGTGGGTCTTTGTCGGATAGGTGCTTAGGGAACAAAGGCCGGGTGTCGACTGAACCCACTACCGCTGGCTTCACCTCGGCGGATGTCGCTGTCTCCGCTCCTCGCCGCCATTTCCGTCGACGATGGGGAGGGGGGGCACTTCCGGCAACGCTGCCGCCGCAACTACAATGGACCCTTTATATCTTCCTACCGCTAATCTAGTAGCTGATAATATGATTAATACAGATCGTTTGCCCACTGTTTTTATGAAAATGGAGTTTTAAACGAGCACTCGAACATAGTACAGTTTAAACTTGAACTGGTTGAGAACAAATTGAATCGGCTTTCTAGTGCCGTCAACAGAAAAAGAGTTTCATTCATTAATTATTTTAACATTAAGAGGCCGTACACGAAATTTTGCCGATTTCGCTGATTTTTGTGATTTTACAGACGTGATTTTACTGTTGAAATACTTTACTTCTACAAATTTTAATGCGCAACACGAAAGATAATTTTGATTTTCAACGAATGTATGAAATACTTTTTTGTTTTTATGATTTTATTTTGATTAATCGACCTAAAACCGGCGACTGTTTCGTGAGTTTTGCTGTAAGAGGTTTAGAATATCGCATATTCACAAATCGTTTTGACGTCTTAAAGGTATAAAAAAATAGCAATTGATTGCTGAAAAAGTTGTCTAAAAATGTATAAATTAGTTTTTACCACCTTTATATATTTTTTTTGTGTAAAAAAATTATGAACTTGGTAAAATTTTATAGAAAATGGACAAAAAATAGTTTTAAATTTCGGCTTCTTAAAACACTCGTTCATAAAATTAAAAGAACAGTAGTAAACTTCAGTTCAAAATCAATCCATTACTTTAAAAACATATCCAAAAATTAAAAATTAAATAGCAATATATAATGTTTTAAAATTTGTTTGTGTTGTTTGTTGGTGGCAATGGTAGCTACTGCTATATTTACGAATCAAGCGCATTACTCTTTCTTTTTAATCCTATTAATTATGTAACTTTAATTAAGAGAATATGATGATATGTTGCATACTATCTTTTTTTGGAATAAATTAAACTGGTAATATGCGTAATCCATACCTTGAAATAAAATTGGCCGTCACTTGAAGCGATCCAACAGGAAACCGTTGTGTTGTTCTGGTGTTGCCACACAAATCGTCAGTTTTTTAAGTGTGTACTGTCTACTTGTGTCAAATTGTCGTTAGTGTTTGTTATGTTACCTGTTGCCTGTTTACTGTTACTTGTTTTTTCTGTTAATTAAGGTTAGTTTTTAAGTCAGGGTCCCTCTGAAAATCAGCGCCGTGGTTTGACTGCGGCACAATGCTGAGAGGGATCCTGTTCAACGCAATTGATTTCTGTTTTTCATGTTTATTTTTTGTTGTGTTGTGTAGTGTGCGTTGAATAAATATTTTCTATTTCTATTTCTATTTCTATTTCTAAAATAACCTAAATCCCGAATTTAAATTCTCGACAAAGATAAAAAAGTAGCTCATTCATTCGTAACTCATTTATTCGATCATAACTGAAATGATATATCATGATGTGGATTAAAACTTATAGAAAAGCAGTATTTAAACTGTAAAATCACGAAAATAAGCAAAACTGGCAAAATTTCGTGTACGGCCTCTTAAATTATTATCTATTGACGAAATGTTTAGCCAGATTGGTTGTGACCCTGCCTATAAAACTAGCTGTCCTGGGTTTGAATCCCGGTAAAGGCAAATATTTTTATGATTAGTGCAAGTATTTGTTTCGGCGTCTTGATTGTTCCTATGTATTTAAGTAGGTAACTCATCACTTATTCGAATTAGATTTGATCGAATGTATCATTTCAAGGAATTTAATTTTTTCGAACGCTATTTTCTGCTGAAACCGTAATGTTTTCAATTTAAACATTAATAAGGTAGGTTAGGTAAGGTTACATGTTTAATATACCCTGAAAACATTATGGTTCAGTAATGATCGAATAAATGAGCTACTTTTTAATTTTGATGAGTATTATAATGAGAGATTTAGTTTGTTTTAAAACATTATTTACAATGACAAAATCATTTATTTTCGCGTTTTCTTACCTACCTACTTCAATTAATGACATGTCAAGATTTTTTTCTGGGAAAAGATTTGAGTCCCGGAATACTATGTCTTATCCATGTTATGTACAATGTTTAAGGTCTTCGGATCATTATCAGGGAGCGAAACTTTGGTGCCGATGACGTCATTATGACGCAAATTCACATATAGGATGCTTTTATATAAAAAACAGTATTGCGACTCCCACTGATTCTTAATAATGCTATAATGATAAAGTAAATATTAAAAAAAAATAGAAAGACAAAATATTTTATTGGGTAATGTAATTGTAACGAAAAATATTCTGTCCACAAGTAAATAAAAAACATTAAATGAAAATCCGTTGGATTTCGTAGAATGCAGAACGCTTAAAATGCTAGCGTTTGAATTTTAAGCGTTCTGCATTCTTCGAAATCCAACGAATTTTCATTTAATGTTTTTTATTTACTTGTGGACAGAATATTTTTCGTTACATTTTTCATTACATTCAGGACACTATATCTGTCGAATCTCTATAACCGCACCGGGAGCAAATATTGTTCAAAGTCAACCTTTCTTCATCTAAATCAATATCTTCTGATGGTAGACTTTAAAAATAATTAATTGTACAAAACTACTGGAAATCCCAAATTAAAAAACATTCAATTTACAAATAATAAAATACAAGTAAACTTGTTATTGTCTCAAACCATCTTTTTAATATGACAATGACAGAAAATTATGTTAAGTACCGGCCGTCTCATCTCTAGTGTCAATATCGGTAAACTAAAGAGGTCAATAAGTTGTTATTAGTGATGATGTATAAACACTCTGTATGTAGCTTGACGTCATACGCCTGTCATCGGCACCAAAGTTTCGCTCCCTGATCATTATGTAAATGCATATTTTTACTGAAAATATAATACTTAATAATAGGATATATTGAAACCTAACTTCGACCTATTCTGGATTTGCATGGGGTTGAATTAGGTTGCTAAGTTGCTATAGGGTACCGTCTCATATTCCAGAATTCTAAAACTAAACTGGACAAGAGCATATTGGACGATGCTCAATGTAGGGTTCCGAAGCCGTTAAGTGCTACAAACATAGAACAAGTAATAACTAATTTTCACTATCATTTAAAGTCATTCATTTGGTACCGTCTTAGATGATTTTTAACCGAGTTCAAAAAAGGAGGAGGTAATACGTCTCACTGTAAGAATCTTTTTTTTATGTATGTTAGCCGATTACTCCGTCAATTGTTGACCAATTTAAAAAAGTTTTTTTTGTCTTGATAGAGCATACTTCCGAGGTGGTCCCATTGTTACCAAATCTAAATCTGATGTGGGGATTGAGAGAACTTCTCAAATATTGTAGGAAAACATATAGCGATTTTAGTATTTTTAGTAACAAGTCTAGCATTTGCATTCAGAAAGTATCACTTGGTGCAGTGGAACTAATGATGAAGACCACAGATGGCCACCGGAATGCCTCAATGGTACCTATTTCAAGGGTGGCGATAAGATATCTCGATTAAGACAGTTGAGCGACTACAACGGAAAAAATTTACTTGTTGAAATATGACTATGACCATTCCGCGGCGTTGCTTGCGGCGCGTTTGAAATAATTTGAAGTCCCACTAAGAAATGGAACTACGTAACAGCGTATTATGATCACTAAAAGGTATAAAATAAAATAAATTTATTTTAAAACAAAAAATCGCCTTCAAAAACGCAAAAAAATACTTCTTTTAAAATTGTAGGTAGATAGGTTAGTCCAACTGAAGCCGGCGACAACAATATTTTCAACAAAAAAAGCCGACATCAGTTGGACTAACCTATCTACCTAAGATTTTAGAACAAGTTATTTTTCGTGTTTTGAAAACGGCCTTATGTTTTTTAAAACATTTATTTTATAGTATGTATCTGTATCTTAAGAACCAATGATGTTAACTAAGTCGAGATAACTTTCTTTTAAGTTCGTCATATGCGCTTTCATTTAAGATTTTTTCAGATTTTTAGTATTTGTAGTTTTGGTTGTAGGGGGGGAGACACTTGGATTTAACAAAAATTAGCGATCCCTTGATCAGAAAACTGTTCCCACAAACCCACTTTATTTTTGAAAGACCTATCCAACAACACCCCACACTATGGGGTAAACGAGAGAATAAAAATTCATCCCCACGTTAAATGTAGGGGAGGTACACTAAAAAAAAGTTTTAAAAAATTATTTTACCACTTCATTGGCGTGACAATATGTATATTCATGCACAATTGCAACTTTCTAGTACTAAGAGTCTCTGAGCTTAACTGCGGACGGACGGACGGACATGGCGAAACTATACGGGTTCCTAGTTTGACTACGGAACCCTAATAAAGGCACTATTCTGATAGGTTTGCTTACCCAAGGGAAACTGTAGTAGTTAGGTACTGATAAGTACTTACCGATATGATTCGTTAAACTATGATATATTTATTTTGTACATTTTTAAGAAAACATTGTCAACGTTTTGATTTAAATGGTCAATGAGATAGGTATCTAAGCGTATAAGCAAATAAAGTAATTTTAGTCAATTGTAAATATTCAACAACATCTTAGGTTTACTTCGTATTTTTTTTAAATAAAGAGTTTTGTTAATGACCCGCGGTATTACGAGCCCCAATGCAAAAGAGTTCGGCTACTATTTAAAATTGAAAGTAACTTTTTTTCAAAGTCAAATCTAGTTAGTAATTTTAATAGCATGGAAGCAAGAAATAAAAAAAGTATTGTAAAATTAATCAAGTTTATTTCCTACATAATACAAATTAAAATTATTTCTGTATTTAAATAAAAAAAATAAAAAATTTCTATCAACGACAACGCATAATAGTTCAGCTATCGATCTTGAGTATGCAAAATAGTTCGCCTACCACTTAGTTGTCTCGCCTTTACTCTTAAGAACAGCCTTGATTCTCAATGGCATCGTCTCTACCAACTCTTCACACTCTTTTGGGGTTATAGACTCCCAGACAGCGACTATTTTGTCTTTTAAATCACTTTTTGACCTCGATGGAAACTTGCGTAATTTTTTTTTCATTTTCCACCACAATGTTTCAATGGGTGACAAATCTGGACTATTCGACGGCCACTCCATAGTGGGGATTCCTTTAGACTCGAGCCAAGTCTTCGTGGTTTTCGCAGTATGGCAAGAAGCCCAGTCTTGTTGAAAAGTGTAGACATTTTCATATTTCAAGCTTGGAATAGATGGAATTAAACTTGTTTTCAAAATGTCCTGGTATTTCACTGCATTAACCGACCCTTCTACAAAATGCAGGCGGCCTACCCCTTGTGCCGACATGCAACCCCATATCATCACAGACCCAGGAAACTTCACTTTTCTCTTAATGCAGTCTTTGATGAATGCTTCGTCTTTCTTTCGAATGATTTTTTTCCGTTCGTCGCCGACAGTTACTTCGAATTTTGATTCATCACTCCATATTATTTGACGCCATTGCTCAGTAGTCCAGTTTGAGTGCTCGCGAGCGAATTTCAGCCTCTACTTTTTCTGTAACTCCGTTAGTAAAGGTTTTTCCTTGGCCGTGTAAAAACCATATTCCATTCTTTTGAGAACCCTTTCGCAGGTATCCACTGAAACGTCTTTCTGGATCATATCACGCCATTTTACGGTAAGTTCCCCCGCACAGCACGGCGGTTTTGTTTGATAATTTTCTTTAAAACACGGTTTTCAGCGGCACTCGTCATACGCGGTCGACCCGACTTCTTCAAACACGAAATTGTGTCGTGTTTCTTGCGATGCTCAATGATTGACTGGACAGTAGATCTTGGCAGTAATAAATCTCTGGCGATTTGGTTGGTAGATTTTCCACTCTCACTACTGGAAATTATAATTTTTCTGACTTCTTCTGTGACTGATTTTCCGCAGCCCATGTTGCTCTAATTAATAACTTATAATAATGAAAAATACTTGGGGTATGTACTTATATATACCCTTTGACATGTTCTTTTTTTTTTTTTTTTTATTGGCTCTTTAACATGTTAAATGACAATGGGTCCCTAATTTATTTAAATTTTGTTTATTTTTTTGAGTAATAAAATTAAAGAGGCTTAACGTTAGGCATGTACGAACTATTTTGCATCAATTAAGAACCTGCCGAACTGTTTTGCGAAACCATAATATGAATTAATATATATATGGTTTTTTTTTTCTTATAGTTGTATTTATGGAGTATAATATTGTATAAATCGTTTGCTGCTATTGCCTTTCTAGAAATAAAACGAGTTGATATAAGATTCATATACTTAACAATCTATGACTTGACGAACTCTTTTGCATTGGGGCTCGTAGAGCACGTTTCGCCACTCAATTGATATTTATTTTGCTATTCAGTGTTTTCATTCAACAACTCTCGCTCTTCGTAATGAAAAAAATTTGCTAACTCCAAGGTGTCATGTTGTGCAGTAAATACAATATAATATAAATATAATAGGTACTCCTACGGGTAAACAACTAAATTAGAGCTTCTTTTATTTGAACTGAGCTGAGTTTTAGTTTCGCACTCTGTACCTATGCTGACTAAAATTGTCCTGCAAACTATTTTGTCTTGATTTTTGCGTCAGATGAGTTTGTTTTATTTTGTTTGATGACTAATGATGACGTATAAAACATTAATTTCAATCATGGCAGGTTTTATTCACAAAAACTAGTTTTTTGATTTTATTGCGCTCTAGTAGGTAGACAAGTACTTGATTTAAGAAAAAAAAAATACCATATAAATTGACGAGTAATGCGAGGTTAACATGCTGAAATACAGTGAAACTATAAACTAGGCTAACTGAGTAAGCAAGATGAATACGAACTTTCCCGACCAAATACAATGTTCTACGATTATGCAGTTCATATAGAAACATTTTTCTTAACAACGTTTAATTATTTGATCGAAATACATTTAGTCTTGTGCACGTTTTGAATGATTTTCGTTTATTCTAATGTTCTCACACCAAATGATCACTAGCGTTGCCCGCGATTCCGTCCGCGGAGAAGTCGTTTATCACTATTCCCTAGGGAGCTGTAAATTTTACCTGCCCGATCTCTATTATACGAGCTGTGTTCGAGCATTTGTTACTGTTAGAAAGAAGATCGAGAAAATGTTTTTCGCAAACGTGCTCGGAAATAACCGTGTGCCGATTGAAACACAAGGACGGAAAGTGCCTCATTTTACTCCTAGGAGTAAAAAACTATATGAAAACACGCTCCGTTCATGTCCATATTCAAAATGATCTCTATTGCCTGTAAAATCAAGTTGACCATGAAAAAATGCCATACACCCAATTTAATAAAAGGTGGCGGCGCTGGGGCGGCGCGCGGTGCGGCGGCGGGCGGCGAGTCATTGTGGATTCTCAATACTGTCTTGTAGTTTTCAAAAAGAAATTCTCTCTCATTCGTCGATATTTTTTACAAATACTTCTAATTATGCATTTGTATCATTTCCTCGCATTTATTGAGAACAGCATTATATGTATATGCCTCGGCGGAAATGGCTCCCTGGCCTGGCCTGGCTCGTAACCACCTCGTCAGGCAATCTCCTACTTTCCGCGCCTAGGCAATAATATACTATTCTTCCGAGTCTTCTGCATGGCTAATGCGGTATGCGCTTTTGTCGCACTGTTATATTCTAAGATAATTTTCCTACTCGATCAGTCAGCTAAGTACCTACTAAATATAAGAGTGGTACCTTTTCTTCTATCAGGTATTTTACTGCCTAAACCGCCCGGTAGGTACAAGTGCATCGGAACCAGCCTCACGAGGTTTGCCGGCGCGCTGGCGCTCTAAAGGATAGGAAGTTAGTCGTTCCCGCCGCTCTCTACCAACTAATTAAAGTGTTCTCCGCCAAGTATTTCAGTGATAGCAGTCCTTTTGTTTGAGAAGAACTGCTTTGAATCGTAAGAACTAGGAGTTGTGCCTTTTGTGGATATATGTGTACAGCATATTTAATATAATTATTGATCGCTAATACATTTTTACTTTCGCATCTGACATACTATTGCTAAACGTCTTCCTAAGAAAAAATAAATTTACTAACCCCTACAAAACAAAGAAGGGTGTTATTAATAGGGAACATGCATGAAAAACAGAATCGAGTTTCATAGATACGATTTAGGAGAAAATGTAAAAAAAAGCATATAAAACGCAATTCACTAAGTTTTGACCCGTTAATTAAGATTTTGTATAGAATCAAAACTTGTTAAATTTTTAAATCTTCTTTTAAGGTTTAGAGTGTTTGTTTCGGCGTACTTATTTAATTTACGTAATATTTTTATGCAATGATATTGGCTTAAACGTAATAATTTCTGAAATAAATGGATATTTCTTTATATGGTCCATATATTTTAAACACATGGAACAATCCAATAAGACTTTTATTTCCCGATGGTCCGAATAATCGAACCTCATGGAAATCGTTTTCCCATTTGTCCGATCATTATAAAAAAAGGTACAGTCATTTTGAAAAAGACTTTATTCAATCTTACAAGCAAAACAAAATGCACTATTAGCAGAACGAAAATCTCATTGTGTACAGTCAGCGTCACATAATTTGTAGCATTAAAATTAGCCAAATAGTTCGTTGCACTTCCTTGTTACTACGGTAATAATGATTTGTTACATATATGTATGGCTACTTTGAATGCAACAAACCACATATATGATGCTGATTTTACCTGTTGGTATTGCACCTGTTCCTTACATTACCGTAAAAATCCAAACATGCAACTCAAACCGCTAAATTAACGGTATATCTACATAGCATGCTTTCATTAGTAATAGGCACTACTACTTACTTCTATTCTTACGTATACGTAAAATAATTACTCGACATGACTGTAAACTATTTAAAAAGAGGGCGTCGGTCCAAAGGGATAAATAATTCCCGTTGGACCGATTGATTGGCTAACCGATCGGACGAACGGAAAACACTCTCACATTCTTAACTATGACTTTTTATCTTATGAAAAAATAACACGATAATTCTTCGCGAATACAATTATTCTTCTCTTTCATAGCACTTTCCAGAGATCGTACGATTAAAAAATGTGCATGTGCCCTATGTAACTTGTGTATCTGTGTATCTGTCTGCGGCATCGCAGCTCCCGCACCGACCGGGGCGACCGGACCATATTATGGTCGTAGATTTTTTTCATGACATCTAACTTTTATAAAAATTTATTGGGCTGTTTAGAGATATAAGCTCTGAGAATATGGGTTGCCATGTTTTACACATTTTAATTCTTTTTAGAGTCCCGTACCTCAAAAGGAATAAAACGGAACCCTTATAGGATCACTTTGTTGTCCGTCCGTCTATCTGTCAAGACCCTTTATCGAACGCGTGGAGGTATCGAGTTGAAATTAATACCATGTACTCAGGTCTACAATTCCTTGAAGCTGTGAAAAATTCAAACTTCCAAGTTAACATCAAAAATGATAAGGCCGCAAAAAACGTATATTTTAACACTCTCAAGGGAATCAAAATCTATAGGGTACTTCCCATAGACCTAGAAATCTTGAAATTTGGCTTTAAGGAAGGTCTTACAGGGCTGGGATTCTACACGGTAATAAATAACTAACGATATCGTCTTTGACGTGATTCCGTATTGTCAACGTTTTGATAACTCTTATGTCATTTACAATATTGGCGACTGTGGCATAGACTATTATAAAACATGTCTAACATGTCTAAAATATAGAATAGAGGCCCAGCACAAGTAAAGGAAAATTACTGGAATATATTAATTTCCAGCTCCATCAAAAGAAAAAATATTATAGTTTGTCCCCAAATACAATTTTCCATTCTTGTAAGTTGAGTCGGAACCCTCGGTGCGCGAGTCCAACTCGCATTTGACCGGTTTTTTTATGAAAACTTACAGTACGTTTCGGTTTAACATAATGTCATAGGTAAGTGATTTTATAAGGTAAAACCCAAGTTCCTAAGGCCAGGAGTAGAGTTCAGTGTTGTATAAAGCTGCCTAATTAAGAAGGCACGCGCTGAAATGTGTTTTGTACGCTCCACCGGGCCTTATTAATTTTGCCGGATAAAACTTCACCTTTGAGATCGACGCAGCGCCTTGTTGAGAGAATTACACTCCAGTCCACACTGTCTAGAGCCCGCGTAGAGGGTGGGTACGGTCGAAATCTAAAAAGGCAGTAGCTTTGAGTATCTTGTGGCACAAATGAATATTCCAAATTTAACTCAATCTCACTTAACCCTTAAATTGGCAAAAAATAAAAAAGTCGTGAATTCAAACCCTATTTGATTTCGAACCAGCATAAAAAATAACAATCCAAAAAAACAAAAAGTGAGCATTATGGTATGTATCGTGTGGTGCACACTGCCAAGTTAAGGGTTAACGTTACTGCGAAAACGTAATAAAATTTAGGGTTATTTCTGAGTTCGACTCTTCATCTTTAGGAGCCGCCTGCGCACATTCTCTGAATAAGCAAAAGGAAAGTGATCGATACCTGTAATCGGTGATGCGCAGAGTATTCCTAGTTCAATTAAAACTCATTTTTTTTATTCATTCTTTAGTACTGTAGAGGCAATCCACTACTTTCTATCAATGTCTCTCTTACTTTAAAGTTATATCTTAAGTGGATTCAATTAAGCGAAAGCTAAAATAGGGTTTGTTAGAATTGAAATCTACTATGGACTTAACCAAGGAACTAAATTTATAATACCCGCGTATAGAAATAAAGCCTGCAAGTTTTGGTAAAAGTGATGGCCTCTCTGATATAACAGATACTCGTTTTAGGTACATTCGGTGTTAAATATTATGTTAAGATTTTTTATATAACTTTCTTTAAATGGAGGTGTAACAATGTAAACATACTCTTATACCTCGCCTGTACCTATACTATATCACAGTGTAGTGTGCTACGCCACCATTTCCCTATTATCAATAATAATATGTTCCATACATAACTACTATGTACTTGTACTATTTTCACACAATAAACCTGACATCCAACGCCTTATGTGTGTCATTTAATCCCAACATAAGGTACTTGGCGCTCCTGTAAGGTTTGACCGTGCAGAGTCTCAGTCAGATCTTCGTATCATGGAACTAGTGTGTTGACCGAAGGAAATCTTTATCAAGCCTCATCACCTGAATTACAAAATTTCCCGCTTTCGTCGCGCCTTTAAAGCAACCGGCGTCGCCCGCGAAATGAAAGGCCATTTCCTCTCAAGAGGCAACTAGTAAGAACAGAGGCACTGGTTTTTATCGCGAACTCGAATTCGCCGCGCAATAAGCGTCGGTTATCGAATTATATATCGACGATTCCAACTAATTCAGAGCTCAGCCTCCCTCTAGCCCGTAGCCCGCCCCCTCCCCTCCCCCTCCACCCGCAACTCTAAACTCATTTCCTGTGCGCCGCCTGGTTGTATTAATTTTAAATTAAGTGCGGATTAAGCGCGAACTGTCGAATGCGATGTGAGTAAATAGTTCCGTCGCACAGAGCCAAGCGTGTAATTTAGGCTTCCACGTAATCCGTTATCGTAATTCTATTTAAGATGCCTTTATTTGTGTGTCGCGGTCACACAGGTAAACGTGAGATGTACTCCGATGTGGCGTTGCAACAAAATTTATAGCTGGTAGTGTTTTACACAGAACAAATATTTCACTTTAATAGTCAGGTTTATCGCTGCGAGCTGAAAAGTTTTCCAAAAAAGGTAAAAGTATTAATGTGGGAATCATAAAGAGGTTTAATCCACAAATTCAGCTTAACGCCTCCTAACGATGAGAGCGGCAACGTCGCGCCGCCGGAAGCGACGGAGTGGCAGCGTCGCCCGGCATCGATCATGGCGCTGCACGCACACACAGGCCAGGCCCCGCGTACACACGGTTCAGGCTCACACGTAAACATATTTCCTTAAGGAGTTTCTAAAATTGGAGCCGATTCCACCACGGTGTAAAACATATGTTTGTCAATAAACATTCGATCACTGCGGAGTTGATGGTAGTCACAATATATTTTACAAGCGCTGTGTATTCAGCCTGCATGAAGGCGTGCTAAAGATAAATGAGGGGTTCATTTAAAGTACACACAAATGTCAACAGATAATAATTGAATTTAAATTAACATATATGTATATATATACTATAATTATCGACATTCTGTTATTTTTGTTGTGATTATTATTTTGTAATTATTTTCTTTTAAGTTCTATTGTTGTTAATGTTGTTATGTATATTTACAATTTAGGTACTATTGAAGTAAACAAAATCTCTTACGAGTACACTATAGAAACACTTATCCAGAAGCCAGTTTGTCCACTTATTCTTGAAGATATTTCCCTGGAGCTCCCGTATGTCCTTAGGAATTACATTTAGCAGGTTTATACGTTTAACAGGTTTTAAGGGTTGAATTTGTAACGTTAGTCTGAACGTTAACTAAGTACTGATATAATAAATACTACTAGACGACGAGTTTCAAAGCTCCAAGTTGGTTATTTAAACAATGATCGCCATTTGGGGCGGTTGTGAAATGCTTCCCCAACTGTGTTGATCAATGTCGTATATTTTGATGTGGCGCTGAAGCATATCCTTGTATCTCAGGAGTTGTTCGCCATGCTTTCGCTGGTCCTCTTAAAGCTCCGAATAAAAGATGCGCTTTGCCACTTGCCTCTGTACCATCTTTGAAACCTGCCCGCCTCAACGAAGTTGTCGTCGCATAATGTAGACCTCGGAACAACTGATCTTTGGTATTTTACGGAGGCATTTTAGATAAAACCGGTCTAAAGTGCAGATATGGTAACGATAGATTGTCCACGTTTCAGAAGAATATAAGTTTTGTAAGCTCAACAGTCTTATAAATAGAGACCTTCCTCGCCAGTTTCAGGTCAAGTGAGCGAAAAACCTTGCTATCCAGCTTACCGAACGCTGCAGCAGCGGCTCTCACTCTACTGCTGATAACAAAACATATTGACCTGCTTTAGCACGTCCTCGCCAAGTCAGGCAGCCAGCGTCTCCTGACCATGAATGTCCAAGGACATTAGTTCCGTCTTTTTGCGCCTGATTTTTAGACCAAACTTACAGCAGATCGAATATAATTGGTTCACAAGTTAAAAAACTACAATAACACTTTTTTTGTTCGAGCTTAATAATCAAATTATGTAATATATAACATGAAGGTATATGCAATGTTCTGATGGTCATACCTGCACCCAAGAACATTCATTACTTAAAGGCAGACATGCAGATTGTAATTTGTTTCTATTACAAAACGGTAAATATAGTATTTTACTATTTCAACTTTATCAAGACAGCGTAGCTAGTGCTATGCGAGCCTACGAGGAGCGCTACGCCGTGGCCCCTAATCCCTTTGATTTCATTTATTTACGGGATCATTTTCTTTATTCACGGCGTTTCCTCCTTAAAACTACGAATAAGTACATATAAATATATGTATACTATTAGATGCGTCCTTTGTCCAAATATAATCATTTATCCACAAAAACAGATAGGATCTGAAAAGGAAAAGGTGAATTATTTCAACAACACCATAATTCAAACTATTCTATCTTCATCAAAACTATTTGTGAAAACTCCCGGCTATCTTTTATTGAAAACTATATTATTATTTATAAAACATTTTTTTTCAATTATTAAAATATTACAAAAATTTCGCCAAACTGCTGGACAGTTTGTTGGCGAAGCTTGAACACTCTTACTGTAAAGTTGGTACAGTGTAGGTAGTTAATGCTTAAACTAAGACTTACAATTACAGCTGATAAAAGGGAAAAGCTTAAAAGAAACCAAGTTTACTGTCTTCCAGTTGCCCTAACTACTCTCCTCATCAAACTGGGGGTTTTCATGACATAACAAAGCAGTTTTGTTTACGCTCAGAGAAAAGGACAAAGCTATATAACTGCCATAGCTCTGTCCTTTACGCTCACCGGAAAATGAACTGCATAGCTAGCTTATAATAACCGCTCTGGTCTATTAGCCAGGATTTCAATTTAAGTTTAAAAGCTTGTTTACTTTTGCACTCATCTTCTGAGAACAAACTATTGAATATCCGTGGTATGAGAGCCTCTTGTTCTTTGCCCATAATAGTTACAAGCTCCGGGTTAAATGACATTATAATACAAAATGTTGTTTTTTCACATTCGACTGTTGGTTGGGGTGGGATTGCCGGCCTCCTAGCATGAGCTTTTAGATTCTATGGAGTAAGTAACGTTAACGTATCGTCATCGAGACAGTGTGAAGGCGATTGGATTTAGCGCTCCGCGTCCTTTCTAAGTACTAAGATTAGACAAAACGTTTCTGAACGTTGACGTAATACGTAAATAGATCACCACTGATCATCTTAATAAAGATGCTTCAATTTTTAATTTTAATATGCATGTTCTTATATATATATGGGATGTTAAATCTAGTCACTTAAGTCGTTTAGATGTTTTCAATGATAGACACCCAATCAATGTGTTGGGCGTTACGTAACTGATGATCATTTAAATATACCTATTTAATTTGACTACCTTACAACAAACTCGTACTTATACGTCAAACAGGGCTGGGAATTCTACACGGTAATAACGATATCATATTTGACGTGTTTCCGTATTGTCGACAACTCTTATGTCATTTACAATAATGGCGACTGTGACATAAACGATTCTAAAACACGTCAAACACGATATCGTTATAACGCAGTTGAATAGAGGCCCTGTAAGTGTACCTAACGTAGCGTAAGAAAAAGTGAGTCCATTTCATGAGTTCTTGCTACGGATACATTCAAAACACATTTTGGTACAGAAAAGGCGATTCGAAAACGTAACATGATTGAATTGGCCCGAGACTAAGAAGCTTATATATGACACTGGAGATTGCACGAAGAACAATCCCTTGAAGCAAAGAGAAGTGACCTGGACGTCGCTTATGTTTCCTATCTCTTTCTTTAGGATGACCATGTTAGATCCGAGTTTAGGACACCAAGTACAGTCGAAGTCATAAATATGTTTACATTTCAGTAGGTACCTTGTTACTTTCATTCACTGAGACAATTTCATATATAATATATAAAATTTTCTTTGAGCTTAAACTATTTTTTACATTCCCTAGAATGAAAAATTTATTACGCGGTCAACGGTTTGAAGACTCCGAAGCAGCTGTGGAAGCGTACAAATCAGCCATTTTGTCAACATCAACTTCAGATTGGAATTACTGTTTTAATGATTGGTTTGCACGAATGGAAAAGTGCATTAAATGGAACGGAGAATACTTCGAAAAACAATAAAATACAATTTAGCTATACCGTGCATATGGTTTTTCTTATTCCCGATCATTTCAGTGTGCCCCTCGTAGTAGGTACTTAAGTAGGTATCTTATCTTAATCAGAAGGTCTCAAGTGCCGTGATAATGGTCACCCTACCTGAGTAAGATATTTATTGTTAAAATTGTATGAACTTGACAAATATGGTATCAAATGTACAGAATAAAATAGGTATAACATTAATATACAAATGGTATAAATGGTAACGTTATATTATGTTATGATCATAACGTAAAAAAATATGAATATGGTTACAAACAAGTATTGGCGTAAAAATAGACTTCCATGTGAAATCTAGTGCTAGGATTTCGTTCCCAAACACTGTATAATAGCTTAGTAATTAAATGCTCAAAAGGGGGTGTGGATGGAAAAGTTGAAAGCAGAAAGTTTGGTATTGGAACTTTGTTTGGACTTGTTAGGAAATAAACATACTAAATGTCCCCACCCCTCGGAAAGGAACCCTGGGGGGAGCACATAGAAGGTCCCGTTTTTTGGTTTTTTATTTACACCTTGAAAAAGATGCATCATAGGAAATTTTGTTGTATAGCATTATTAAAGCTGATAAAATTCTCAACAACTTTGTTTTTTTTTTTACATATTTTCAATCGTTGTCTAGATAATTATAAACTCCGAAAAATTGTACATTTTCAAAAATTTGATGTTTTCACTTTTTTGTCATACATTTTTCTCTATGTTGCATATATATCATCTGAGAAAAACAGCCCCCTACATACATTGTAGATTTTTTTCAATATATACATATAACATATTAATAATATATCATACCGTTGAAAATTATACCACATTTTAAAATTTCGGCAAATTTAAACATTTCACATCAATATAGTGCAAAGCTCTACTTTTGCTATTATCAGATGCAACCGTAGATTTCAACGTTACGTGCTCCCCCCTAGGGTTCACCTCCAAGGGGTGGGGACTTTTAGTAGGTTTATTTCCACAGACCGGCCATAGTGTCAAGTTGATTATTCGTCATTGTTTCTAACATTAAAACAGTAGGTAGCTACGAACAATCAGGGTCATAAAAAGCCTGAAGGGCCTCATTTTTTGGTTAGGTTTTTTTATTCACTTTAAAGTAGCTTAACGTACATAATTTATCAAAACTCAGTGAAATTAAATCAGTAACCCAAGAACATAACTTGAGTAGAACGTAGAACCTTGTGAAATCTTGCTTAGCTCATCCAAGAAGCTTTGGCTCAACTATACATCCCACTTTCTGAATGGGACTTTTTGTTTTTAACCTGGTAATTTCAGTTAGTGTGTGAGAGGGATAAAACATATAACTAGGGGTCATTAAACTTGTCTTCACAAAATAGTTCTAGATGCAATCTCCAGTGTCGAATATAAGCTTATTGGCTGAGGTTCTACACGGTAATAACGATATCATCAGGGCCTCTATTCAACTGCGTTATAACGATATCGTTTTTGACCTGTTTCAACGTTTGATAACTCTTATGTCATTCTTATTGTCAACGTTTTGATAACTCTTATGTCATTTAAAATAATGGCGACTGTGACATAAACGATTCTTAAACGTGTCAAACACGATATCGTTTTAACGCAAATAGAGGCCCGTCTTTGACGTGTTTCCGTATTGTCAACGTTTTGATAACTCTTATGTATATGACAGTAATGACGGCCGAATTATAAACGATACTAAAACACGTCAAACGCAATATGTATAGTTTTATCGCAGTGGAATATAGGCCCTGTTCATGCTCGAGCTACCGATTAAGACAGATTAACTTTCACACATAGTGAAAGCTAAGAATAAAAAATCAAAACTTTAAATGTTTCCTTTCACTGTTATTAAAGTTATCTAAGTATTTAGGACAGTGAGTTTTTTACCATGTGGCTTTCGTAAATATTAGAGTGGCCTTGTATAATTATCGGATTTTTTATAATATAAGTTTTTAATTAATCTTAGGTATTTATATTATTTGTTTAATTACTATTTCACCCATTCAAAAAGAAACCCTAAATAATCTAAGCGAAAGCGAAGCTCTCTAAATGTTGGCGGTATAGCTTGATTAAGACTTTAATCAAACCCTGCCTCGTTATCGCTCCGACTTAAACAGGACCCATCGAGGGTTTACTGATTCCACGTGTTCCAAAAAAACCTTGAACATTTGCAATCTCGTATGGTTTGCTTAAAAAATTTCGGAGATCAGGAGAAATCTTATTTAATTGGTAATTTTCGACCGCTAAAAAGGAGGTAATGTTTTCGACCTGTGTATGTATGGTTCTTTGTTCTCTCGTGCAGGCTGAGCGGTTGCCCCGATTGCGATTTTTATCTTACCTTATTTTATTAACTAGGTGTAGTTAAATTTGACTCAGCGTGTATTTAATAGTACATTACTGTAGAGACCGGGAAGTCAACGGTTGCAGGACGAGTAGGACATACGACATCAACAAGACCAGCAATCACCCTACTCGGCCCACGATTGTTCAGTGCTTTTCTTCAACAATACGAGGAAACAAAACAAAATTGTTAATATACCGTAAAAATTGTTAATGTATGACCGAAATTATGCGACTCACAACTCAAAAAATTACGCTAGTCTGGTTTCACCCTAAACGAGTGTACTTAAATCGTATTATGCGCCTGCATATACGATATGCAGGCGGACATAACATTATATTTTTTTGCTGGCTAGATTAGGTAAATTACGGTTTTAAGTTAATAGTATAACATTGTGGTCGGTTATGGTATTGATGGAAGATAGAAGACAGTTGACTCGTATGCAGCGAAATGTCAGTCAGTCAATATATTAAAAGTAATATAACTGGCCAACTGCGGGATTTGAGCTAACAAGACTGTAAGGCAATATTGACGTATATCAATCGTTTTATTTTAATTTACAATGGTTATGCGGTTCCGGTAGACCGACAAACTTACATACATACTACATAACATCACGCTAATTCCCAAAGTGGGGTAGGCAGAGCTACAGAAAAATCAACAAATCTAAAAAGACTTGTTTATAATTCAATTATCACATTTTGCACATTCAGGCCAAGAAGTTTACTAGTGTACCGTAAAATGCTGCAACTTTACCTGGATTTTGACGTTTTTTTCTTAAATCTGTAAACTTATTTTTCTTATGGCGTTTAGAATAGAATAGAATAGAATAGAAAAACGTTTATTCGACAAACACATCAAAGCAAGGGTTACATATTTAGTAGAAGAAATACAGTGATATAATAAAACTAGTTCTTATATTCTAACAAGCGGCACTAATAGAATAAAATAAAAAAGTGACAGTTTTAAAAAAAAAAAAAACAAATTTACAATGATGATGATGTGTGCCGAAATGGTCTCCACTCAGCGAAATAGTTGGCATGAGGATGTCAACCTTGCTGATTTTCAGGGGAGCCAGGCGGCGGGTTGCTTGGGACAGCGTACTGTGACTTACATAGGACAAATACATTACAAGGGATTCAATATAGACGATACATACATACATAATATAGCTATAATACTGAGACTCCAAAGAAAGTAAATAAACATAAAGAGGAACTATCATGTACAAAATGTGATGAATGAAGGGAAATAAATGAGATATAGAGAGACACTTAAGTAAATCATTACTGTGACGTAAAAAGAAGCTGATTGCATGACTACACGCCCCAGACTTTATGCCTTTTGTTGGTTCAAGAGATGCTGTTTTAGCTTATGCTTAAAGCTACTAACAGAATTACAATTTTTGATCGGTGGTGGAAGGTTATTCCAGCATTTCGTGGCAGCGTAGCGAAAGCTGCCACGAAAGGCAGCAGTACTGTGTCTAGGGCATAATAGTCTGCAAAGAATTCGTTGTCGCTGAGAGATGGCGAGCTTGTCAAATAGATAATCTGGTTTTTTGTTTTTTAAAATACCGAAAAGTAGCGAGGCGAAATGTAAAGAACGTCGAGCACTCATATTTAACAATTTATTATTGTTAAGGTGTGGAGTAATGTGTGATCGGCGAGGTATAGGGAAACAAAAACGTGCGCACGCGTTTTGAATACACTGGACTACTTTTTTAGTTCTTGCTAATATACACTCTCCATACACAGAATCTCCAAAGTTGAGCTTAGAGAGAATAAGCGAATCGCATAACTTAGCCCGAAGGTCTACACTAAGAAAATTACGCACCCTGTATAAAACCTTAAGTCTGTAGAAACAGTTTTGGACAGTCCTAAGGATATGATTTTCGAAACGTAACGAGCCATCCATCACGAGTCCCAGGTTACGAGCCTCGGAAACCCGCTGTAGTTCACGTCCTAAAATGCTAACCTTGGGGTCTAAATTTATTATTCCATTGACCTGTTTTTTTGTACCTAGTACAATGAATTTGGATTTGGCAGAGTTTAAGGTTAAGCAATTTTGTTCGGACCAGATGGCGACTCGTCGTAAATCCTCATTTAGCTTATCTACAGCTGCTTTTGTTGCAGAAGGTTTAAAAGATATGTATAGTTGGAGGTCGTCAGCATATATATGAAATTTGCAGTGCTTGATGTTATTTACTATATCTGCGCTATAAATGGAGTAAAGCACAAGCAGTTTAATGAGTAATAGTCGGAAAGAAGACCCTATGCCTTGCCAGATAGGACTTAAATCTCATTAGGTAATCATATAATATTTCCGAATTACAAGCAATCAAAGTAGCAGGCAAAATTGTAGGCCTAAGACGTAACTTTGCCTAGACGGATATCTCAATAATTAATGTGTTGCTATTAATAATAATATTTACTCGTGTACGTGAGACATTGTACTTGTCAGTACTGGTCAGTACTTGGCAATAATTTTACTGCAAGGGACAACCCTTCACAAGCGACCACAAGCAGTAAAATTATTGCCATATGTTTAATCCCTTTTTTTAAAGGCAATAGGCAAAGTTGTAGAAGGTTCCATAAACTTTCCATACAAAAATGACATTAACTGTATGGTTGTACCAAAAATGATAAATATTTAAAAAAGGTTTCATAGTTTTTAGTTACGTAATAGTCAACGAACAATCATTTTTTATAACAAGACAAGAAAATATAATATAATACAATAGATATACATTTGCTAGGAAATACACATAAAAAATAATAAAAGTTTGTAATCATGTTTTTTTATAATTTTCATTTTTATTTTTATCTTTTTTTTGTTCACGGTACTTTATTTTGGCATTGTCAGTAGATCTACATGCACACCAAATTTTGAGTCGATTCGACCACTGGAAATTGGTGAAAATCGACTTGCAAGATTTGACTTCAACAAACAAACATACATACATACATTAAATCACGCCTGTTTCCCAGAGAGGTAGGCAAAGACCACTTCTTTCCACTTGCTACGATCCTGACAAATCTCTTTCGCTAACATTGCAAGTTAATAAAAAGCTAGTCATAAATAAACTCATTTAAGCAATTAGGCATGCCTAGTTTTACCCTTTTCTGTACATTTATAAAACCCAGCTACTGACAGCCCTAGACCCAGGCAAAGTTGTGTCACTCAAGTTTCCAAAACACTGCCAAACATTGCCTACTGCGGTACTATGATGAAATCGTGTCCTTTTCTAGAAAATATTAAATAGACAATCTTTACTTACTCTGGGACGTTACTCCTTCTTAAAAAACACCTTTTTTGTAGATTAAAATTCAAAAGTTGCGAGACACTAAGAAAATCTCACAAAAGACTCGAAAACTCACTCCAACTTATGATGCACAACTGGCAGAGCAACAATGGAGTTACCAATGTAAAAAAAAGAAATATGTGTTGCCAGAATAATGAACATTACTACCAAATGGTAAGAAAAAAGAAAAAAATAAGCAAATGCGAGACAACGTAATTGAAACGAAATAGGCAAAGTTGAGCTTAAGTGGCAAAGTTGCAGCACTTTACGGTATTAATGACAGGTTGCACGCCTATTGCCTAACAGTACTACAAGCCCCTTTTTCCCTTAGTCGCCTCTTACGACATCCACGGGAAAGAAATATAAAGTTCTAACAAAAATAGTTTAAAGGGCGGCGCGCTTGAATGGGATAAAGTGCAAAAGTGTATACATATCTGAGAACTTGACTGTACAACTGGCGCTGTTAGGCACTTTCATAATCTACAGAGTTAATGCACCGCTTTTCCATAGCCAAAACGGCAAAAACGGAACCCTCATAGTTTTGCCACGTCGATCCATCCGTCCGTCCGTATATCACAGGCATTTTAATAAAAATATATTGATATTTGGAAAGCACATGTAAAAAACACATCAAAAAATCTCTTCATTTGTTTATGCCCTCCGTGAAATTAAAAATCTACTGACCTCCCGACTGCTCTAGCCACTTACTACGCTTATGCCTAATCTTGGTTCAACTACGGCATCATACTGTGGGGAAATAGCACTGACGCCCCATCACTATTTACTCTACAGAAAAAACTGATACGAATACTAGTGAATATAAAATAAACCGATAGCTGCCGACCATATTTCCTGGAAGACAATCTGCTACATTGCTGTACGCAAGCATGAACATTTCTATAAAAAACGCGAGGATTTACCTCCTACACGCCCAATACGCCATAAGCATAAACTTACTCGTATCTTGCCACCTTCCCGCCTTAAAATCATCTCAACCGGTCCTTACATAATGACTAGAAAACTATACAACAATCTACCTGGAATATTAGGACGAGAAACAAATGAACACAGATTTATAAACAATCTCAAACAGTTACTAAATACCAAAGCTTATTTTATGATAAATAATAATAAAGAAAATTAAATTATACCTACATAAATACGCATATAATAAATTAAAACCGGCCAAGTGTATGTCGGACCACGCAGTGAAGGGTTCCGTAGCTGGGATGAACGTTCATGGTTGATTTTTTTTTTTTTTATTAAAATCTCAAAAACTACCTAGCGTATTGTGTTCAAAACAATTTTGGTTGGAAGTATTTCGTATGTTCTACTACTGTAATTTTTATTAGAATGTTCTATTTAACAGTTCAAAAGCTACCAACCAGGACATAATTTTTACGACTTTAGAAGCGTATATCTCGCCAACTGTTCACTTACGTAAAAAAGTCACTTCAAAAACCTCTGTATCATTTTGAAAGCCCTATCTAAAAATACCCCACACGCTGATGTAACTCAAAAAAAAATTTTTCGTCCTCTATTTACATGTATGGAGTGCCAACCCTAATATTTTTTTTTTAATTTTACTTCATCTTTGTATAGCGGTTCATAGAATACATCTATCCTCCAAATTTCATTTATATAGTGCCAATAGGCTCTGAGTAAAATGGCTGTGACATACAGACGAACAGACGGACGGACGGACGGACAGACGGACAGACGGACAGACGGACATGACGAAATTATTAGGGTTTCCGTTTTTGCCATTTGGCTCCGGAACCCTAAAAAGTACTACATATTACCGATTTCTAGTAATATTATTTAAATGAAGTCTCCCTCCCTGCCTCGTGGCAGGGCTCCGTCGAAATGAGCAGTGGGTGGGGACCCAAATATTGAGTATTGCGTATTGAGTATTGAAGAGAGTGCAGGTGTTTTGTATAAGCTACTACTTACAAGGAAAGGTGCCCAACTGTCCGACTCTACTAGAGGTCTGGTCTGTTATTTTAGGCTACTCTCTAACATTATCAAAATAAATCAAGCGGAGTCGGACAATTCGGTTACCTTTCCTTGTTCGTTTGATAGTTACTCTTTGGTAGACACTCCATGTAACAGGGCTCAATAATTTTCATCAACCATCAACGTGTGGCACATATATCGAGAGTTCTTTTAAAACACTTTTACTTAACTTTTACACCGAATATAAGGTTTTTGAGTTGACGTAATTAAGATACGCTCTTTTGTTAGAGCACTGTTTTGTGTTTATACGAGTAGTAACGGCTTCGGAACACTGCACTGATATGGTGACAGCATCGCTCGCCCGTCTTGTGATTGCAAGGTTTGTTGTAGTTCAGGCATGTAGCACATTTCGTTGGCTCGGTTTTCATTACGCAATCCTTTTGTTTTGATGTCTCTTCGCAGTGCTCACAGGTAGTGGTTTCCTTTCGGCACGCCTTGGCGTCATAACCGCAATACTGGCAAATAGTCTAAATTTAATAAGTTGCAATTTAAATAATAAAATATAACGTTTATAAAGCGTTGAAGTTCATTTTGGGCCTCTATTCAACTGCGTTATAACGATATCGTGTTTGACGTGTTTTAGAATCGTTTATTTATTGTAAATGCCATTATTGTAAATGACATAAGAGTTATGAAAACGTTGACAATACGGAAACAGGTCAAATACGATATCGTTTATACCGTGTAGAATCTCGGCCCAACTCTATTTTGTGGATATTTAATGTGTACGCAGGCGATAATATAAAAACACATTTTGTTCTGGAATGTGCATTAAATGTACTTAGGTACTTGAATGAAGTATTACTTAAAAATTTCGTTCCCATTTATAAAGAAATAAGTATCGAAAGCATTAGTAGGAGCCGAATATGGTAGCTGTGACAGATGGGCAGACAGACAAATTCGCACCTTAATGGTTCCTTTTTCACCTTTTTGGTACGGAACTTTAAACAGATTGGTGCAATTTCGATTCGCAATAGTAGTGCAGCAGCGAGATGTTTTGCTTTATTTGTTAGCTAGAAGGGATTGCCGCCATCCCGCGCCAGCCGAAGCACTTGTTAACTGCGCTGCGCGGGTCAAAGCTTATTGAAGGCGGCGAAGTCAACAGCAGTTTAATGAAAACTAGCTCTAATGAAACCTTCTACTATGGATCTTTCAAAACTATGAACTTCTGGTAACATAAACGAAGAAAAAATACTAGAACGTCACTATTTTGTGTCAACATTAATATAAAAACCGGACAAGAGCATGTCGGACCATGCTGAGTGTAGAGTTCCGAAGCCGATAACTACAAACATAAAAATTAACAAGTAATAACTCATTTTCTATTTAAAGTCATTGGGTGCCGTCTTAGATGATTATAGTAGGTATAAACACTTTGATCGCCGGTATCTCAAGAACCAATGATGTCTACTTAGCCGTGATAGTTTTCCTTTAAAATTCGTTATATGCGCTTTCATTTAAGGCCGTATAAGAATTAATGCCGGTTTTGCTTCTTTTCGTGATTTTGCAGATAAAAACTGCTTTTCTATAAGTTTTAACGCACAACACGAAATATAATTTCAGTTATGATCGATAAAAGAGCTACTTTTTAATTTTGTTGAGTATTATAATGCGAATATTTACAACGACAAAATCTTTTTTTTTCGCGTTTTCTTATTATTATTTATTATATTATTATTACTTAAATACCTATACCTACTTCAATTAATGACATGACAAGAATTATTTCTGGAAAAATATATGAGTCCCGGAATACCATGTCTTATCCATGTTATGTACAATGTTTAAGGTCTCCGGATCATTATGTAAATGCATATTTTTACTGAAAATATAATACTTGATAATAGGATATATTGAAACCTAACTTCGACCTATTCTGCATTTGCATGAGGCTGAATTAGGTTGCTAAGTTGCTATAGGGTACCGTCATAATCCAGGGCCTCTATTCAACTGCGTTATAACGATATCGTTTTTGACCTGTTTCCGTGTTGTCAACGTTTTGATAACTCTTATGTCATTTACAATAATGGCGACTGTGACATAAACGATTCTTAAACGTGTCAAAAACGATATCGTTATAAGTTTATAACGCAGTTGAATAGAGGCGCAGTATTCTAAAACAAAACCGGGCAAGAGCATGTCAGACGATGCTCGGTGTAGGGTTCCGAAGCCGTTAAGTACGTACTACAAACATAAAAAACAACAATTAATAACGTATTTTCTATTTAAAGTCATTTGGTGCCGTCATAGATGAATTTAAAAGGTATAAATACTTTAATCGCCTGTATCTCAAGAACCAATGATGTCTACTTAGTCGTGATAGATTTCCTTGACTCAAACAAAAATGTGTGCTTTTAAAGCACAAGCTTAATATTTTACAAACGGATCCCTTAACCGAAACATTGGTTGTATAAACCCACAATATTATTGAAAGATCTATCCAACAACACCCCACACTAATGGGTAGACGAGTAAAAAGAAATACATCCCCAAAGTACGTGTAGGGGAAGTACACCAAAAAAAAGTTTTTATAACCGTTTATTTTACCACTTTGACGGCGTGACGTATATGCAAGCCAAATTACAGCTTTCTAGTACTAAGAGTCTCTAAGCTAGGCTGCGGCCGGACGGACATGGCGAAACTTTAAGGGTTCCTAGTTTGACTACGGAACCCTAAAACAACAAAAATATGTAATGAATCTAATTCGTTTACTTTGCTAAAACATCACGCACGTACGTATAGATAGATCTAGAAACAGGTTGTTACTTTCCTTTCAGGCGTTTGCTTTCCTCTTGCTTCCTAAAATGTTTTTCGGTTGTAGGTACTTACTCGATTTTAGTGTAGCGCGTCACACTGCTGTAATAGGAATAACGACACATACTTTTCTACTTGTTTTTACGTCGAACTTTTTTTACCAAGTTATACATATCAAATTGAACTTGCAAAAATACTTCGTAACCAAGCGGAACGTGTGCTGTATAAACAGGCTCAATAGCGGGTGGAGTTTGTAGATGTTCCTCCTCCGCGCCCGCGCGGGCGCGCGAGCTGGTCGCGGGGCCGTGTTTGCATGTGATCTGGTGAAACGTGATGCAAATCAGGCTGAATATACGTTTGCAATATTCTTGTGAATTGAAAATAAGTAAAACTTTTCACAAAGTGATATTCTTATTAGATATGGATTTGTTACGGAGGATTTTTTGGCGTCGCAGTATCGATTGAGTTTATTAAGCAATTTGTTACGAGTATGTATCTAATTATTATTACTTAATAAACTTTCAATGATCAGTAAACTTAAATCAATGTTTTGTTTGAGATGTACTTATCATATTTTTATGTAGCAAACCGATATCCGTCTTCATGTCGCCATCTTAACCGTAAAAAAGTTACATATCGAGCTTCTTGAAATAGCTTATTTTGTACCTGCATTTAATATTTCGTGAACTCGATTATACCTACATGTAATACAAATTAGGATAAGGTCATTGTTTAAATTAATTAATGCTCAAATGCCATAAATCTATTTGACCTTCACTTAAGCCGCAAAGGTAAAAAGCGTGCCCAAAGCGTGACAGTGGCGTTTTAAGTTCCGCACCGCACCTTATGCCTCGATTCCCATTGTAATCGTGGACTGAGACTTTGTCAAAAACTGTATAAATTACCCTATCGGCATACATATATAAATAGGTACTCGACTTTAAAAAATTCTGTGTACCTACATTTATAATCTATGTCTAGGATCACCATGGTGTACAGAAGTTATTAAGTGGATAAATGTGAAACCTCCAAACAGAACCGAAGCAAACATGGTGTTAAGTTAAACAATGGTCCCATGTGAGTGGTGTGACCCTCGCTGCGCTCGCCGCCGAGGGTCGCGGCCGCGTGGGGCCGCGGGCGCGGCCGGGTCGACGCGCGCGCAGCGTGAGGCCGGCGGAGTGCGAACATCGCGCGCCCTGACTTCCTATTGTTGATTAAGTATTTTTGTTTATCTGTTCATGGTGTTTAGGTCGAGCGGTTTCTCGTGCTCAAATAATCATTTAAAACTGATTAAGGACGGAAAACATATAGGTACTCGTATGTTAATTAATAATTAATCTTTTACTTACGGAAAACAAATAGGTACTCGTAAGTCGGTAATCTTTATTTAATATTACTACTATCTATTTACCGATCATACGACTATGGCAGTCATTGAGTAAATGAGAGGATTCCAACTGCAGAAATGCGGTTCAGTAAAGTAGGGTTCCGTATGAACACCATGAAGGTGACAACGCCTCTTTCTAATATAAGTGTCTAACATTTGTCTTGTAACATTAAACCCAGGTAACAGTTTCCAAAGTTATTATTTTGGTTTCCCCGTACTTGAGAACTCCAATTGCAACGATTACATACTTCCCTTCGGTTTATTACGGCACATATTGATGCTGTGAGTTAGACCGCTTGTACCGTGTATAACTGTAGAGTAAGGGTGTCTGGATGCCAGTTTAATATTACCTACTCATATTTACATTGAAAAGAGTCCAGAAAAAAAATAATAAAACTTAATGCCGATTTAGAAAGAAAAGAAAAGAAAAATACATTTATTCACTAAACACAACAAGACACACAAAAAGTTAAAACAGTAAAGTAAAAGACAAAGTGGTAGTTAGGTGTGTCTTCGTGGAAGTGAATCGGATACTGGCTCAGCATGATGCTGAGGTGCTAGGCGCCTGCAGCGCTGATTTTCAGCCAGCACCGAATGCGACAGACGGACGGAACGTTGCACAAACTAATAAATAAATGAAATTGTAATTAATTACTTACTATTAAACAAATACTTATAATCAGACCTTATAATGAGATAGTAAAATAAAAACCTTACATAAACATAATTTTAAATAGAAGGTGCTTACTTAGCTAGTATACAGCATTGACAATTTAAGACAGAACTACAATTTTATTAAAAGAAAAAGGAAAAAATAAAATAAAAATAACAGTGCTGGATAGGAAATTAGGATTTTTGGAGCGTCAACAAATAACCTTTAAGTTTACGCTTAAAGGTGTACCTGCTAGGCGCTCCTTGGATGGGAGGGGGGAGATCATTCCAGCACTTGGACGCCGCGAACCTGAAACTACCCCGAAACGCCGCGGTCCGGTGCAGCGGCACTATTGCCCTGCATTTATACCGGCGCACACTACTTGTCCACTGGACCTTTTTAAAGAGGTACGACGGGATCTCATGCTGCACCACACCAAACATAAGGGTCGCCAGGTGCATGCGCCTCCGCGCAGACATGTTTAGCAGGTTAGCGGCGTTCAAATACGGAGTGATATGGGAGCGGGGAGGGACTCTAAAACAAAAACGAGCACATGCGTTTTGAACTCGTTGTACCAGCCTCTTGGATCGACCGAGTATGCAACCACCATAAACGACATCGCAATAGTTTAACCTAGATAATATAAGTGATTCACACAGGTGGACACGCATATCAACACTAAGGTAATCACGAATATTATAAAGGATTTTGAGGCGGTAAAAGCAGTTGCTAACGACTCTAGCTACGTGGCTCTCAAAGCGCAGCTCACTGTCCATAAGCAGGCCAAGGTTACTTGCTTCGACCACCCGCTCTATCGGTTCGCCCATGATAGCTACATCCACGGTCGCCAGGCTATCTAGAGTTTTACGGGTTTGATGCTTCGACCCAAATATCAAAAATTTGGACTTCTTGGGATTGAGGACGAGGCAGTTCCCCTCAGACCAAGACGCAACCCGATCGAGGTCAGCATTGATGTTCTCTACGGCGGTGACTGTATCTGAGAGGGCGCTGGAAGTGTAAAGTTGCAAGTCATCGGCGTAGAGGTGGTATTTACTGCTCCTTATACTTGAAACAATATCACTGCTATAGAGTATAAAGAGCAGAGGACCCAGGATCGAACCCTGCGGCACTCCCCTAGTCACACGACCAGGAGAGGACAGCATAGCACGACCTGACACTGTGCGCAACTCGACCGCCTGCGCTCGGCCCGACAGGTAACCGTCAAACCACTTGACCGCAGCGGCATCAAACCCGTAAAATGACATCTTCGACAATAGCAAGGGCACGCTAATGCAATCGAAAGCCCTAGAGAAATCCAAAAGTACTAAAATAGTACTTTTACCAGTATCCCGAGCCTGTAATATATTATCGACTACATCGAGCAACGCAGTAGCAGTCGATCGACCCTTGCGAAAACCCGACTGTAGTTCAGGTAGGATACTGTTATTCTCTAGGTATTCCGACAGCTGATCGCAAATTACCCTCTCGATTATCTTTGATGCACAAGGAAGGATACTAATAGGACGGAGGTCAGACAGGTCCACTGGGTTCGGCTTCTTGGCTAACGGAGTCACTTTAGCAGTCTTCCAGTCCATCGGGAAAGTCATAGTCAGTATGCTCTTGTTGATTATGTGTGTCAGGATGTCAGCGGTCCTTGAAAGAGTCAAATGCAGCATGTCAATAGAAATTGAGTCTAGTCCTTTAGCAGTCGTTTTAATAGAGGTGACGATTTTAGTCACAGCTGTCGAAGTCGTGGGCATGAGTGTAAAAGTCGCGTCACCGTGTCTACTAAATTCATACAACGTTAAGTCCGATATTGTAACCTCTGGTTTTCCAGGTACATTCAGAAAATGACGGTTAATCAAGTCAGGGTCGTTAAAATGTGTCGGTAGGTCGGGATGCGAGTGTGAGTCAGGAATAACGGAACGCTTTAAGTTTTTCCAAAGAGTCTTTGGGTCAGTTGTGTTGTTAATGTGGTGATCGAAGAAGGCCCGCCGCTCGCTGTGTATAGCTGCGATCACCAGGTGTTTCAGATCCAGGTAGTATTGCTTATGTGCGTCAGACTTTGTTTGCTTGTACTTGCCATGAGCCTCGTTCCTAAGACGCATCATAAGTCTTACGTTGCTGGTCAGCCATGGTTTGGGAGCCTCCTTCACCACTATCGTCTTTTCCGGTGCATGTCGGTCAAAAAGTCCAAGTAAAAGGTCATTAAAGCGCCGCACCATGTCGTTAACATCGTCCAGTCCAAGTATTTGGTCCCAGTCAATCGCGTCTAGGTCATGGTAAAAGTCACAAAAATGTATGTCTTTTAATGGTCGGTATGTAATCGTTGTCGGCGTCGGTTTCCGTTTTTTGATGTCAAGCTCGGCTGTGACGAAAGCATGCGCCCCGAGGTCCGGGATATGCTTGACGTCCACAGTCACAACGCGAGCGTCGGTGCACACAAGATCAATAGTCGTTTCACTGTGGCTCGTGAAGTGAGTCGGGTCGCGTACATGTTGAGTCAAACTTACAGTGGCCAAAAATTGTGTCAAACACTTAAATTTATAGTCATTTTTGTCAGTACAATTTATGTTAAAGTCACCAAGTAAAATAAGACGGTCAAAATTTTTAAACGAAGTAATCGAGTCAGTCATAGCGTCAAAAAAAGTGTCAACATTTAACCACGGTGGGCGATATGCGGTGCCTATAACTAAGGTTTTGCAATTTATTGTTGTTCGAAGCCACATTTGTTCGACAAGAGCGGCAGGCGGGTGCGATAGGGAGCGGGCGTTTAAGCCCCGGCGCAAGTAAATCCCTACACCGCCGCCTCTCGTGCGAACCCCGGCCGGTCGCGGCACGTGCCTTAGTCTGTAGCCGGGCACCGCGGGCGCGCGTCCTTCCTCCCCAGGCCGCAGCCAGGTCTCGTTAATGGCAACTACGTCTACGTCAGTCTCAGTAATAGTCGCAATCAACTCGTCGTGCCCCGTACCGAGAGATCCAGCGTTAAATAAACCAATTTTAAAATTGTTACAACGAAGCATTACAGAGACAAGAAATAATATTAAAACAATAACAAAAGGATAGCTGTATACACGTAAGTAAAGTGAAGTAACACGAGAATAAGAAGTGATATGGTGACATAAAAGTGATATACTTACTTAGATTTACATATATAATGTTGTTCCAGAAAGGGTTCAAAATCGGTACATGGACGAAATGCCGATCCACTCCCACGATGACACACCAAAAATAATACAATATAAACAAGAAGGCCACAAAAATACGGTAAGTTTTACACAATATAAGAAAAAACAAAAAAACATTTAACAAAAGTACGGAAACAATACAATAAACAACGATAACATTTTTCAGGACTCCACAAGATAAAAAAACTAAACAATTACAACTAAAGGCGATCTTGGGCAGCCGCAACAGGACCAAAAATATCGAGGTCAACCAAGCGACGCAATCGATGGCTTGGCTGCCCGTCGGCTCGCCGGGCGAAGACCTTGCCGTCGCGGGTCCAGACGAAGCGCCAGGAGGCAGCGCGCGCGGCCTCGCGGGCCCGCTGAAACAGCTGCCGGTTGGTGGCCGTGAGTCGCTCGTTGATGTAGAAGCGCTGCGGCGCGGCGGTCAGCCCCAGCTCCGCCGTGGTGGCGCCGCGGCGCACGCGCGCGCTCCGGAGCACCTCGTCGCGCACGGTGCGCCGCGCCAGGCGCAGCACGAGCGGCCGTGGCCGGTCTGCCTCGCGTGCACGGCCCGCGCGATGGACGGCTATCACGTCGCGCTCGTCGAGCTGGACGCCAAGCTTAGCACAGACGCGTGTCGCCAGGCCGAGAGCGCTCTCGCCTGGCTCCTCCGGCACGTTGGAGATCTGCACGTCGTTGGAAAGCGACTCTTGGTCGCGATCGTGCAGCTCCATCTGGAGGGTCGCGATGGCCTCCTCCATAGCCCTATGCGCCACCGACACTGCGCCTACCGCTACTTGGCTCTCGACGGCATCGACACGGGCGTCCAACTTATCGAGCCTACCGCTGACATCAGCTAGGCTCGTCCTTATGTCCAGGAACTCCTGGCGGAACTCCCTGAGCTCATGCCGGACCACTCGCAGCTCCTCCCTAAACAGCCGGATCTCGCGACTAAGCACCGACTGTCCGTCCTCGGGTTCACCGCCAGGCGAAGCCGCTGGAGAGAGGCGCGCACCGGTGTGTGCTGGCTCCGCAGCCACCGCGACTGCAGCGGGCTCCTTGGCAGCGGACAGGGCGACGGCGGGCTGGGCGAGAAGCCCCTTGACCGGCGTGTCGGCCTTGTTGTCCCTCGGCTGGTGCCGCTTGCACGCCGGGCACCTCCAGTCCTGGGGGGCCGCCACCGCAGCAGGAATGCCCACACAACCGCGGTGATAATGGCAGCTACATTTTTGACACACAACACCATCGTTGCGCGTCATAAACTTTGCGCACGCCGAACACTTTAACATTGTTTATGTTTTTTATTTGTACGCGAGGGTAGTTTTTAACACTGTACTTTTTATTTTATAGTTTTTTCTTTAATTTACTGGAGTAAATTATTTGCGAGCAATAAATGTCTTTAATTAAGTTATCAAAAGTATTATTTCATCACTAGCACTGCGGTGGAATCAGCCGTTTTATTTACTTCAACTATCCTAACACTTAGGTTGCGCTTTGTACAACGTACCGTCGTCTACCCTATTTCAATTCTATTTCAGTTAACCATTTTAGGTACTCCTTTATTATTATAAAAAGTTTCCGCGACTCCGTCCGCGTAGAAGTCTTTATCGCTATTCCCTCGGGAACCATCCATTTCCCGGGATAAATTTTTGTGCAATTTTAGACTATAATTTATATCTATGCTATATTTCACCCTTATATATTCAGCCGTTTTGGCGTGATTGAGTAACAAACATCCGACCTTCCGCAGTATATTAATATATATGTACTAGCGACCCGCCAGCGGCTCCGCCCGCTGCAATTTTTTTTTATGTCACTTTTGGGTATGAAAAATAGATGTTGGCCGATTCTCAGACCTACTCAATACGCTCACAAAATTTCATGAGAATCGGTCAAGCCGTTTCGGAGGAGTATGGGAACGAAAACTGTGACACGAGAATTTTATATATAAGATATATACTTACATATATATACAGGGTAATTTTTTAATAGGTGCACAAATTTAATATTTGCTTCGCTATTGTTAATAAATAACACACGTTGTGTTATTTTTACTCTAGCTTAAAAAATATTAGAAATATTGCCGATTCAATAATTCCACAAACTTAACGATATTCATGGACCCTCTAATGCAGCGGGGCGAGGAGAGGGGAGTGTTGTTAGGTAAGTTAATAAATGAAATTTCAAATTTAGGATATCAGTAGGAGAGGGGCTTGTTGTCTGATAAGCTGTACATGAAATTTCAAATTTGGAATATCAATACAGTGTATCGCATACACCTACATCTTGACAACCCATGTCATCATTTCTAGTGTGACTTTGTGTCTACACGAGAAGGTAAAAGAGAGATAATTTGCAACAAAAAAATGAACTTTTGAATTGACTTTATTGTCGAAATATATTACACTAACGATACAAAATCATATGTTAAAATTTGTGCACTGATTAAAAAATTACCCTGTATATGTAATATAGATACAATGCCTCCTTAAGCACTTAAAAATTCTTTTTGGTTCTGGTAAATTCGGTAAAACTCGCATAAGAGCGTATGAGAGTGAGTGAGAGAACCTTTTGAAGAGCTAACGTACTCACTGTACAGTGAAGGACTTTCATTACCTACTCTGGAACTCTGTCATAATAACAGCGTCAAACCACATGAAAGAAAGCTGAAATTAATGATTATCACTGTCATTATGACAGGGTTCCATAGTGGCATAACAATTAAAGCCCTTGACCGTACATATTTGTATTGTAGTATTCAATATAAATTATAGGTAGGTATTTACATACACAACCTCCATCATTGCCTTGGAATCACAAATCCGTTTGCATTTGTTTGATTGCGCAACATCTTGACCGGCTCTTCCTCGCGGCGCGCCGCGGACCAACAATGCCTTCAATTAGTTGAACCGTTCATGCGTTTCCAAAAGTGCACCCTCGCGACCAGTGACTCTACACGGTACAAGCGGTCTAACACACAACGTCAATATGTGCCATAATAAACCAAAGGGAAGTATTTTAAGGTTGCAATTGGAATTCTCATTATTTCACTTACATCAGTTTGAACCTAAAGCAGCTAAGGGCTGTTAACATTAAGTGCGCTTTCACACAACGGTTAACAACCGCGCCGCGCATGGAGGGAGTGTTGATAGTTTAATGTCGCAGGTAGAAAGCGGCGCTAATATTGTATTGAATATTAGTACATTATTAGTGCACTAAAATTAAACATTTTACCCTGAAAAAGGTCGGATATCCGCCATTTTTGGATATAGGTAAAGGATTTTTGTAAAAATCCAATCCTAAATAAGGCAATTAAAATATTGTCATTTTATTCAGATTTGATTAAATATATCCTAACTTTAAGTTTAACAGCAAAGTTCTTTGGTATAGATAGTAATTAACAAGACTAAGGGCCGTATTAAACTCATCTTGTGGCCGATATGCCCGTCACAAGACACATCAAAGTTAACGTCAAGCCATTGAACACTGTCAGGGCCTCTATTCTACTGAGTTATAACGATATCGCGTTTGCCTTGTTTTAGAATCGTTTATATCACAGTCGCCATTATTGTAAATGACATAAGAGTTATCAAAACGTTGACAATACGGAAACACGTCAAGGACGATATCGTTATTACGTCCTATCAATGTTTCGATTTTTGTTTTTTTTTTAAGCGCTTTGAAATTCCCGCGGCGTTGCTTGCGGCGAGCGAGAAATATCCTGTGGTTCATATTCATTGCAAAGTAGGAGTTCAGTGGGATTATGATCACTAAAAAGTTTAAAATTAAATTAAATGTTATGAAAAATAATAAACCGCCGTCTTAAATCCAAATAATAACTTCTTTTCAAATTATAGGTCAGTCAAACTGAAATCGGCGTTCCGCAATTTTTAACCATATGCCCACATCTGTTAACTGAGTTATTACCATTTGAAAAGATGTTAGCTTTCAGGTTTATGAAGGCGGTTTATTGTTTATTATACTATTTAATTTTATTTTATCGAGAAAGTGATTGAAAATAATACTTGAAGTATAAAACAATAACTGAAAATAATTAAAACTTAAACTAAGATTGAATAAAACTGAATCTAAGACATAAAAAAACGAAGTCTAAAAATTAATAGCTTAAGCCTCTTCGGTCTCCAGTGATGACAATGAGTCTCTTTAACATTTCCTTAGAAAGGTTTAGAGCGCTAGGACCCCACGGACCATGGGTCTCGACACCAAATTAGATTCTGGGCCAAGACCTGCCTACTTTAGTGTTCACCCGATTTGGCTGACCCGTGACGGGGCTAGGTGTCTGCGCAGGTTGCATCTCTCACTAGCACCCGCCCCATTTTACACGGAACCAAATACATGCCGTTTTTATAAGTAAAATACATAATCATACCAATATTCCTTATTTGAAATGTAATTAATCGACTTCAAATAAGACTGTCCTCGTTAATAGGGCTCACCCAGGGGCCTCTATTCTACTGCGTTATAACAATATCGCGTTTGACGCGTTTTAGAATCGTTTATGTCACAGTCGCCATTATTGTACAATAGGTACACTACGACTGGTATACGCCTAGGGCTGGGATTCTACACGGTAATAACGATATCGTCAATGACTTGTTTCCGTATTGTCAACGTTTTGATAATTCTTATGTAATTTACAATAATGGCGACTGTGACATAAACGATTCAAACACGTTAAACGTGATATCGTTATAACACAGTAGAATAGAGGAACAGGGCTGAGATTCTATACGGTAATAACGATATCGTATTTCACGTGTTTCCGTATTATCAACGTTTTGATTACTCTTATGTCATTGATAATAATGGCGGCCGAGTCATAAACGATTCTAAAACACATCAAACGCGATATCGTTATAACGCTGTAGAATGTTTAGCCGTAAATAGAACACTGACAACGAGCCAGCCGGCACCACCCCCGCCCGGCGTAGCTCTCGCGTAGCAGCCAGTGCTACGGCACGTAGCATTGCTACTTAGTGAACCTTTTCACTTTGAACGGCTATAACACAGTTACCACCGTCCTGGGCCTCAATTCAGGTGCGTTAAAATGATATCGTGTTTGACACGTTTAAGAATCGTTTATGTCACAGTCGCCATTATTGTAAATGACATAAGGGTTATCAAAACGTTGACAATACGGAAACAGGTCAAAAACGATATCGTTATAACGCAGTTGAATAGAGGCCCAGGGCCTCTATTCAGGTGCGTTAAAACGATATCGTGTTGGCGTGTTTTAGCATTGTTATTAACTCGGCCACCATTATTATCAATGACATAAGAGTTATCAAAACGTTGACAAGAAGGAAACACACTGGGGCTCTATTCTACTGCGTTAAAATGATATTGCATTTGACGTGTTTTAGTGCCTTCACTATCGTTTTTGACTCACCCGCTGGTCCATCCTCATAAGCCAATAGGCAGTATCTGCAATTCAATAGCAAAAGCAGATTCAATCCTATCTCGTTAGTAATAAGGTTGCATTTGCTACAGGAGTTTTGTCTGAGATACCGCCATTTGTTTTAGCAGGATAGTGTTAATGTCAAGTAGGTACATATGAGAGTAATCAAAACGTTGACAACACCGTTTTTACCGTGTAGGATCTCGGTCCTGTTTACCTGTCTCTTTATTACTTTTTGCGAGTCTATTTTATTTTGCCCCGTAGTAGGACATGTCATTCAGTGAAACAGACCGTGAAAGCGAATTCGAACAATATGCCTAAATTCAGCCAATTATATGGACAATTATCAAGATAGGAAAAACCGGACGCTGAAACAATTTATAAAAAAAATGCAAGGACAAAAGCGGCAGGCGCCATCATTGTTACGAAACGACAGTGCCGAGTCGCTGAATGAAAAAATAAAAACAATATGCGGCCATGACAAATGAGCGCCGGCGGCGGCCAGCGCGGCGCGGCGCCCGCGGCTCGCACGCGCGCGTCGCCCTGCAACACGGAGTGAAATAGAAAATCTAAATTCGAATCGCATCCCAATTTTTGTGCAACCGTCGGCGTCATGAGCCAGCGGCCGACTGTCGCGGGCCACAAAGCCTGCTGATTACCGGCGCCTTAGGAGCTCCTCGTCATTATCTCCCGCCCACTCTGTTTATTTTTCTGAGATAAAGATTAGCCGGAGTGGCGTGCGATTGGCGGGGTGGTGCGCCGGGGCAGGAGGCGGGGCGAGGCGGGGCGTGGGCCCGGCGCGACCCGCCCCGCCCCGCCCCGCCCGCCGGCTCTGCCGAGGCCGGAGTCATGAGGCAGCCGACGTCGTGACCCGCGCCATGCTCGATATTAAGAGCTCCGCCGACTACCTCAGTCGGTCGGGCACTTTTACCAACTTCTCTATGCTGTTTGCGGGTGAATATCCATTATCATATTATATTCGATGAGTGACGTGACGTGAAGTGTTTGTGCTGTGTTGTGGCCGAGGGTACCTTGTCAGAATATCCTGGACCGTCAGTGAAATAGGCTCGACGCCCTACTCCTTACGTCTGTATGCTTAGTTTGATAAGTAATTTAGTTCAAATTGCAAATTCGAGTGTGAACGTGAGTGTTACATACAAACAGAGAGACAAAACGAAACTAAAAGGGTTCCTAATTTGACTACGGAAGCCCAAAATCGTGTTTTTACAGATTAGTAATGATTCATAAAACCACTCAACTTTTAAAATGTGTTAGTGTGTGGTGTTCGCACCAGTACAAATTGTAACAAATGTCACCAAGTAGTCTCTTGCAAACGTACGTCCGTCCGACCCGTCCAAGTTGGTCCAAGTGCTAGATAGAAATAATAATGATTCCTATTATTATGTTAGTTTCTGCATGATCTTTCTTAACGCCTTTAGGTATCTAATAAAGAAAACACGCTAGCGAAATTAGATGAGCACCTGATTGGATTACTGTTACAGCTGTTACATTGAGCCCCAAATATGGGGCAGGTTGTAACACCCGACATTATTTATAAGAAAGCTTATAATTACAATATTTTTTTTCTATTAATGAAAATGAAGTAATGACTGCTTTGTAGTTACCGTTGGTTGCAGGTGACTTATTTTTGTGTGATAATTGGCCTCATCAGTCGGCCTCGACAAAATGCATTGTGCGTAGGTACGTTACCGCTAACGAAAATGTATACCTAAGATTGACACAGCGGCCGGCGCGATAAATAGAGTTAGGCTCGTTAAATGTTTGCCATTTATACTTATAGGTATGTATGTTCTAGTCCTTACTGATAAAAGACTAAGTTACACACCATAACCATCGATACTCATAACTGCCATTTTATATAGGCACCTACCTACGTTCGTAAAAAGACGCTGTTAAAAGCTAAATGTTTATACTGAGTGCGGAAATATAATAACAACTTAGGGTATAAGAGCGGCAGACCTTTAAGATTATAGACGTAAAGTAGCGATTTCAATCGGCGAGATACAATAAGTTATTAATGAGGGATACGTAACCCCTACTTAATTAAAGCCTAGACCCATAGGTCGAAATCGAGTTTCGAAATTATTTGGGTTCCTATTTTGTTCTTCGCAGGAGCAATTTTATCCATTTGCCTATTTATAAAATTTCAAATAAAATATTTTTTTAAATATCATAGTTTAAATTCATGATCATGATGACATTAATGATACTTGGAAATTGAGAAATCGATTCAAACCGTGGTTAAAAATCGTTTATTATTAAAAGTGTGTATTAAAAGATCTAATAACGAATACCTGTCACTAATACACTAGTAAACTTCTTGGTCTGATTGTTCAAAATGTTTTTACAGAATTATAAACATGTCTTTTTATAGTTGTTGGTATTTCTGTAGCTCTGCCTACCCCACTTAGGGAATGAAAGCGTTGCTTTTGTATTACCTAACTTCTTCCCAAGGAGCTAATATTGATCTCTTTACCACCTACTGGAAGCTTACAGTGCTTTTGTAGCTCTATTATAAAGAGCCTTTATAACTTAACTCTATTATGTCTTCATTTGAGAAACCCAGGACATATGAGCTCTGCTTTGTTTGTAATAGTTTTCCAATTCACTTCGTTATATGCTTTCATTTAGGATGTCTTCCAGACTTTAGTAATTTTGCTTTTGGCTGTGGGTAATGCAATCATTTAGAGCCAATATTTTCTAAACGGCCATGAAGTTTTAATTTTGTAATAGCATGCAATACATGTTTTCTAATACATGCTAAACAACAATACTTCATTCCATGTGATGTGGCATAGTTCATAAAAGAGCTGTGCTGTCAGTTTAAATAAAACGAGATGTTTCTGTGATTTCTTCTCTGTTCTAAATAACCATGTGCTATATGCTTTGCAATGGTTCCATTTGTAAACTCTCACTTGGAGTTTACCAAGGCTTGTTAAAAAAACTAAAGTAAAAACGTTTGAATTAAATTCGTCAAAACTCAAGTTTGGATCCAATACGAGTAACCTATGTTTTACATTGTTATGTTATCTTTATCTCTATGAATGTTTCATATTTGTTCTTACGTAAAAACTTGGAGAAACATTAACACCAGCGGCGTTGCGTTGCGAAATGCGCACAAGTAAGCAATTTACCGTTAGATTGAGGACAACGCCGCCGGGCGTCCTAATCTGGCGAAATGTGCGGATATCGGTATCAATAGCCGGCGCCGGCGCCGCGCGGCGCGGGCGCGGGACCACCGGCCGCCCTTCTGGCTCTCCGCACCTCGGGGACGCTCACCACGACGCCTTCAACCCACATTATCCCCTCGTGGCGACAGTTTGGTGACACAATTTATTTTCAACTTTGGTACTTTCTCTTCGTAGCTATAAAGAAAACCAATAAATTAATACATAATTGTTAGAAATCCATTAAATAATTTAAATACGAATATTAATGTAAACATATGTGTGGTATTTATTTGTCAATGTGAGACTACAACATGTGTTACATATCACGCTAGGGAATCTTTAAAAAGTTCGATTAATATAGTCACAAAGATACACTAAATAAATCATTACATTAGCAAACATAAAGGGAGAAGTTGCACAAGTTTCGCGAATGCTCGAAGGAGGCAAAGAAAAGGCAAAGGTATCGATGTCGAAAATCGTACAAAGTACAAAAACAGTGGAAACAATTGAATAGCTATGTAAAATCAGGTACTAATAGGTAATGTATAAGTTAGATTGGTTCTTGTGGTATATGAATGCCTTGCCGAAACTATGACAAGAATAATTAATTTCTATCTTGTCTCTCAGTTTTTCTGACTTTATGGTTCCCCAGTCACAAAAAACCTTTATAACTTTTGCCATGTTAGTGTTTCCATCCGCCCGTCGGTTGTTACGATATGAGTTATTAGGTACGTCACATCAGTTTTATTCAAGACTATTAAATGTAAAGAAACGTTTGAAAAATAGATTATTGTGGCTGAAGTCTTTTTTAGGGTTTCGTACACCAAAACGAAAAACGGAACCCTGATAGGATCACTTTGTTGTCCGTCCGTCTGTTCGTCTGTCTGTCAAGAACTTTTATCTCGAGAACGCGTAGGTAGAGGTATCGAGTTGAGTTACTTAGATCTATAGTCCCTTGAAGCTGTGTAAAATTCCAAATTTCTAGGTTAACTTAAAAAGCACTGTGTATGCCGCAGAAAACGTATATTTCGACACTTTCAAGGAAATCAAAATTTATAGGGTATTTCCCATGGACCTAGACTCCTTAAATTCGGCAAGAAGGGAGGCCTTATACAGCAGCACGTGTAAAGGAAAAAATCTGATTATCGTTAATTTGTTGCTCCACCATAAAAAATGCAATTGCATGCTTATTAATTTGCCTATGGAATGCAATAAACATTTGAGTATTGAGTATTTGCAGTTGGTAAACTGATCGCGACCTAAGTCGATGTATGGAGACAACAGTTTTCCAACGGCAAAGTCAAGTTTGTTCCTCAATGCAATTTTACATTATTGTAAGTTTGTACGGAACCCTTTGGGCGCGAGTCCAACTCTCACTTGACCGGCTTTTTATTTTACCTGATTCTTGGTTAGGTTTGTGACTAACGGAGACATTTTTAACTTGGGTTAAGCTTTCGGTCCATATTGGTCAAATCATTAAAAACAACCACAAGAACCACATTTCACGCTAATTGTTCATAGTAGGTACGGCTACGAAGAGCAACTACGTTTGGCATGTGTCGACATTTTCTTGGCCTATTCTCTCTATAGTTGAAGAGTAACGCACTGAGCGAGAACAAACATCACCTACCTCCCTTACCTCCGTGGTATCCTTGTGTTTATCGTAGTACCTAATACATTGGTCGATTTAGGATGATCCCTGTCTCAGCCTTATGAAGTTATGAGTTACAATTACATGAGTTTCTTGGGCTTTTCATGAATACCACATTAATACAAACCTTGCAATGATGTTTAGTCATTTAAATGATTAATAACCTCTTATGATAGGCCTCGCTGGCGACTAAAACGTACCGGCTTTTTGAGATCTAGCAATCTTCCTCTAAGGAAGGCCGTCGTCGCCCGTCGACATTTTATGCCAATTAATGATGTAACCGTTCGTGGTAATGATATTGTTAAATATTACACCCTTTTTTACCTAACTACGGCAAAGCAAAAAGGATGGTTATGATTTTGACCGGTATGTATGTATGTATGTTCATTTGTTTCCTCGTAACTTCTGAACCACTTATCATAATTTAACAAATGGGGTATCGTTGGAAGCATTTTGATGGTCCGCTGGTTATAGGCTATGTGACGTCACAATAAATTTAATGTAGCGCCCCCTAGAGGACATAAAGTCATGAGCTATAAAATCATGTTTTATTCATGCCGTGTGGGATGTCAAATGAAAGGGCATGATTAGCACATTTCAAATATGCTTCCTGTCTAAGTATCCTTACATCGACGATCTTTGTTTGTCTTTGATTTGATTGCATTCGGATTATAGGAATAACACATTGTATTCGTCATCAAATGCGTTAAAAAAAGGAAAGCGGATCTGAAAGTAATTCATGTTATAATCCCAAAAAAAAACATCTCAAAAACTAAAACCCGACTGCTTAAAAAACGCTTAAAAAAGTATAAAACAAGAAAATATTGTCATCTGAAATTGATTATGTACAATTTATTCAATATTTTTATCGTCTACTAGCTGTTTCCCGCGACTTTGTCCGCGTAGAAGTCGTATATGGCTATTCCCAGTGAAGTTCAGAGAAATCTTCCTACTATTTATATCAGGGGGGTTTTTATATATGACATAACTATGCAGTTCTGTTTACGCTCAGAGAAAGGGACAGAGCTATATAACTGCCCTAGCTCTGTCCTTTACGCTCACCTTAAAATGAACTGCATAGCTAGCTCATAATAACCCCCCTGTACTAATATTACAAAAAGGTAAAGTTTGTCAGTTTGTGAGGTTGTAGGGGTAATCTCTGGAGCTACAGAACCGATTTACGAGTAGATAAAGTTTGGTATGGGGATAACTATGGTCCCGGGAAGGACATAAAGTACTTTTTATCCCAGAAAATTTAACGATTTCCGAGGGAATAGTAATAAACAAGGTATTTTACATATATAGATGACACTATCAAATTGTGATTTATTAGTGTCGTCAACTCTACATACACCCGAGTGGAGCTCGGCCGCCCAGGTTAGAAAATAAAAATCTGACTGGCTGATCGACCAACGCACAGCCGATACCGCTGGACCTAGGAACTTGAAATTAGGAGGGGTTATTCCTTGGAATCCTAGGAGTGCGCTGAGATGGGATTTTTGGAAATTCTTCCCCTAAGGGGTTAAATAGTAGCGGGAAACTAACTCGAAGTTGCGGGCATCGTCTGCACCTACTATATATTATAAGTTTTATGATTGTTGCGCCCGTGGATTGCTTCTGATTTTCAATCGTAGTTTTTGGTGGTTTGGAATTGTTTTCAGTAGGCTAAAATATTATTTCAGCCCGGTTTAAATGCAGCTCTATCGCATACATGATTATCAAATTTTCGACCATCTTGCCGTTGTCAGTACTTTTCAGGACCCCATTTGGGCCTTTGAAGTACATTTCAATATCTTATAGCGAATTTTTTACTAAAAGTGAAAAAGATAGGATGATTAGAAAGAGACAGCGTTATTTTCCATTCTTAGATTTGGGGGACCTTGTAGGAAATATTGAACTCGAAGAGTGTTATTTTCACTAGTGGCGGCGCTTCCCCTCCCTTCCCCTACAGCCAAAACTACAACTAATAAAAAAATCTGAAAAGTATTTTAAATGGAAGGTGCACATATATAACACACTGAAATAAAAAATATACTACATAATACTAAGACAGCACCAAATAACTCAATATAGACAGATTTTTTTGTTTGTAATAAACGCTTCGGAACCCTATAGGTACTGAGCATGGTCCGGCATGCGCAGGCCCGGTATTTTTAAGAAGTTATGGGGTGATGCACTGTCGGTTTCAAACCGGTCGTTTGCTCGCGTGTTATACATTTGTCAGTCCCTGGATTCCACGTAGAAGATAATTTAAATTAAAGATATGTATGTAATATAACGATAAGATATGTATAGTACTAGACCGGCTGGCCAGTGTTAGAGATTGTGCGCCGATTAACTGCGCAAGCACTGATCCTCGTTTAGACGCCTGCGGGCCTTGGGCCCCACAGAGCCGGCCGTGGTTTTTGCAACAAACACTACCCCTTATTTCGATTTTAATAAGCAATGTAATGAAATCTTTTTTCACGTGCGCACTTTGTTTTATAATTAAATGTTTATTTTAGCTTACCTTCTCTAATTTACTATGAATTCTCTTAGGAAATAGTATTTGTCGTAAATAAATATTCGCAAACACTTTTGTTATATCACTTGACAGTTCAGCTCGCAAAGTTATGCCGGAGTGTTATTATTAATGTTTGAACTTTGAACCTTATTAAAATTGTACTTTAAATCTAACAAAGCCTAGAATGCAATGGACAATGATGTTTATTTATTAATTTCAAGACGTTATAACATTTATATTGTGTTTCAGATGCTTCATACAAAAGCACTTGGTCTTCACATGCATCGTCACAAGGAACTCAAGGTGAGCTTAAGCACTAACTACATAGGTATACATTTAAAATAAATTAAAAACTTGCAGCATTAAAAAATTTAAAAGAAAAGTAAAACAAAGGAAGTTCCTTAACTAACTTAACTAAGGTGTATATTTAAACCACGACGGCCTGCCCATCCGCCATGGCCCGCTGCCATGCCAACCAAATAGACATCGCACGATTCCGTCAATGCTCGTAACATTCATAGTAGTACGCCAGATGCGCGGCTGTGGATTGAAAACACTGAGTAATAAATAGCTGCTGGTAAATTTTGAACTCGCAATTAAAAAGTTAAAATCTAGTTTCAGTCCTGTACAGTTTAACTGTGTCAAAATATAGATGGAAATGACGGCTTTGAATGTAAATGCAAGACTAAAACTACGCAGACATTTTTTCGTAAATTTAACACAAAATATTTGCAAATTTGCCTGCGGGGACTTCCTTTCCCGCAGTCAGTTAAGTCGTAGCGGCACAAAACGCATAGCCATGTCATGTACAATTTTATAGTTGGCGTAAAAATCAAAACAATGGGCCCCTAAAATTATTATAACACGCGAGTTCCCGTCGGGCGGCGCGCGCGCGCCACGCGCCGCCCGGCCAGACAATGCGCACCTAATTCTTTGATTGACACTTACAATATTTCGGTAAGTGATGCAATATTTTGATGATTATCATTATATAGCGCAGCGAGCGCAAGGGACGCCATTATCGCATCGCATGCTTCAGTCGGCACGTATTGTTGCTGATCGCGGCTTGCGAATTCCTCATACATATGTAAAATGTGTTATTGAACATTATCACATTTTAGTTATTTACAATACTTTGATCTTTAAATTAGAAACCAATAAATATATTAAAAATGTCGTATGAAGAAATGTATTATGTACCTATGTTTTTATGTTATTTCGTGATTAAGTCATTTACGAATATGTTCACAAAATTAAGATGTAAAATACCTAATATGGAACACCAGGGCACTAGGGCTAACATTCAACGTAGTAAAACCTTATTGTTTATCACGTGTTTCCGTGTTTTAAACGTTTTGATAGCTCTTATTTACTTGACAGTATAATGGCGGCCGAGTTAAAAACAATAAGATAACACCTGTAAGGTAATATGGTTTTACCCTGTAGAATAGAGGCCAAGGGCCAAGGCACTTAGAGGTACCGAGACAAATATGCCTTTGGTAGGAATTTGGATTCACTTTGTGACATTGAACACTTTAATTTAAAATAGTTCGGCGGATCGTCAATAACGTAATGATAAGTCATAATAGTCCCAAAAGAGCCGCGTCAACCCGTGACGACTTAATGCCGCGCACAAAAGTTGTAAATGATTTACTCGCGCACCCCGGGGACCGGGGACGACACGCGCCGCGATCACCAAACCACTCGATATCAACTCATTGCTTCGGGAAAAACAAGAGTAGAGATTGCCAATTGATGGACGTGCACTAACAATACGAGTAGTTATGCATATGTTTCGGTTTATTATAAGTGTTTAGCCCACAAATAAGTAATTGCTTACAACAATTACTTATTACATCGCATTTTATTTAACCGGCAAAGGATTATGCTGCAAGACTCGAGATTGTATGATGTAATTTAGGTATTTATTTGATTTAGTACCACAGTAATTATATCTGACATCCCATAAACACACGTTAAATCCTGTAAAGTGATGCATTCTACGCATTAGACAATAAGTATGTTTAAAAAATATGGAAACTTAAAATCTAAAATAATTTTAATCCGTGAAACGTGTTTTCCAGCGAGTGCGAGTAAAGTTCTAGCGAGGGATGACAAAATACAACCCCAAATCTGTGACCCCCATTGCCACCGCGTCCCCCTGCAGTTTGTACAATGTGAACTGAAATTAACTGACCTATAGCGTTATTTAAACTAAGCGATGCTCATTTGCCGGGATTTGTTAGGTGGCCAACTAATGAATTTAAACGATTTATTATTAATAAACGCAAGAACCCGCTTGTACCTAATACGTGTTTAATGAATTAAACGAACGTCAATTTTGCAGTAAAGACGCAGTTAATTGGTAGGTACGAGTACACCAATTAACTGTATATTTACTGAGGTTTGTGTTGAAAGTCGTTGTTAGGTTGTAACCTGAAAAAAAGAAAAATATCACCTGTTATCAATAATTTCGTTTAAAGAGACTGAACACCTGTTTAATGCGGATCAATAAAGTTTTATATTTTTGAACCAGTTTGGTTGCATTGTTGTCCAGATTTGAGGAAGATAAGTTTAAAGATTCAAGCATCTAGCTCGACGCGAAGTTAGTTCTGAATCGATAGCAAAATTTATACAGTCGGCTACAAAAAATGTACCCACTTTTGGAACTTATTAAAATGCTATTGCATGAAAAAGGTGAAAAAGTTACATCTCTTTGCAGGCGACTGTACCGATCAGACAATCAAACAAATATAACTGCAGACATAAAATCGTGGTAAAAATAAACACAATAATAAAATGTTTAAAAATGAGCCCCTTTCCTTATACCTTTGATAATAAACGACGAATAGGTAGAAAAAGGTTATGTGCATTTTTGCGAAAACAAAGCATGTTTTTACACACCATGCTGTCGTAGCTTCGAGCTAAAATGAGACGAAGCTAGAGGCGGCGGAGAAAATTAGCTGAAAGTGGCTTCCATCTTCGTCATCTATCCTGCTCGCTCTCACAAACAACCCAAACGGTAGAGGAAGGCAGAACATAAGGAAAATCGCCAGAGGCGCCAGGAGGGAACTTTAAGCACCCCATTGTTTTGCATTCTGTGAAGCGCGATCGCGGGCGGCATTATTATACGTAGTAGTGCAAATGAAAAGAAAAATATTGGAGCTTAAAGTCAGAGCTTCGATGATTACAATTTTACCAAGTTGCGCCATTATTAGTTACAATACTAAGTACCGAGCGAGGTTTACAGAACCGTCGTAACTTGGTGTCAATACTGGTTTTTGTTTTATTGGTTTACGTATTTAAGTATTTTACCAGTAGTTTGTTGTAATTTAATTTAGAAATCTGATACATGACTTGCAGCATTAAAACAATTTAAAAGCATAGAGATATCAGCAACTTGCTTTTTTTTTAGTTTAAGCTAACGTAATAAGTCAGTACATAGAATATAAAACCCGACTATTAAAAAAAAACTCATTAAAAAGAAGGATAGCCGTGGTCGTATGCCACCTCATATAATATGGTCATAATTATAGTAAGTACCCTCTCGGTACAGGTATAGCGCGATACCTTTTGGCTCTAAAGCTTATTATGATCGCTTACTACTGTAATTACTTACAGTATTGTTTTATCAGGGTAGGTGGCATACGACCACGGCTTTCCTCTGAACTTCACTGGGAATAGCGATTTAAACGACTTCTAGGCGGACAAAGTCGCGGGCAACAGCTAGCTGACAATAAATACCTATTGAATGAATTGTACATAATAAATTTCAGATGACAATATTTTCTTGTTTAATACTTTTAGTAGCCAGTTTTTAGTTTTGTACTTTTTTTATTTAAATTATTTTGGGCTTCTATCATAAATTTCTCAATGAAAATGAAAACGAATAAACAAAGATCGTCAATGTAATTGTAAAGATACGTATTTTAAATTTGCTAATGACGCCCTTTCATTTCACACCCTGGCATGAATAGTAAATAATAAATATAAATAAATAAAATAAAAAATATATAAAATAAACTTTATGTCCTCTAGAGGGCACTAAGGTAACAACACCAATGTTCGACACTTTTAGCTGACATGCACCAATAATCGAGATAAGCTTTTCATTCTAAGATCGTAGGGTTATAAATTGATTGTTGCAAAACAAATGAATAACTCTTATCTTCTTTGAGTAAGAATTAGTGTCGAACTTTGGTCCTTTGTCGAGTACTGGTGTCTTTACCTTATATTCAATTTAATGTGACTTCACAAAGCCTATAACCAGCAGACCATCAAAACGCTTCCAACCCCATTTGTTAAATTATGATAAGTGGTTTAGAAGTTATAGGAAACAGATGAACATACAATGTGAACATACATACATACATACATACCGGTCAAAATCGTAACCCTGCGTTTTGCTTCGCCGTAGTCGGGTAAGAAGTCGCCCTCCGCGTCTGTCTGTCTGTGTTTCCGCTAACTCCTCCTAAACCAGGCAGCGGATCTTAAAGCGGTTTTCACCATCATGTAGATAATTTATTCCGAAATGTTCATGTATATAAAACCTCCGAATTAAAGTTTCGAAGTTTTTAATGAAAACGTAACTTCTAGACCAAGTCGCTAAAAATAATTTTACTTTCATGACTTACGGAGCCTAAACCATAAGAGATACGCTGGGCTTTTCCCATGTACAAGCACAGCGTAGCCTTTTCAGGCGTCACTTCTAAACAAAATTTGTTCGTATTGTATTGTGTAAGTAACAAAAAGTCAGCTACAAATATTGTTTATAAGAAAATTCTATAATTCACATTTTCACCTCTTTTTTTCTATATTGCACCCGAGCGAAGCCGGGGCGGGTCGCTAGTATATAATAAAGCAAGCTTCCATTTGCGGCGAATTTCATTACAGCCTAAGTTTTGTTTGTACTGCGCTGTTCCAGTGTTCGCCTTTGACAAATAGTTTTGACACGACCCGCCTTTGATCCTGTGTAATGAGAATTTAATTTGTGGTGATGACGGGCCCTCCGACAACGGATTAAATTTGTATTTTTAGTGGGGCCGTCGAGTGGGCACTGTTTAGGTGTCGTCGCGGCGCTAAATACATCTGATTTCGGTGTTTTCTATTTTTGTTTTCCGCGATTAAATTGTTGGGTAGGTGGTACTTACATATATCTATTGTTAATTGAAATTTTACTGTTTTTTATCAGTCTGGTTAGCGCTATAAACAATTGTGATGTTCGTTAAGGTGTTTCATTTAAATCAGTTATGTAGTTGAGATTTAGAAGGCCTCATTTGTTAGTATTTTGGTAAAATGCTTTACTTAAAACAGAACGCTATGTAGTTGTAATTGCAGTAGTATTCATAGCCAAGGATAAAAAGAGAAACCTTTTACGTGTATGGTATGTCGCTATATAGTATAGATAGTGGATAGTGCTTTTACTGTGCGTTGTCGCTGTAAGCAAGTAGGTATTACATTTCGCATGATTGATGCCACGTCGTCGCGCCGCCGCCGCTAGGCCCAACTACGAATCACTGGCGGGAGCCTGCCAAAACTATATTCTATACCCAAAGTAATAAACATACATAATTATTGCCTCAATTACTTCCCATACCTGCTTACAAATAAAATATCTAAAATCTTTACATATCCACTGATGCCGACGGAGTAAAAGTTCACCTCAGTTTCACAAGTTCTGAAGTCATTACTATCACAATTGCCACGAGTACCTACTTAACTCACTTCTGCTTTAAAGTACAATTTTTTTCAACGTGAATTTTCATCTAAATTTTAATGTAATTAACAAAAGCGGCTAAACTTTATGTTGACTGCAGCATGAAACACTAAATTTGTCATTCACTTTGGAAAAATTCAATAACCTTACAAATATCACCCTACTCTTTCCTAAAATCAAACACCGAGAGACTCGGAATCAAAAACACCCGAATCAAATGAGTCTTCCAGAATGTTGCTCTAACACTAACAAGGCGTGAAATCTAATTGCAGACTTCAAAGACACAGTCCAATTCTTCGTCACACACGTCTTACTCAAAATAAGTTATACTACACAGAAAATAGGGTTCAAACTTAGAAAAAGTGTTGACCCCTCGTAGCCAGAAGCATCATTCGCTCTTACACAACAAATGGCCAATATCAACTGCGATCAGATTTTTAGATATTTTTTTGTTATGTCCCTGGATGTACCAAATTATGAAAGTGGCTCAAATAAAAATAAAAACATCTTAAGCATATTTTGCGCAATCGTGTTTAAAAGTCCGAGTTATATAGGTAACATGGCGCCTGCGATGTTGCTCGCTGCTGGCTCAGTGTGCGCTGTGATGTATGAAAGGTATCTGATACACGAAACGATAGACGTTTGTTAGGGCGAATGGCTAGTAGACGAACTAAAATAAAAGTCCAAGACCATGTCTGCGAGTCGGACGATCAGCTCGAAGTAGAAGATTTGAAAACGCATACGTGTACGAGTAAACCAAACCTTAACACTACACTAGATTTCCAAATATATTTGTGTGAATTGATCGTGTGTTTGTTTCAGGATATGGCACCAACTCGTTGTCGGCCATGTCGAAGTCGTCACTCGATGCTCACTCACACCTTCGCCAACCCGGTAAGTATATCGATAACAATAACAACAAGACCTATATAAAATTAAACAAAAGCTGGTCACAAAAATGAAAATTACAGAAAAAACAGCTATTTATTAACAATTTAGTTTCTGAAATTAACCAGAAAATAAAATAGTCTTAAACTGACAACTTTCGTTACATTTCTAGTAGAAAAAAGTTCAGGTTGAAAAAATATTTTCTTTGCTCCTTTTTTATAAGCCATACACAGTCGAAAGCACTAATATCTGCGCGCCTTTCGCGTCAAATAGTTGTATTCAGAAACCTTATCGTCAGTCAAGCATACAGGTGCGTTATCTTTTAAATCGTAGGAAATGATATATATTTAAAACTTTGACTGTACCTAGTTTCAGGTTTAATCAAGTTACCTGAAAAAATTACAAAAAATTAAGTTTAATATTTGGTTTTGATTTAATTATTCACAAAAAATACCCAAATTTTCTGTCTATAATTTATTCGTCACCTGATTTGTCAACGGACGAATAGGACTTATGAAACGAAATTATCCTTAGTACCATTTATTATATGGCTTTAAAACTTTTGCCTTTGGATATGGTTTCAAAAACGAGATGGGTTAAAACAAAGAATAATAGAGGCCCTAACATTCAATCTGCCGCAAGAACATGCGTGCGAGCTTCACTCAAGTGATTTAATTGTTTGAAGTACAGTTTCATTTCTCTATTTATTATTTTAGAGCAGGACATGACAGTGCAGTGTAGTTAAAATTAACTTACATACATAATTTCTGTACGCAAACTTATTCACAATTTTATCAAGAACAGATTTCTCTATTCCTCGCTGAACTTGAGAATATCTAACGAACTATAAATTTGGTTCTGCCATTAGCAATCGTCCCGAGCACGGGGCGCTCGCCAAACACTCGCCGACTGTTTGTTGTCCACGGTCAGTTACCCAGGGCACATAAAAGCTTATTTGTGTCTCGGCTTTATTGTGTCCAAACATATTCTTTTCGGACCCGACCCGCGGGTCGGCTGAAGCCTGTAAAGGGCCAGGGCTGATGTTTTTCTACTCTGAAAATGTACGGCTTTATTATTTAGTAGCGTCATCCTGCAAGAGGTACTCGCATTTGTCACATTTTGGACAGTGACGTCGTTGATCATCTGTTATACCCACTGAACATTTACGCGACTGGCCAAAAAGGGTACCTACCAAATGTTGTACTTATCAATTTGTTTAGTCTAACAAGTATATTTATTTATTTATGAGGCCGCCCAAGTGTACATACACCCTATCAAACAAAAAAAGAATTTTCTAAATTGATCCACAATTGATGGAGTAATCAAGTAAAAAACGCACAAAAAAGAAAAAAAAATACAGTCGAATTGATAACCTCCTCTTTTTTTGAACTCGGTTAAAAAGAAAAATATCTACCCTTGCTTAACATCTATGGGACTTGACGCAATTATTTTTGAATTTTATATTTGGTTTTTGTACTTGGTTCAAATATGTATCTGTATGTTAACATAATCTCAGCTGTGTGACTTTAATAGTGTCCGAGAATAAGGGACTGTCACTTTCACTGGCAGAAAGGGCGACATAGCTAGCTCCTAGGCCACTTAATAGTGTAAGCTCCCTAGCTGGCTATCTGGCTTAGTATTATGTTGAGAAGAACGCGATTCCCCAGAATGTACGGAAAGACAACGAATAAGTCAGCACCTAGGTTTATCTTAAACAACTCTCTTCTCAATTCCTTAATGATTTTGAAATAACAGTTTGCATGAGTTTTGACTTTGGTGGCAGGTTTGATCGAAAAAGAGGCGCGACTACTACGTAGGTATACCTTACGTCACTACGGACACACAGTGCAACTTAAATTAATTCGTCAATTAATGAAAAACTAGGTATGGTTTTGACCAATCAAATAAAATTTTCAAAGAAAACCAAATAGACACCTCGGTCCTAAATTGTCTGATTATCTAGTAGCTGTATTTAATTATTATTTACCAATCACCACTCAGACATTAGAGGTGTAGATGAAAGCCATGGATCGCAAATCCTGAGCACGATTAACTCGTTTCACTAACGAAGGGGCATTTTATTAAGCGCATATCCCTGAGAGCTGTCGAGTCGAGGGCCAGCTCCGCCATACGTGACGGTTTTACCCTAGTGCCTCGGAGAGCTTTCACCGTACGGACTAAAACCCAACACTGGTGAATTAACTGGTGATTTTAATCAGGCTAGACGGGCAAGTTTTACATTAAAGAGAGAAATTATGTCAAGGTGATAAGCATTTACTTGTGTGTCATACATAATCATACGATATACACACAATAATAACATTGGCTGTTCAATCTAGAGCTTCAAATAAAACTACCTCGCTCTAATAACTTTATCGCAATAATCAACCTTAACTTAAACCTGTTTAAAATTGGCCCGCGCTAGATAGACACACTGGACACAGGCTTACATTTATAATACATCCCTTTTCACAGAGCAGTTAAAGATCAAACGAAAGAAAAACATGGCGTCCTTGTTTAACACTCTATTGATGTTATACAAACGATTTGAATACAAAATAATGCCTGATTGTTCAAAGAGATTTGTGGGGCAACTAGATTTCTTTGAAAAACTGTTCAAATCACTACTTAAATTCACCATGTTTGAAAATGATAAAAAAACGAGCGTAATAGTTCCACACATTTTTTTAAAATGTATCTTTTTTACTACAATCTGTCACCTTTCTGGGACATTAAATAGTAGTTTGGGGTTTAATTAAATGGCTTGCTTGGTATGCGACCCGTGTCGCCCACTTATTTTCCAACATCTATTTTAGTATGTCCTGCGAGTTTTAGCCTGCGAGCTGCTTCATTTTCGTCCTTCAGGGCTTTTGCCAAGGTATTTGGGTGGCTCAATATCCTTTTTATGTAGGCTCTGGTATGCCGGAGTATTTCTTGTTTGACTGTAGCAATTTGCAAGTCATGATGCAGTTGTTCATTTGTGACGAACCAAGGGGCGTTGGTTATTATCCTTAACATTTTGTTCCGGTATCATCGGATGATTTCGACATTTGAGTGGGACGCTGTTCTCCTAAGTTGGATTCCATAGCTACATATTGGTATAAGTATCGGCTTGTATAGTAGGAGCTTGCTGCCAAGTGACAGTTGCGATCCACGGCCAATCAACCAGCGGGCTGGGATTCTACACGGTAATAACGATATCGTATTTGATGTGTTTCCGTATTGTCAACGTTTTGATAACTCTTATGTCATTTACAATAATGGCGACTGTGACATAAAAAAATCGAATTCATGTCAAACACGATAACGCAGCTGCGCAGTAGAATAGAGGCCCGGTAGAGTTTCCGGAGTTGTAGGCTTAGCCGTTTACGTTTTGTAAATATATGTTTTTGCCAGGTGAGCCTCTTGTCCAAGTGTAGACCGAGATATCTTACGTGGTCGGCTTGCCGAAGTTCTAGGTTGTTCAGTTTTACTGGTAGACAGATGCCTTTTCTTAATGAGAACGTAACGTTAACAGATTTAGATTCATTACTCATTAGCTTTGATCCTCGACTTGTTTAGCCATATTGATATGTCGTGTAGTCCATTTTGTACTTTTTTAGTGGCTTCGGCTGGGTCTTGCTAAGATCGCAGTTTCGTCAGCGAAGGTGCCGGTTATTATGTGGTTTGAGGTCGGCAGATCAGATGTAAATAGTAAGTAGATAGAGTATCGGGCCCAGCACGCTACCCTGTGGGACTCCTGCATTGATTAGACAAATGCCTGAAAGTGCCTTACCGTTTAGGACAAGAAAATGTATTTTATTTACAAATGATTTAACGATTTTGTAAATGTAGTCAGGTAGTGAAGACTTTATTTTAAATAATAGACTTTCGTGCCTTACTCGGGAAAATGCTTGTAAAGTATCCAGAAATGCACTCGCACAGTACTTTTTGGTCTCGAATGTATTGTATATTTAATTAATTAAATAAATAAATAAAGATCAGTGGACAATCTCACTCAAATCGACCTAATCCCAGTCCCAAACTAATCTCTTGGCTTGTGCTATGGGTACTAGACAACTTAAATAGAGAAATACATACTTTAATTCATAGAAAACATCCAAGACTCAGGAACAAATATTCGCACTCATCACACAAATTTCTGCCCTTAGGGATTTGAACCCAGGACCGCTGGCTTCGGGAGCAGGGTCACTCCCGACCGTGGTCTGGAATCGGCTTCTTCGGTTCTATAAAAGGCAGCATCCGCGTTAGCAATAACGATTCGAATATTTTCGACGCAGTGGATAATAAGCTTATGGGTCTGTATGATTTAGGGTCCTCGGGTTGTTTATCTGGTTTTAGTAACATTATTATTTGCGCGATCTTCCATTGTGCAGGGATACATTTTAGCCTTGTAATTGAGTTATAAATAGCTGTTAGTAGCGCTATTCTATTCAGGTATCCCTGCAAAATTTTGATGGTACCTAATTAAGTCATATCCTGGGGACTTCTTAGAGTTAGCCTTTTTGATTGTGGTTCTGACTTCCTGCTTTGTGAAGTTTTTTGGTCTAGTTGTCTTTCCTTTGAGTTCTTGTGTTTTTGTTGATTTATCCAGTATGCTATGGGGTACAAGTGTATTGGTACACTTACACTGGTTTATTGGAGTCGTATTCCATGCAGCGTTTTAGATATTGGTATTAAATTTGTACTAAATTAGTTTGGAGAGAAATGGGTTTGCTGAATGCTTGTTAAATAAAATCTCGAAATAGTGACCAATCCGTATTTTTAGTATGCAATGTGCATTTTTTTACAGTTTCCTTAACCTTACTGATTTTTACTAGAATGGTTTGATGATAAGTCCCAGCTGTTATAACATTTTAAGTTGTTTTTCTGGCTATGCCTCTGGAAATACAAAAATCAATAAGATCCGGTTTCTTTCCTTTGTCAGGGGCCAGTATGTGCGGGTTGGGTGTTGAGATTATATTTTGTTTTATACATATATTAAGTATATTTTTACACAATTGGGTTATCCCAAAAAAAAATACCACTAGTTTTTAATTTTTTTTTCGATAAAATAGACTAATTGAAGACACTAATTTCACGGTTTTTGCATTTAAATCAATATATTAATTTATTTTAATTTTTAAAGAAAATGTTTTTATTACGTCACTACAAGCTGGTTTGTTTGAGAAATGCTTTAAAACTATTGAATTCGTTTGAGAGTACGCATTTCTGTCAGATCACGTAAAATGTCAATGTCAAGTCATGTCAATATAGGTAAACTAAAGAATTAAAAAAAAAAATGGTATTGTGAACATTATATTCTTATACCTAAATCATACTTACATTAGAGCTTTAGCTCCACGTATTTCAGCTACGTTGTGATTGGAGCTGTCTCCCAAGTATGTCAATATCCTGACTATATCCACTTTGGGTAGATTAGTGGAATCAGCCCTTACAAAGTTTAATAAATGTACAGCGTTGGTCGTCATTATAAGCAAGAATATCGATATCCAAGATCTGGCGATGGTCAATATGTGTAGCAGGATCGTCAGATTCCGTAGAATTTGAAGCAATGTTGTTAAAATGCAGAAAATCAGAAAACGAGTAGTTATACGTTTCACACCAAACAAACCGAAATTTTATTTTTAGTTTGTTGAGTTTGACAATTTCACCCACAGACTAGCCTACGGGCGGAGGTTCCAAAACGGACTTGTATTTTAATCATACCATTTTTTTAAAGATCTGACCTTGTCATGTTTATATACAGTTAAAAATTGTCTTAATTTTAATAAGCGTTAAAATAAAACAGAAATAAATAAGACAAAATTCGATATACATTATTTATTTATTACTGCATTCCGGACTCATATTATATGCAGTACTATGGTTGATCACAGATTAGACACAACTTATCAATGAAGATCGTGACGTCACTAAATTACAGGTCAAATAATGTCAAATGATAAATTAGAAATAACTATTTAATACTAATTTTGTAAAATAATCTGATAACAGGGAATGGTTCTACAACCCTTTTTCTCGAAATGGTTTTTGAATCACTATACATTACAAAATTATGGGATAACCCAATTGGCTTCGATCAAATAATACACAACTAGATAACGGGTCAGAGAACAAAACACGGCACAGCGAATACATACTCACTTTAAATTGGGAGTTTATTTGAATTTAGTTTGTTGTCAACCACGCCAACACACGTACACGCCACGCCTCAGTATGTTTTCAGAAAATGTAAAAATAATCACCGTAACAAAAAAATTACAGACGGAATATCATACTTCCGGTGAGGAAATGTCGATTCATAAATAAATCACTAAGTATTACTGATAAAATAATTTATTTTAACTTCCGACCAACAATTGACAATATTTGGTTGTTGCAGAACAGTGCATCTATGGAGTAGTATATAGTACTTTATATTTTTTGCAGTCGTAAATTTAATATTAATTTGTAGATTTCCTGGTAATCCATTTCAATGTGCAATTTGGAATTCAATCATCGCAAGTGAACGGCAGGACGAGTTTTTTATACCAGGTAAAAGTTCCGTAGTATGTTCGATCCATTTCGACAAACTTGATGTCGTAGGAAATTCGCAAAGATGTCGATTGCGTAAAATAGCCGTCACTAAATTGAAGGTTATTTACCTTGCCAATAATATAATATGCTATTTATCATTCTTTTTATGACGTGGAACTGAAGCTAAGTATGTAACTAATATCATAAATGATTAAAAACAGATTCTACCACTAGTAGTATGGCCATACTGAGTCTCCATCATCAGACCAGCTCGATGATACCACATTATTATATTGTCATCAGAAATAAAGGCGTATGCTTTCAGCTTCATTGGAAACCGGGTTGTGGATCAAATTTTTGACCTTTACATACATGCATACATACATACAGAGCAAGTTAAATAAAAGCTTGTAAAATAACGTTGTGTTATTTTTTTATATTTAACCCATACCTACCTGAGACGTCAAAACAGAAATAATATTAAGTGTAAAGCTACTCCATTTGTACTCTGTTCGCGATGACATTGGCACTTCGCTAGTAGAAGCTGCATAAGGTAAAAAACAAACATCTAGTCGAAGCCACATAAGTTGATAAATTGTTTCAAGCAAAATTAAGCATTGCCTTACCGACATGATTTAAATTAGAATGTTTTATTTTGAGAAGGATTTTATGTAAGTATGAAGTTTGTATAGGTCGCGCTAGGACACTTTTCGAAGAGAATTTTGTATGGGACCCGGCGTCTATTGGTTAGTATGTCAATGACAATTGGATAAAAAAATATTTTATTTCGAAGAAATTATATCTAATTTGAATTATAAACGCTGTTTAGGATTGATAGAGCATATATTATCTCCTCACTTGGTTTGCTAAGAAAACTCGGCGACCAGCAAAGTGAGCGATTCGGGCAGAGAGTGGCGGAGCGGCGGCGGGCTCGATTTCATTAGAAAACATTGGTGTTTGCTCGCGTGTCGGGAGCGTGTCCCGCGGCCGCAGGGGTCGCGGTGTTAGGTTACAGGTTACACGACGTGGGGACAGCCCTGATTCTCGGCTTTTCGCTCAACAAAGCCGAACGACTTATCGATAAAACCGAGTTCTTGCAAAAAAACCGTATTCAATTGTATTATGAATTCGGACTCTCAAACACCAATCGGTTGCCGCAGCAATATTTCCAACCCAATTCTAAAGATATTTCGTACCTTAAATATGTAAAAGATTATGTTCGACAAGCCTTCGTGATTGGTAGGTATCAAATGGAAGTGTAATAAGTCAAAGGGAAGGCGCCTCGAAACACGGATTCTGATATTTATTCAAATCGAGTGCGTGCCATTCCTACCTGCCTCAGTACTGTACGGCGTGTAACGATACAAGCCACTTATATGTAAATGCTTTGGTGGGTTAAGGAGCAATCCGCAAAAGAACCATTGAAATTATTTTATGCACATACGTAATTATCAAATTGCACATTTTTGTTGTAGCGTTTAGACGAACGTTTAAAATCATTTCACCGACGAAGACCGCCTGTCTATAGATCCATTATTGCCTTGACACCACCGTCGTTTTTGTTTGACACGAGCTTTAATTGTTCCTTTATAAAATAATATTATCACAAAAAATGTTTGTACAGCGGTAGATCAGACGCGCCCAAAGAGCGCTGTCGACGAGCAAACAGCGCCGTGCAAACAAGGGCAAGTAAAAAACCGAAGGAAATCAAAATGTTATTTCCAGGAGCGAGCGTGCGGACCGCATTGTCTTTGCCTCGGTCCTGATGTTATAAACGAGAGCAGGTTTTTGGGTTCCGTTCATCCTACTAAATACAAAAAACGGTCTTATAAGATGTCCATCAGTCTGCCATTATTTTAACGTATTAGGGTAATATAATTTTAAAGCTCACTTAAGTTAAACCAAGTATGTTATTTAATTGATATATTTTCATATAATATTCGGGTTTAATGCAAAGAAAGAGACACACCCCCATCTCCCCTCTTTATTTCAGAAAGTACTCAAATCTCAATACAATACAAATACGAGTATTACCAAATAATCTATAATTACAGGAAAAATGTGTCGCTCTGCTAAGGTTAGTACTATCACACACAAGGTAAACTTTGCGGTTGGTAAACTACAGTAAAATAAATATAAGAAGTCAATCCTGTCACCTATCATCGCTTCACAATGTATTTATAACCTACGTATTGCTGGGTTGGCGATCCTAATGGGCCCCGGAATGACGGGTGCCAGGGCTGTCTTTTTTTTTTTTTTTTTTTTTTTTACCTTAATTTTAACTCCCGACAAAAAGGAGGGGTGTTATGTGTGTATCTGTATGTTTCTCTGTAGCATCGCACTCCCAAACAGATGGACTGATTTGAACGCGTTTTTAACCGACTTCAAACAAGGAGGAGGGTACTTAAAATCAAATCCGGTTCAATTGAGATGACTCTTAGCTAGGTTTCATAAAAATTGAGCTGGATTGGGTAGGGCTGGATGAGAGATATCAGCTCTAAGTGAAGGGATCGCGATTACGTCGATAGTTTATGTTCTAAATAGTTACTCTACTTATATGTAAATACGTCTTATATTAAATTATTGATTAAAATTGCTACGTAGTGTCTATTTTAAGTCATTTATTTTAACTTTTTACAAATTAAATTACTCCAGATTTGCTAATGGAACAGTCGACTAATAAGAGATGTATCCACTTTTTCACGTTACTGTTATAGGTCACAAAAGTAGGTATATTTATTTGTAGTCGACTTTACTTAATAAACTCAACTCCAGCTTTTAATTTGCATTTCTGTATTGGGTCGGACAGGGGCTCTATTCTTCTCAGTAAAACAATATTGCTTTTAATAACTAGCTTAATCTATCTAATTGTAAATGCAAGCCCTAAAATATTGTTAGTTAGCTCTGACGTGACAACTTAAGCTGGCTGAGATGGTTAAGAGAATCACCTACCATGAGAAAAGCTAGTCGTCAGCGTCAGTGTTACTATCTAGACATAATATTTGAAAAAACGTAAGACGCCCTGGAAGTTATCGTATTGTTTACGGTACAACCGCATTTACCGTCAAGTTATTAGCTACAAAATTAACAATATGATAACGATATGGCTAAAGACAAAGTGGAATCGCAACTGAGTAACCATATTATTAAGACAATGTTGATAACTAAAACCCCTTCTTACGACCACCTACCACTTAGTAAATCATTCGAGATACTACCCAACTCCACATTCGAGCTGATCATTCCGCGTCCAGCATTAATATCTTTGTGGGTCGTTGATCGCACAAAACAATTACCAACAAATAATCATATGTCTTAACAAATAGAAATGTCAAAATATATCTGCGGGGAGACTTTATTGAATCCGAGATTGGGGCACGGCGAATCGCAATCAAATAGCTAATGCTATAGGGGCCTCGAAATTGCACTAACGACTCCGGCGGGGGACTACCCGGCAGTAATGCACTGAAATCGATTAATTATCCTTTTATTATTATTTTATGGCCTCCACTACGAGGATCGTGCCATTATCTGTCAGATAGTATTTTACTTCGGAAAATCAGTTTTGCTGATTCAGCATTGCAATGCATTGCTTCCATTACTGAGCGAAACAGTTACATGGCTGAAATATTTACAAAACGGAAATAGCGAATATCTACATATTTAAACATTCTTCTTTAAACTTGTAAACTTAAAAATTTGTTTATTCAATCGTTGCTTTTAGGCGATTTTCTGTTTCCACTTGCGTTTTGTGCCGCTGGCTTTATCTCGAGCAGCACGGTCCCGTGTCCGGCGCATCGCCGGGCCTGCACCGTGCACCGGCCGCGCCGGCGCCTGCGCGCTCGCTAGCGCTCGGCTTTTGGCCAGCAAGGCTCGGCGAACATGAACAGGAAGTTTCCAGATAATCTTCACATCCGCTCTTGAGATAACCTCGTCAGGTAGCTAATGAGGCGTGTGCATGACGCAAATATTTGTCACACTCGAACACGAAAATAACCAACATTATTATCGATCGACGGATGTCTATGGTGGTGTCATAATTGGAATACAAATTCGCTCTTTGACGCCGACGGGAGGGCCGTGATTTGGCCTTTTGTGCGTCACGCGTTAAACTCCTTCAAGCCTCTAGCTACACCCTACAATAAGCTGAGGGAAATGAGCTAAAAACGACTCTACTCCGAAGAATTAAGGTGCCGTTTAGTATACAGTCATGCATGACTGGCGATTTTGCGTTTACTGCTAAAGTAATAAGAACGGTTTTTCTCTTGTCAAAAAACACCATCCCCGGTGGTTGGCTTCGGTTGGCATTATGAAGGATACTGTATTGCATTTACCTAAGACTTAATTTGGTTTGTGCGTGTCGAACGTGTGTTCTATCAGCGAGATTAGTGCTGGTAATGGACGCATAATTACAGTAGAAAAGGCTAACATCGTAAGCTTCATTTGGTGTGCAGCAATCACTTGTCCATAATGCCGGCGAAGGGGTTCTCGGTAGCGGATCCCGTTGATTCACTTAGCCACAAACATGAGGACGTGGATGGCTCGGTAAGGTAGGCGACACCTCATCCCATCGGCCGCCTAGGCTTTTTTTGGACTATAGGTACACATATTTTTTGTAGATAGATCAAAAATTTAGTTTGTTGTTATAACTTCAATGCTGTAGTATTCAATTTATAACTTAAGTGTAGATAAGAAAGTTTATTTCCATTATTTGGCGCGAAATGGCTCAGCCTCTGTATTGTGTTGAAGGCCAGCAAACAGAAGGGAGCAGTGTTTGCTGTAGGAATGTATTGCGGTGGCCGGCGGGGAAGCGACGGAGCGTGGCTACGTCGTCGATCGAGACTTATATCCTCAACACACTTGCAAAATAAAAATAAAATAAACTGCTCCACAAATGGGACACAAAACCACATACATCAATAAACTTATTTTTCAACCAACGTTAAGTAAATGATATGACTGAAAAGACGCATTAATTGTAAATATTGTGTACATATATTTGTCACTATGAAGTATGCCCAATAGGTATCCCTGATATATCCATCCACTCATCCAAATACACATTGCTGGCAGCAAATGAAACGGAAACCCATTCAAGCAAATACACGAAAACAATCATGCCAAGGTATAATTCGCAACAGAAGGCAGCCGGGCGGGTCGTTCGTCCTACCAATTTCGATCGCAAATTGAAAACGTAATCACTTTTCAGAATTCTATTTGGAAGATCGCGGGATATAACTCGATTTGTGACGTTCTGTACAGGTGTCGAGACATTTTTATTTCGACTTCCCGCCAAGTTGTAATCGCCAAGAAGCTGAGTTATGTTGGCTTCACTATCGTTTTCATTTAAGCTGATAAAACTTCTATTTGAATCTCATATCAAGATTGAGTCGGCCTCGTGCCGTATGTCGTGCATGCCATTGTAATGAAAAATATGTTTTTGAATTCTTGTTCATTCCTTACGTGTAGGACTGGGACCACTATGCCCACGTATTTAGTAGCCGTGGTTATCTCCGCAAAGTACGAGTAACCCTTACCTCGAAAACAATGCGGATGATATCGGTCATCTGCCGGGTCGATCGGGTGGATATTAAGTAGGTACTGTAGGTATTCTGTAACGTAAAAATGCAGGTTATGGAGGTTACATACACTTGAGTCACATTTTAGATTAATAGGGTTATTTATGGGTACATCATGTTCACAGTTTAAAAAAACACAAGAAGTAAGTCGGTAACGTTTAAATTGAAATCCAAATAAATTTATTTCTGATATCTCTGTATGTTGTTAGTAACAACCGTGTCTTACAATTATGTTAATAAGAGTAGAAGGTACAGTAAATTAGTAAAAATTACATTAAGAACTAAAATTAATAATTAAATTAAATTAAATTAAAACTAAAAGAAATAAAATACCGGTCAAATAACAATAATTCCGACAGAACAATTTTTTTTTAGAAATCTCCATATCTGCTGGTGTACCCAAGGTCTCTACCAAAATTAAACTCTGTCAGAATTATTGTTACTTGAAATTTCTATCTTAACCGGACTAAATAAAATGCTACTATTTGCCCTGGGTTCATATATTAAAAACTTTTCGTTAAAAAGTGACGTCTCATTATAATTTGACATTTGCTACATTCAAAATGTGTCAAATTTTAACGAGACGTCACATTTTAACGAGTTGTTTTGAATAAAGAAACCCAGGGTTAGACAATCGACACCAATCTATATTTAGTTTTGTCCAGTGTCCAAGTATTGGGCCATCCACCCTATCAGTAACAAGAGACTGTTTGCGCTGCCGTGTAATCTGCGCTTCAGGGACGCGATATGCTTGTGCACGATAGCCTAGATGTCCGTGTCCGCGACAGATGTAACAGTGCCCTAAAGCCATTGTTTTCGGCACGCGCAGGGCACTTATTTATTTATTTATTTAATTTCAATGTAAGTTTACAGCATAAAATAACACCAAAACACTTACACCATAACTACAATAAGTTATTAAATACATAATTATGAACAGAAAAAATACATGCAAACAAGAAAGTCATCCACTTTAGAACATTTGAAATTTATGGAATACATTAAAATTCTAGAATATACTTAGTAAATAATACGCTAATACACAATAGTCAATTATAAAATTATAATACAGTAGTCAGTTATTATAGTTAATTATTATTACTTTGAGTCTTCTACGTATATTTTACCATAGACTGCAACAGTAGAACGTCTAGCAGTGTGCCTTAAAAAAAGTCAGCTTCACGTCCTCATTGCACTTTGCAAACCTACGGGCCAACATGTTACACCTAACTGCCAGTGTCATGCGCTCCGTATCCATGTCTATGTCGTCACTCATCGTCTCCGTGGCCCGGTGCCCCAGGTACTTGAGCTGCGTTACCAGCGGTACAGGTTGTACGTTTTAGTACCAGCTTTCAAACCATCACCTCACTCTTACTTGTTTTGTACCGGAGGCCATGGGCCGCCACATTACGCTCACAGAATTCGAGCAACTTCCTGAGTGCAGCGATCGATGGGCTCGGCAGCACCGTGTCACCGGCATAACTGATGTTGTTAAAGAAAGTCCCGTCAACAGAGCATCCCAATCTGGTGCTGCTGAGCTCACGGACCAGCTCGTCCATATATAGATTAAAGAGCTTAGGCGAGCTCAGGGTGGCCTCGCTCCGCACTGTAGTTTACACGTCCGACATCGAACTGCCCACTTAACAACATTGGACTGAATGCCGTACCAATATTTAAATATTCGCAATAACTCACCGGGCAACCCAGTGTTAGCTACTTGCCCCACAGCACATGATAGGACACTCGATCAAACGCTTTGGAGAGGTCCAGAAAACATGCGTAGACAATTGTTATTCTTGCGGTGCAGTAACTTAGTTTAAAGTTTCTGTTATCAAAAACTAAAACCGGATGATGATATTGCTTTAAAAATAACATAAACAGGTCATGGTTATTTTGTCAATTACGAGAGTAACGTAACATTTGTTAAATTTCATTTTATTAGATACAATCAGTTTAAACGCTCAGTTAATACCTACTAATGCCAATCACAACGAAGCCAATCGACAAACACCCTAACACTCTTCTATGGTAATGGGATCGGGCTCCATTAACAGCAATTGTGCCAAACCAAGGGCACGTTATTTTGTAGTAATAAAAGTCACTGTCGAGAACTGAATCACTTTGTGAGATTTTTCTGTTCATTGACACCACGCTGATATATAGCAAAAATAACATAAGGCCTCAGCCTGCAGACTTACAAATGCTTCCTTTTATTCGGAAGTTTGCTAATCAGCGTTAAAATATCAAAGGTGTTATTCTCTTAATAAAAAACCGGGCAAGAGCATTTCGGACTATTTTGTATCAGGTTACGAAGTCGTTACTACACACACAATCTCAAAAAACAACAAGTATGAACTATTTTTAATTTTTAACGGAGTTCAAAAAAAGGAGGACGGTTTCTATTATGTTTCCCAATTTAAAAATGTATAATAACATGTACTTACATAATGATCTTTAAGAGCTATTATTTTTAGAGTAAAAAAAACCTCCGTAAAATGTCTGAAGGACCACAAAAAAAAATTCAATGTCTCTTTTACAACATTATCAACGTAATTTAAATATACGAGTATAACTACTCGTATGCCAAATTTACAGATGTAGCTTGTAGCTTCTAAGAGTCTCTGAGTTAAACCGCAAACAGACGGTCATGGCGAAACTATAAGGGTTCCATACTGACTACGGAACCTTAAAAATGTCTCTCTATGGAACAGATGATCGAGGGAGATCAATGTTACACGAGATCGCTCACTCGACGGGTAAAGCTGAGAATGCCAGCCCTTGAATGTGGTTTTTCTCTCTATCAACGGGACTTGCCTAAGAGAATCACGGAAAGTCTTTATCGCGAACGATCAATGCTTTTCGCGTGAGGTGGTTGGTACAATATTCCTTGAAGGCACTGTTACCTATACTACCAGCTCGCAGCCCCGCCGGCAGTCGACCCCACGCAGGAGTAGTCATTTATCATAATCATCTCGATTATATCGCGCCTCGCCCCTCCAGCGGAGCCATTTAACCACCCTCGATTTAACTGTTATTGTGAACATTTTTGATTCAAAACGTGTCTTTTGTTACGAAGCTTAGTCACGGCGATGCGAGGCACTTTGAGTGGTTACAAATTCATCTTTCATCTAGTAAATCATACCACTGACAGCTCGCCTTTTTCTACTTTTTTTACTGCCTGTTTAAATATTAAGCACAGCGTTGTTCAAATTTAGATTTTGTGCCTATCATAGTAGACGAAATGTCGTGTTTCATTCCGTTTAAGCCTGTTTACGCTGCTAGTTAAAATTGAAGATTGCAAAAATAAATCTGCTGCAAGTGTAACCCACTTATTTAGTCGTCAGTTAACGTAATGGCTTAAAAAGAAAATTATTGTAATGTTTTATGAAAGTTGAGGCCGCGCGTGCGTGCCCGGGCACATCATTATTAGCGGGCAGCTGGCCGACTATGTTGCCTCTACGACGCGACGGCTTAATTCATATGATACTTATGATGATATCATCCCCTTACCGCTTCTTCGCCTAATTTGTAAAAAAAAACGCTGCTGCCAAAAAAATGCAAATTTGCTCCACAGTCCGCTTGCAGAGTTTAAGGTAGAGAGCGAGGTGGAAACCAGATTGGTGAGACAGAAAACAAATCGCTGGCATTTAAATTGTTTTATTAAAATTTCTAAAGACAACATAACAAGCAGGATTTTGTTTCCGGTAAGGGGATAAGACAAACGGTGTAATTACTAGCATAGAGGCATTCCATCTTCGTCCTCAGGGTTGGCAACGCATTTGTGGTCGTAAGAATACAATCTTGTGAATTCAAATTTCTATGGGTCTCAGATTCCACTTATCGTCAGATGGCCTGTGCTCATGTGCCTTCCCATTACCATAAAAATAAACACGTTCCCAGATAGCTACTTAAATACATCGGTGAACCAGACATGGAGTGTCAGCCTCTCTACTTCCACTGATGATGTATCGTTGCCGACTTGCCGTCGTGAGGGGAGCAGATTCGTCACGAACTCTCCGTTTTATAGTCCTAAAGCTAATTCGAGTGTCGTTAACAATTACTATTTTATTATTATATTAACAAAGGCGCAAACTGTCGTTAGGGGAACCGCCTTTGTTTCAATTTCATTGTACAATGAGAATTATTACTATAATTTGCATGACCGTCGCTCTCTACAATAAGACTGCAATGGGCTCGATATATTACGCTCTAGAAAAAAAAACTATGTTACGATAATCAGTGGGTTATTTAAGGAATTAAAATAATCGTAACATCATTTTAAACCACGATCATCAGTCATCACGATCATCATCACGACAGCAACCTGACCGAGGATCCCAGCACGGTATCGCACGGCGACGACAGTAGGCAACCAGAACCTCACCGCAGGCCTATCTATGCAAATTCAGATAGCTGCAGGTCCCCTACATTCACATTAAACCTGTTTGTAATGCAATCTATGCACTCTATCGGAGTTTTTTCGGTCGGCACTGTTGTCGGTGCGGTTGCTATGGCCACCGTTATCTTTCGCCGTGTCTAGGTCTATGTATCACAGGCGTGAACGGTGAGATCTAAGCATGATCTAAGACATAGGTACACCTCGGAATGTATATTATGTTATGAACAGAGATCGGACAAATGGGTGTCATTACTCGCAATAATGTGGACATGACTCCATAGATTTTAATTAAACAATTTAAATTACATTTATTGATTACTTACCCTAAAAATAATTTTGATCCTTTGCAAGGCAGTAATAATTAATTAATAAATGATACAAAGATTTGTCATTGTTTATATTTATTAAAGCAAATAAACAGTTATTTTAATATTTTTAACGTGGCTATTTTATTCCTATTCATGGCCAAAATAAACTTATGAGGTGAAAGCTCCTTTCGCAATCCACGGACGTTAATGGAGCAAACTTATGTACTTAAATCAATATAATATCAATGTAAGTTCTGGTAAGAAATAAATTTATATAATTTAATTTGTTTAATTTAAATTGGAGTCATGTCCACCTTATTGCGAGTAATGACACCCATTTGTCCGATCTCTGATTATGAAAGATGGCCAAAGATTACGAAGATGACTTACGCCTTAGAATTAGACTGACCTTACTGCCATTGTTTTTACTGCATGGAAAGATAATTTTCTAGCTAATATAATGCTGATCTCTATGTTTCAGATCCGTATCAAATGTTTGGGCCGACGAGTAGTCGTCTGGCAAATTCAGGTAAATACTAAAAACGGGATATTATGTTAAATGTAAATAATGTATTCAAACATTCAAACATTACTTTAAAAGTAATTTCGTCCAAAGACCTACGTCAATGGGCAATAGGTACGAGCTTTGAGAGTTTTGCTGGGAAGGACTTCAGACCATTTAAATCTTGCTAAGGGTACGGCTACATTTTAACCAGTGTTATATAAGTTAAATAATTAGAAAGAAATGGTTCAAATACAGGATTACTTTATTTTCTACATGATTATAACTCCCGGCAACCGCGCTCAGTCGCCCGCACAACTCTGCATGGTGGAGTTGCAGCCTGAACCAGTCGCCCATTTGTTACCTACTTAGATTAAAGCTAAGTGTACATAACTAGCTGAAACCATATTATCTTTTATGTGTTATGGTATTGTTTTTAACTCGGCCGCCATTACTGTCAAATAAATAAGAACTATCAAAAACAACGAGGGGTTACCGTGTAGAAACTAAGCCCTGGTTGTTATTCAATCTCGACTAATTTATATCTGGCAAGGTGAAAGTGGCCAGGGCCAGGGGTGACCGCGGACTGACCTGAGAAAGTGGGGTGACCAGCTCTCACGCGGTCCGCGGCACGCGAGATCGCGATAACGACCCCCCCATTCAAGGGTTACAGGCGCTATGACTGTTCCAACGTTGCCGAAGACGCATAAAGCTGAGACCCTGTGTTGCAGTTCAATTTATTCCTTAATGTTTTCTACTTTATAACAGCTATGAATGATTACCTACTACACAAATAAATTAGGATTGTGTCAAAACTTTATATTACTTACAAAGATAAACAAAAAGTTATTCTCATAAGAACATACAGTTTTAAGTGGTATCGATCACTAAAACACCTTGTTAAATCATTGATATCACGACTTTAAACGGTTACGCTGCATGCAACAAACATAGATGGCGCCGATAGTGCACTTCGTTCCGTGTGGGAAACGGTGAACGCCGTGTAACTATGTGCATTATCTGTCGGCGATCGGGACTTATGAAAGTCAAATGTTAATAAGCTATTGATGGTGCGTCGTATAGGGGAGCGTTACTCACTCATCACGCCACCTACTTTATGTAAATCGCTGATATCTTATCTATATTAAGTCACTTATAAAAGTTAAAGTAACGAAGGGCAGTTAGTGGATTTAGTTAACGTTTATTTGTATAAATAGATAAACTTATAAAAAATATAAATAATACGTCATCAATAAAGCTACGAGTAATTCTGCTATCACATAGAATTTACGGACATTGTGTTAGGTACTTAATCGTTAACGAATAAAATATAATAAAGTACCTAGTGTTTTATTCAATAGCAAATTGCAGGCACTTTTGTAAAAACAATGTGATAACCGTGCCTTGCCTGACCTGCAATTTGATCGCGTCAAGTCAATTAAAGCCACGTGCCTACCTGAACTCTAATTACGTAAAGGTTCCCATAGGCGCGGGCGCCACAATTAACCTGTCTTGGGTTGCTCCTGGCCTCATGCGCTTACCGAACATACACAGTAGACAGCACACACTTTTAAAGTAGGTAAATCAAAATTGTATTAGTTGAAGATTTAAGTAATCTCTAGGTAATTAGGTATTCCGATAATGGTGACAGAGTAAAACCATTGATATTCTCGTTTACCAGAGATGCGAATTATTTGAACTGCAAATAGAAAATACTTATTTTAATTGAGTACTTATGACACTTACTTTTGTATTTAAAAACGCTTAAGAGGCCTTATACGAAATTTTGCCGAATTCGCTGATATACGTGATTTTGCAGAAGTGATTTTACAGTTGAAATACTTTATTTCTACAAAATTTATTGTGCAACACGAATAGACAACAGATAATTTAAATTTTCAACAAAAGTATGAGCTACTTTTTGTTTTTATTATTTAATTTTGATTAATCGACCTGAAACCGGCGACTGTTTTGTGAATTTTGCTGTAAGAGGTTTAGAATATCGCATATTCACGAATCGTTTTGACGTCTAAAAGGCATGAAAAAATTACCATTTATTGCTGTAAAAGTCGTCAATAAAATGTATGAGTCACTTTTTACCATCTTTATATATTGTTTTGTGTAAAAAAATTATTAATTTAGTAACATTTTATACGAAATGGGCAAAAAATTGTTTTTGATTTCGGCTACTTAAAACTCTCGTACATAAAATTAAAACAACAGTAATAAACTTCAGTTCAAAATCAATCCATTACCTTAAGAAAACATCCAAAACATGAAAATTCAATAGCAATATATAATGTTTTAAAATAACCAAAATCTCGCATTATAATACTCGACAAAAATAAAAAGTAGCTCATTCATTTGTCTCAACCCCTTTTATTCGATCTTAACTGAAATTATATTTCATGATGGGCATTAAAACAAAAAAGCAGTATTTTAACTGAAAATTCACGATAAGAAGCAAAACCGACAAAATTTCGTATACATCCTCTTAATATATTAAGTATAACTAGGTACAAAAAAGATTCGCGTAGTGGCAGGTATCTTCATGAAAATAAATATAAACGTTATTATTATAAAATATTATTACTAAAAATATCAAATTTTAAGAAGAAATGGGATGCTTTGGTGGAGTAATATTAAGGCCACATAAATGGAACGTAAAAGATGAAAGGTTATACTTAATTTAAAATATTTTTAAAATCGTAAATCAGTTAATACAAAGGACTTGTAAAAGTTTACAGCCATCAATGTTTTAAAATACGTACCTATTTTGTATTTAAATTCTTTTATTTAACATACCTAAGTTATTTGCAATTGAAATATTTTGCACATCACTGTCGTTTCCCTGAATCTTAAAAATAATAATACGAAGATTGTCGAAGATGAATGGGCTCGCAACACCTGGTCACGCTAGTGATGTATTCGTATACTGAGGGTCCCAACTCGACCTGAATATTATTGATTATGGCATAAGAAAACCCATCAATACCGGTGTAGTATATCGTTTTAAGTTTCTTTTATGTAATTTGGTGAACGGTTATTAAGGTTTGAATGATACTAACTTAGTAAAAAACGCTACCTAGCGGTACGAGTACACCTTTGCCTACCCGGTTACAATTAGCAACGTAGCAAAGTTGCACCGTTGTACGTGGGTAGGTCCAAAATCAAATGACGTCTATTGACATCGATCAGAACAGCTCAATTCTAACTTTAGGCACTTTGGGCCGGGTGCCAAATTTAAAGGTAAATCAACTTACTTGGATGAATAGCAGCATTTTTTCCAAATCAGGTAGTAACTTGAGAAAAGACGCCAGCTTGGTCTGGAGCAAATTTATTTCAGTACGAAGAGTCAAAGTAATTGAATGAAACACGAGAAATGCTTTAGTGGCTTCCAAAGTATGAAATTCAAAAGCGATGATATTGTAAACGTATTAGATATCAAGTTGCGAAATCATAAATTATAGCTATTTTCAGCCTAGGTAACGTTCCTTACTAGTAGGTATCATTAAACCATTAATAACTCCTAAACTAGGTAATTAACATATTCGAAAGTTAAACCTTTATCCTGGACGGGTAAAGATAAAGTTTTCTATCCCTTAATATTTACGTCAAGTTCTGGGACATCTCTACATATATTTACTTTTGTAGGAAATTTATAGTAAACACCTAGCAACTATTGAATTTTAGTACGATTTAATTCGAGATACTTAAACAATGCTTAAAATATCAGTCAGGCACCGCGACGTTGAACTCGCTTAAAGAAGACGTCTCCCGCTAGAATACGGAGCTCTTTATTTTCCCATTGTATCAGTGACGTATAAATAGCGGCGCAATAAGTACCTACATTCTGTTCCGCCGGGCGCGGGCGGCACGGCCCGTTCCACCCGGGCGCGCGCGCCGCTCGTGCGTTCTCGAACACGCCGCCCAATATATCGGCGTGCTCTCGCGCCGCCACCCCGAAACATTAACCTATGTCGAATACTAAATCGTCCCTATGCTGCTTGATCGAGCGTATTAGACAGTGGTTTATGCGTTTTCTAAACCTTCCCTACATTATTTTAGATTTCCGCTGAGTGAGCTCGATTTTAAGACATCAACAGCGAACTTGTTTAACACTGATGATTAAAAAAAATATTTAACATACATTAAGTACCTATTTATGTACTCGTACTTAACAATAGGAAAAGGTTGTTTTTGCTCTGCTGTGCCGTGTTACAACAATACTAGGGGCGGTAAAATAACCTCTACTCATTTCACTTTTTAATCTAATGATAATTCACCATTAATACATTATTATAAAACCTTTATGTCCATACAATAAGAGCGAAATAGACGTCGTTCTGCTTGGCTAGCCGAGTCGCGACTCGCGCCGAATAGATGACATGTGTGAAGCTGGAGACCCTTATAATGAAATGATTATCTACTCGTACATAAAGATTACACGGTGTTGTTTTGATTCAGGATCGGGGCAGATACAGCTGTGGCAGTTCCTGCTGGAGCTGCTGAGCGACTCCAGCAACGCAGGATGCATCACGTGGGAGGGCACCAACGGCGAGTTCAAACTCACGGACCCCGACGAGGTGGCACGCCGCTGGGGCGAGCGCAAGTCCAAGCCCAACATGAACTACGACAAGCTCAGCAGGGCCCTCAGGTAACAGCCGGCTTCAGCCGACTCAGTTCACTCGTGCGTGCTATTGCGATATTTCGGGTACCCGTTTCCATCTTGCTATGCGACGTATACAATTTGGCGAGTTCTTAACTATCTATGGTAAAGTTATGAGTTTTTGTGACAATTAACACCTAATGTCTCACCTTTATACAGATACTACTATGACAAGAACATCATGACTAAAGTCCATGGCAAACGTTATGCCTATAAATTCGACTTCCAAGGACTAGCTGCGGCCACGCAGCCGGCGGCGAGCGACCCCGCATACAAATACCAGAGCGATCTTTTCATGAGCTCCTACCACCACTCGGCTAAGCTCTCGTCCTTCATGGCTCCCCACGCAGCTATGCCTACATCAACAGGTAAATATGGAGAAATTCAACGCATTCAGCGAATTAACTAAAATAATTTTCGTCCCGAATTATTTCTAAAATTATAAAGAAAACAAACCACTGATTCAGTAAATGGTATAATGACAGCTTTAATGCGATGCACCCTTCACACGCAGTACCCACTCAGGGGAATCTGCATTTCTCAGTGCTAATACTGCTACACTTGCTTGTACAAATATTGGTTCTATACTCGAACCGGGATGTCACCGGCACGGCTTGCCTGAGCACACTTGACTTAATGGAATACTATGTTAAACTTTACTCCTCGCGAAAATGTTCTACATGCGTGTTATAATATAGCAGTCGTTCTTCAACCGAAATCTGTAGCTGACTAAGTAATATCATAGTCGTCTTTATTATTCTCTCTGTTAGATTGCCCCACCCAAAAACTAAATGCATATCTGCCACGAGGAAACGTGTAAGGCACCAAGGCAAAGCAAGGCAGGTTGTTATATAAAATTTACAAGGAACCTTGTACAAACATTTGGGTACGAAAATTATTTTAGTATGTGTCACGTAGCATTACGCGAGAGTATAATTATTATTTTTAATTTCCTTGGAGCGAACTTTCACATGCGTATTTATTCTAGGTTGACTAGTTTGTGTGGTTGTAAATGTCTGCTAAAAAGTGTAATTTTTTAGAAAGCGCCTGTTTGGGGTCGTCTTGTTTCATCTAACTGAAGCTGGATCACTCTTGTTCCAGCGTCGATTTTCCCGTCGGCGTCGTGGAGCAACTGGGGCGGCGGGGGCAGCAACCTCTACTCGCCGCACACCATGGCCCCTCCCCACGTGACGTCGCATCTGGGCTCCTACCCGCACTACGCATGACCAGCCATGTAATCCGGCAATACAACAAATGACGACTATTTTATGGCTATACATTTTTGTTAAATATTATTGCATTCTTAACTCTGGTTCACAAACGAAACTTATTATTTCGTGGTCTTGTTGACACTTGTTGTATCATACGCGAGGCAGTTCTCAGGACTGTGTAATTATTAACGTCTAAGTTTAGTTTCTTTGCCAGATAAAACTAGATCTTGAATGAACGATACCTTTGAGTTGGTTTCGTCATGGTGAACGTGCGGAGGTAAAGTCGAGCGACTATATTACGCTGATGACTGTGAAGGGTATTTTGTATATGATAAGAATTGTATGTATTATAAATGTGTATTTATTCCTTTAAAATTGTTAATCTAGGACAGTAGGTTATGGCCCTCCACATATTGTAGGTAATCACACTGACATCTGGGCGTCTCATTATTCATAGTCGATTCACTGTCGAATGTTCTAGACTGGTTTTACAATTTGCCAGGATAACAGTTGTACATCGTTTTATGCTAACTGGTTTGAACAATATAGGTCATGCGCATGGATAAGACTGAAAATAGAACGAATGAAAAAAATAATCACAATATTTCTTCATTCATGCATATAGTACTATATATATTCGTAATACTATATGTTAACTATATTCGAGAGCTTGTTGCCCCGCATCTGACTTAAGAGGGCGCCGAGCTTCCAGTGGCGCCCTCGTTACTTTTATTGTGTTTCCTAATAACAAATTGTACAAATTAATGATTACGCAATATACAGCATACATGATACAGTTTAATAACAATAACCGTTAACCTTCGTGTAGTCAACTTAACGGAAAAAGGTAAGTAGCCACTTTTTGCCGTGAAGTTGCTCACGCATAGTTCAATTATTGTTAAGTTATGTCATATTCTGTATAAATTGTGTATTAATTTGTAGAATAGTAAAGCGCTCTTAGATTTTAAGATGTTACTTTATTTTATTAGAAAACACAATAAAAGTAATGAGGGCGCCACTGGACGCTCGGCGCGCTCTGAATTCAGAGAAATACGGTCAAAATGTTTGCCGAATCCGAAGCGGAACTATCACTCTTCGTAAAAGCGGCCACGCTTAAACTGATCATACCGCCATTGATGCCGCACAGAATTCTCAAACCTTTTTCTGGTATTCTGATCATCCGATCGAGAAAACGGTTCGAGAATCCTGGTACGTAAACGCCCTTAGGCATTGAGTAACGCGTCACACCAAACAGGATTGAGTGGGTACTCAGTACGTGTTACCTACTGAAGTTTTAGCCTGGGCCTCATCTTGGTCTATGTAATATAAAAACCAAATACCTTAATAAAATGTTGATGGCATTTCTACTCGGCGAACAGACTTTTATATATATTTTACATTTATTAATCGTTTTCGCACGATTACATTTTGTCCGTTCGCAGTATCCGATTGAGTAAATCCTTAGTTCTCGATGGACAAGTAAATAACAGTTACGATCGCCTTTTTAGGGCTCCGTACTCAACAAGGAACCCTTATAGTTTCGTCATGTCCATCGTATGTGTGTCTGTCTGTCCGACTGTCCACGGTTTTACTCAGACTCTTGGTAGTAACAACGCTGTAATTTAGCAAGCTACGTCGACAAAATGGTTAATTAACAATGAAAAAATATATCACTAAATTATACACGTTATTTTTAGATTTGAGAGACCTAAGAAATATTGAACTCGTAAAGTGTAATATTTGCTAGAGTTAAGTGTCCTGCCCCCAACAGCCAAAACTACAAGTACCTAATTAAAAACGGCTTCGGAACCCTATACTGAGCATTGTCCGAGATGCTCTTTCCCGGTTTAGGGTGAACGATGTGATTAGAGCCGCTAGGAATAAAGCTCCAGTGGGCCGACAATGGCTAACTTGAACAGCGGAAACACGACGGCGATCGGCCGGGTCGATGGAATCGAGCCGTAAGAGTAAGAGTGAATGACAACAGAAATTAAGTAAATTTGCAAAAATCTTGAATTAAAATAAAAATATTTGTAATATTTCGTCATACGATTATCAAATAGCGTAAAGTTGCACTTACACGGGCTAGTCTTGGAGCAATCAATGCCCATCAACAGTATACGGACGTCTCATTTTATTAGTCAAAGTTAGAGTAAGTCAGCTTTTGTTGACGGACAATAATTGCTTAAAAAAATACCCGTGTAAGTGCACCTTCACAAAAGGCAAACGATGCGTCGTGATCGCTGATTACTCTATATTGATTTAACCATATTGAATTATAAAACACAAGACTAGTCTTAAATCAAAGAATGATGTAAATAATAGATACTCATTAATTAAGTAGAATATATATTTAGGTTTATAATGAAATTTTAATGACTTTATTTTTTATTGTAAAATAACAAGTAGGTACCTACGTATTTGTCGTGTGTATAGAAACAGGCTATTACAGTACCGAAGTTGGTGATGGATGATTTGTTGCAATAGTTACTACTAGTACCTATCTGATCTAAAATTTTGGTATTTTAACCGTGGTTCGACCAACCTTAGGATCCGGATACATCTAGAATACTTTAAATCATGCTATTGTGCGTTTAATAACTGTGTGTTCACTACGGAAATTAATATACCAACCAAATAAATAAGCGTAATGCATTCCGTGCAGGTTCACTCGTCATAATGCCGCTGCAGCGCGCGGCCGCCGGTCGCCGGCAGCCGCGTCGCTTACTTGGAGATGATTGTTATCAAATACGCTCAGTATGGTCGTGAACAATTAACTGTCAGATCAACTAAGGAAATTTAAAATTATAACCATACATTATAGTGTTTTTAAACAAGAATACTATCAGTATTTAAATTTTATCATCGTATATTCTGTAAAATTCGTATTTATTCAAAAAATAGAATGTTTCACTGTCTGAAATACGTTATATTAACATTTTAAACTTACGGATAACTAATATAAAATTATATTATGTCCACTTTTTGGAATATTTTATTTCATTTTAGTAATGAAATGCAGTTACTAGCTTTACGTCTACCTACACTGGCCATTTTCTGAGCCTTTTTTATACCTCCTCCCCTTTATATTAATACTTTCTCATTGGAACAGAAACTGTGTTTCTGACGTTTTCTCGCCGGCAACGCTAGTAAGTCCAAGGAAGCTTAGTTATCTAATTTAGTTGTGTACGAGTACATAGTTGGGTAAACTTTATTTGCATGAACATGCATTATTGTTACTACGAGTATGTAAACGAATTGTTAGTGTTGCGACCAAATAAACTGTTCCATTTACAGTCACGGTATAATTGTGGCTTCTTAAGAGAGTTTTTTTATTGCTTGGTTGAATGTTAGCACTGATAATGGGTTTATGAATAATATATGACTTAGGCCACTATATTGAAAGTAGCGGTCGTGCTTCTACCGCCGATATCATGTGTTTAAGCTTCGGAAACCGCCACCACTTGATTTTACACTCGCGGTCAAATAATACGGGTCAGAGTGCGATTTTCATACAAGCGAGGCTATTTCGAAGCCTTGGTTCTTGGCCAGGGGTTGTTTTGAGTGAGGTTTAATGGAGGATGCTCCGAGTTTGAATAGAGGAGGTCAAAAGTTCTTAAGATAACTAGCTGATCGCACAATCAGTTAACACCACTGTGAGAGAGCTTGGGTCAGCATTAGCATTTCCTTACATTTTATTGCCATTTGAGATGTTTTTCTGAACATGCACGATTCCGGAGTTAACCGCAGTTCAATCAGTTGGGTATCCTAGACACTCTGGACGTCCTGTATCGATGCTCGGGGTATCCATCATCAGATTTCACTAAAAGCATCCCCTGGCAAGGCACCAAGCATTTCAAATAACCTCTATAGTATGAAAATCGCACTCTGACCCATATTATTTGACCGCCAGAGTACTTTTAATTTATGACGTAGAGCGCTTATTGGGTTGAGCTCACTCCGGTCGTGCTGCCGCCGACACGTGGCGCTGGCAAGTGCCGGCCGGAGACTAAGCAATGGATGCCAATAATTATAGGTTTCGGAACGACAATTAGGGTGATTATTTGATTACACCCTCAACTACTGAGTACGAATGGAAAAAGGTATATTAATAAATGGATTTTAAAAACAGTTTTTATTAAACGAAACGAAACGGAAAAATGAAATACGTGTTTCACTAAAACTAGTTTTTTGGAAATCGATGTTTATATAACAATCATAAGTACCTATTATAAAACTTCAATTCCGATTTAAAAAAGAAATGTTTTCAGTGATTTTACTGCTCAAGAGTGTATTTTTATTAATACCTGTCCAAATACAAAAAAGTATCTATTTGGATCGGATATTATTTAAGAGAAGTACATATAACAAGAAACTTTTACTAGATAACGCCCTAGCAGTTTGCTGTTGATATGATATTACTACCGGTACGAACAACAACAAAAATATCAAATTCTGGCTAAAAATATACGAAATGACGCGCCTTCGCCGCTCGTTCTAATTTATACACCTTTCATTTAGTAGACCTTGCTAAATTTTTGTTCACCACCTATTTATTTTTCCTAACTTAAACACTCAGCCAACAAACACAGCCGCACAGACTTTTGTAAAACAAAATATTAAAATTTAACATTTCTAATCATAAGTAAACCTCGGATTGACGGGGCAAAAATGTACCATTGCCAGTGATTCATTTAATATCGACTAAGTTTATCGACATCGATAAAAGAGATGGCCAAGTTTGAGTACATTTTAACTATGTGCAAATCTCTCTTATTTATACTTATCGCAACTATAAACAGCGGCTATCTGACGACTCTGGACTAAGAGTTACCCTTGACAACCATAAAAATTACATTTAATAACAATTAATTCAGTACAACAATATTCTTTAACATTCCGACGAATTAAGAACCTTTTTAGGGTTCCGTAGTCAAACTAGGAACCTTTATAGTTTCGCCATGTCCGTCCGCAGCCTAGCGCAGACTCTTGGTATATACTAGAATGCTGTAATTTGGCATAAATATACATATTACTCACGCCAACAAAGTGGTACAATAAAATGTAAAAAAATAAAAAAATGGTACCTCATCTACACGGAACCTGGGGATGTATATTTTTTTTCTCGTCACCCCAACCCCGGTGTCGTTGAATAGGTCTTTCAAAAATAATGTGGGTTTGTGAAAACAATTTTTCGATTTATGAAATTTATGCTTTAAAGCGCTAATTTTTGTCAGCGTCAAATGCCTCGCAAGAATAAAGATCGTTCATCTTCATGGAAAGCTGATTATTCAGATATAGAAGATAATGGTACGACTTTCTTTTACAAGAAATGTAAAATCCATATATTATGTTACGAAAAAAGTTGTCAATGAACTTAGTCGATGTTTAATGAATCGCTCGCACTGGTACATTTTTTCCCCCGCCAATCCGGGGTTTGCTCATAAGGATATTCAAAGTGAACATACGTATTTTGAATGAATTAACAACTGAAAGAGTAAGCCTTTCGAACAAAACTTGGAACTGAAGCATTAACCTTCTAAGGCCCAAGGTCCTACCCATAGTACTTATTAACTTTGTCATTCAGACCCAGCTCCTTCGACAGTTACCACGGTCCTACCAGTAGGACATAAAAGAAATCCTACTGCTAGGACCGTGGTAAGCTATGACTACACAAGTACAATAACATAAAAAAGTATTTTAAGTACTTGGGTCTGAATAAATATAAAACAATAGTACGAATGGTAGATACCAGGCCGTAGTGACTACATGCTGAATTTTTCGTTGGGCCTTAGGAGGTTAAAGCGGACGCTGCGTTGTTGAGAGGGAACCATTTGTTTTACCGAAAAAAAATACAATTTAAGCATTTTCTCTAAAGGGTGATTTTATGGTGATATAATTGGGTCAATCTAGGTTGATCCCTGGTACGCCTTATATCACTCGCATTACAATTGGTTCGGTCATTAAAGAAAGTGTAGCGTGCGTGAGCAGGGACCTAAGCAATTCCTTAAGAAATTGGTTCAGAATGCTTAGTGAGTAAACATACTAAGTCCTGACTTTTAAGAGGTGAGCCCGAGAGTGGGGGGATTAAAAAGGCGCACCTTTTAGCAGTTTTATTTATATCTTAAAAATGGTGCGCCGTAGAGAAAAACGTTTGAATAACGAATGAACTGTTGTAAACTTGCAATAAATTTTATTCCGTACCTACACTTTTTCAAGTTCATGAACGTTTTTGAGCGACACGATCCGGAAAAGTGAACTTGTTAGAAAAACCGATTTTTATGTCTCATTTTTCACCGAATATTCTAAAATTGATAACGTTTTAACTATTTATATCAGAAATACATATTCGAGAAAGATGTTGCATGTAATTGATTCGTCTTTAATATAAACATGTATCCATTTATCCTCTACCGGTCAACGGTTACGCCAGTTTTAAGCCTGTTCTTATATAATCGCCATTTTTGACGAATCTGCTAATGAACCATAACTATTGCGTACAGCTATGTATCGTGCTAATAATATTCCACACCAGACTTGAAAGCAGGCTATTATTTAAAGGACAGAATTAAATAAGATGAATCTTGTAATCCAAAATCAATCAAAATTTTAATTTAAAGCCACAGTCACTGTTCTCATTTTTTACATACTCAATTTTCTCAAAATCGACGTCTTTAGATTATTTGGCCGTGAGTGCCTTCGCAAAGCTTTTTCGTCCACGATATCCTCATCCTCAGAGATGCGTGGTTCATCTTGGTGGCTCTACGTCGCCTACATCGTCATTCTTGTTAACAGCCAAGCGCATTTCCCTTGGCAGTGGAGGCTCACCGCTGAAGAATTTAACAATGGCTTCCGGCATCCACATTTACCACTACCACAGTCCTTGGTGCAGCGGCAAAATATCGTTTTTAGTAGGACCTCTAGTGCTGGCGGTCTTCAGTTGTAATTGGCAGAAGAGTGTTTTCTACATGTTCTCACTCTTAGCAACCTATTCCCGACCCACTGTTGCACTTAGGGGTAAAGCGCAGGGAATGCTATTTATAAGCTCGAAAACGGATATGAATTTGAAAAGTGTACTGTGTGTTATTAGTTTTCACTTTTTTCTCTACGTCGCGCCGTTCTTGAGATATAAAGAAAAACCTAAACATGGCACCTTTACCCCTACACACTCCAGCTCAATCCTAGAAGTCAGGACTTTCAGTATTAGTAAGCATCCTGAGCAAGTTTCTAAAGGAATTGCTTAGGTCCTTGCTCGCGCACTCCATCCTTATGGGCATTTGTTGACCGGACTAACTTATTACTGTAAGCTTTCATAAATACAACTCGTACATGGTAACCTATCACAGTCCAACTTTTTTTCATTTATCCGAAATTTCAAAAGTTAGTAAGTAGTAGCTAAAGTATTTTCTGAACTGTTCAGGATGATTATAAAACGAACCCAACCTGACCTACAATATACTGTAAACATTTTAATAAGTTAATTGATACAGAATAAAATATCCAAATTATGAATTTTCGGACAAATGAAAAAGTTGGGAAAGTAAATTCGACAGTGATAGGTTAGCACACTACATTGATATACTCGTAGGTCTCGGAACTAGAGTGGAGGTGAATGATTAAACACAGCTCCGCAGAGCATTAGTTGCCATTAGCACCTAAATGGCAACAAAGATAATGAATGAAGGACTTAAACACGACAATTACCATTTTTATAAATTATACAATACTAACATAGTACGTATCATAAGTTCACCCAAAGGAAATGTCTGATAAATGAAATAATCATACATTTAAAAATGTGTACCTAATCTTGATTTTGATTTAGGATACTCTTTTGTATCAATGTTAGTCTGCTCAAGAGTATTTTTATTAAAAATGTACCCAACATGCCGGCAAGAAATATAACATAATTTTGTTTTAAAGAAAAGTAGGAGAGTATTTTTTTATCCGACACCTGTTTTTTAGTAATCTAACGCCCTTTGATATTGCCATCGTTATGAAAAAAACTCTTTTCACAATCCCACTCTCAATATATGACATGTCATGACGCTGTGCGCGTGACTATCCAACTTGAAAATAAATGATTCATCAGAATATTCAAGTTGTTGTTCATCGGCCAAACGATCGAGTCATGTGTACCGACCGATGTTACATTTGTAAATAAATGTATTATTTATAAGCTGTATTTTAAACTAGTAAAATAACTAAGTAAGAACGTAAGAACCGAATCATGGTTGATGTAATTTTTTTAAATGCTACTTTCCTAAAAAAAGCCTGGGTCTAAATGAACCCACTATGGGTATTGCCTCAACGTACCGTAATGTACAGACAAGCAATATTCTGTCATTAAGTTTAATGACAGAATATTGCGGACGTGAGTAGATAACCATTAGAAAATTAATATGGATATAATGTAGTTCGAAATTCAGTACATACTGTAAGTAAGTGGATTATGGTTATTGTTACTGAGTCGCTGGCTAATGAAATAAGACTTGTTCATCAGGGTAGCGCCAAACTATTTGGGGAAACTTAACATGAACAATTAAATTGTAAACAACTGAAAAAAACATCATGCAACCTTTAAAATTCGTAAACCTAATTCCGGGGATGCAATTTAACTGAATATTATTTGTCTAAAATCACGTTCAATCTTCGGCATATTTTTATATTTAAAAATTCAGTCTTCTGACAGGAACTCTAGACGGACTGCGGGGTACCACCCATACTTAGTTGCTGTGCCTAAGATCAGAACCAAGCGCTACGAATCTACTTTCATAATGCGCACAGCCAACATTTGGAACCCCCTGCCGGCGTCCGTGTTTCCGTGGGCGTTTGACCCGGTGTCCTTCAAAAATAGGAGAAATAGGTACCTTCTGGGTAAGCTCGCTTCACCGTCAACCCTGCCCTGACTTTCTGGTCTCGACTACGGTCAAGAGCAAACCCATCTTGTATTAAAAAAATAAAGAATTTAACTTTAGCAAGTTTCATAAGGACAAATTGATTTCTTACCAAATGTACCTATTATTCAAGCAAATAAATAATTATTAGTCGATAAATGTTTGTCCATATGAATGTTTTCATAATTACTACGAAGAATCTTGTAGGTACTCGTGTGCAAATATTATGTTATCCAGAGCATTTGCATTAACAGAAAGGTTACGAGCGTAGCGGGAGGAGCGTTAGGTTAAATTGTGAAAAAAGCACCGAAAGCTGAACATGTTATACATATAACACCTAACATAATTGCCACGAAGTGAAGGTGGGACGCGTAACGGGCGATCGGGCATAGGCATTCTGCAATGGAATTCGACTTTGTGTCCATAGAACGAAATGAAGTAGATTTTAAGACCTATTTAATGAATGACCTAACTCTCATCTTTGTTGGTTTTGAGGCCAGGCTCCATACAAAGTTGCCCAGAGTCCTTTCGATGCTGTAGTAATGATTGCACTACAAGTATAAAACAATGAATATGAAAATAAAAATATCATGCGTAGTTAAGCAGGAAAACGCGACAAAATTGTAATAATCATTAGAGCAAATAAAAAAAAAGTTCTTACCCATGACGGTGCAAGGCAACATTAAATGAAAAAAAATGTTTTTTCGATGCGTATTTGAGTAGTTATCTCAATTCCTCACGGATCTCCATATCAGATACCAACTTGGTGATGATGGGACACCCTAACAAACAAAAATATTTTTTAAAATCGGTCTACAGTTAAAGGAGAAATCGCGTAACAATCACACAAAAATAACAACATATTATAGTCGAATTGAGAACCTCCTTTTTTGAAGTCAGTTAAAAATGCAAATGAACTGCACACAACACATAATTTCGTTTAGTTCTTTCAATCCATTTATACGCGCTTCACTACCTCATTGTATGTACAGCAGCATTGATGCTTCGTAAAATATAGGGGCGGGGCGAGCTGCTGAGAATAGTAAGTAAGTAGAGCCACTTAAGCCTTGTTCGGACTAGGCTAGTATTTTAGTCTAGTGGCGAGTAATTTAGTAGCTAAACGTGTCTGAACACCAAAAAATTAGTCGAGTGGATTAGTAAGTAATTTAGTCGAGTCAATCCATTTTATTCTATTTTTTTTAGTAGTCTAGTAGCGAGTAGCACCCCCACCACGCGTCCGTGCTCACTCGGCCGCCGGCTAAACAAGTCCGAACCTGTCGATTTAGTCGAGTTCATTAGTTGACGTGAAAATGTCGTTTCGCTGGAGCGAGGAAACTACTTTAAAATTTGTTTCCATTTATATTGGACATGATTGCTTATGGAATGTTAAGTCCCCGTGTTATAAAAACAAACAGAAGAAACAATCCGCATACTTGGATATAGAAAATAAGATGAATATAGCCGGATTTGGTGAAAAGGAAATAAAATTGAAAATTAAAAACATCAGGTTAGTGAATAATGGTATTATTTTATTTCAAATGCTAATTCCTTTAGAAGACAATTAGTACCTCCTAGGTCATTTCTTCTATTGATCCATTTTCGTATCCACAGCTTCTTTTTATTAATCACGCAAATTTCCTCATTCACCTCTTCTAAAATAGCCGTTACGATTAGCTTTATCAGTTTATTGACTTTATTACGCTGTAGGCTGTTCATTTTGCAGAGTACCACTGACTTGTGAGCTTTACTCGACTGTAATGCGAACGATTTTTAGGCAGTAGCGAATAGTTTAGCTACTAAATTACTCGCCACTAGACTAAAATACTAGCCTAGTCCGAACAAGGCTTTAGCTATATCTTGGCAAAATAACTTTGACACAGGGTGGGCCATTTGCAACGTTAAAAGATGGCGGACGTGTGATTTGTTTTAGACTTTAATTTTTGGGTAATTAGGTGTTCAAAGTTCTTTTCTGATAGTGATTTGTACTTTTTATGCCTTTGTGTCGCACAGTGATTGAAGACTTGGACTTATTTCGTGTATCTGGCATCTTTCTTCTCGTTTCAAGTGGACTCGCAGTGGTGCAGAGGTTAAAACTATCTTGACCTCTGACCTACTAATCACCGTACAACGTTGCCCCCAATCTTCCTAGAGAAGATTGGATTGTGTTTTATTGCTATATTGATTTATAATTATATATACTTACTTGACACTGGCGAAATCACTTTACGTGGAAACGCCATATCCCCGCGGTAGTAGCTGTTCAAGTCGCCGCGGGGGCAAAGAAAGAAGAAGAAGAAGAACTTTGACACAGTGTCAGGTGCAAATAAAATATTCTCATGGGGCAACCACCCGTCTCTTTTAATTTACTTATAGATTGCATTGTTTGCCAATTTAAGGTCGAAGTTTAATACCCTTCCATGTCTTTATTTTATAAGGCAAAGTTAGTCTTATTAAATGTAAGAAGGCTCTTAAATAAATGCTCTGGTAATGAAATTGTCAACTGAAAGCAAGTTATACTTAATTTGCATCTACTCATTGAATTAACAACTCGGGCTTGTGACTTGTTCATTTTCCCAAAAGTTGACCAAACCTTTGCTATTTTTCTTGGGTTTAGTTACCTAGTAACGTTACTGAGCTACCTGTAGTCGACTCTAGACAGTGTTTTACCAGTTATAATCGTCAAAGCGGTTAAGGCCTCTCTTGCCTTGCTGCACCTAGGTACTGAACCAACTGCAATTTATTTATAAGAATTCGTTAATGTAATTAGTTAAGGTATAAAAATAATATTTATTTATTTATTACCTCTTATGTCTATATGTAGATTAAAAATCTTTGTGATCAACTGATATTTATGCTGATTAATTTATGTTACATCGATGCTGTGCTCAGTGCTCCCTGACTGTCAGAACTTGTCCTCAGTACAACACGCGTTATGGCCATCATGACAGTATTTGTCCCCTGGACTATCATTAACTTTAAACAACACTCCTTAAATACGCGACGCTGGTGCCCCTGAGATCACGGGATCAGATAAACCTCAGCTTCGAACGTTCTTATGAGTCTAGGGTCTAAATGAAACAAGTAGGTGGTACATTTAGCGCGACAAGTCGCTCGGCTAGTGCAAGGACAGGATAAGAAAGCGCGAGCATGTACGGCCCGTTCATTATTCAAGAATGAACACGAATAAGCGCCATCTGTGACTGACACATTATTACGACAAGCAAGACTGACCCTCAGGAGAACACTGCGGCATTCTCTAGCATAATGTTATCGACAACTAGTTACCTTATTGTGATCGAACCTAAAGTCAATAGTTTTATCTCATAATTAACTTATTTAATAACGTATTTAGATTGTGTTTTTATTATTTATTTATTGCATGTGTCGGTATAGATAATAAAAGTCTTTAGTCGTAGAATACGCATTGTATAGATGTTATTGTATTTGGAAATGAATAAAAAACAGAAACGTCATTATTTTGTTGAATTATTACATTTATTAGATGACAGCTAATGAATTCAGCTACCTATACGGCTAGGTTATAAAATTTTCCACGTATAATTTCAATAGTCAAGTCACATCGGGAAATGTAGGTGTGCCTAACACTGCCAACTAACTGCCTGCCAGACCAGTGAAAAGTCGCGTTCATCTAAAATATTGAACAAATCGTGTGACCCTAAAACAATGCAGGAACGCCCGTTATTCAGTGGAATAACACACGGTAGCTAGTTAGATACAAGTCAATGTAAGGTAACAACACCAATGTTCGACACTTTTAGCTGACATGCACCAATAATCGACAGAAGCTTTTAATTCTAAGATCATAGGGTTATATATAAATTGATTGTTGCAAAACAAATGAATAACTCTTATCTTCTTTGAATAAGAGTCAGTGTCGAACATTGGTCCTTTGTCGAGTACCTTATTGTATTGTTAAAAGTTTCTTCGTTTTTTTTGGTTTATTTAGTTTTTGTTTTTGCTTAGTTAGTTTTGGTTTTTACTTCATAATAATCAAAAAGTAACAATAAATTGTACCTTTAAAGATTACTTTGTCTTACTTTAATTTATTTCAGTTTTCTCTGAGCAACTCTGTTATCTTATCATTAGTGGAAACTGTTTTGCCTCGTGTATTAAGCTAATTTTGTATTTTTATCCTGTATTTTATTTTAGGCTGTTTGTTTTCCAATAAAAATAAGTAATATAAAATAAATAAGATGGAAACATGTCAGGTAAGCGCCTCAGTAAAAAAACAAAACGGTTTTCGATAAGCTAAGAAATTGAAAAACTTTGCTTGTTATGATGTTCAATGACCAACCTTGTCGAGTACACATTGGCAAGAGTCGCTGAATTCATCAAAGTCTTGTATCAATGTCACTTACATAAGCTTAATTAACGACATGCAGTAAATTAGTTAATTTACTGCATGTAAAAGGCTTGACAAGTCAGTTATGGCACAAGATAAAGAAGGCTATAATCACAAAATAACACTCTAATCACAAATAAATCGAAGAACCAAAGGAAACATATGACGATATAACTTTTCGACTTCATAGTATCTGAAAGGGGGTCCCCTTACTTATTTTTAAACGTGGAATAACCGTAGGATAGCTTATGGCATGCTTTGTCCTTATCTGTAATTGTGATATTTGCATCTGACAGAAAGTGACAAAGCATGGCAGAAGCTACCCCACGGTTTTTTTTTTATTATTTTTATTTATTTATTTAATAAGTACAATATTAAAAATAAAATTACATATATTGCCCCACAAAACTGGACTAACAGTTTGACTGTGGGAGCGGCAGTCTCTAGGTAAGGCTTAAATTAATTAAATAGCAGAACTATGCTGTACACAGTGACAGTACGAAACATAAAATAATATTATTTAAGTAAATCTAGGTAATGCTTTTTCAATAGTCTCTTGAATTTATTCTTATTTTTCTCACGTCTAATGGCTTCAGGCAAACTATTGAGTAGGTATGGGATACGCTTTTTGAGAGTTCTGTCCCCAAAGTAATTATTTATTCTAGGAACGAATAGTTTACCAGTCGCCATAGCCTTGGTGTTATAGGTATGATGAAGAATACTCTGGGTTATGTTCCAAACAGCCATGGTTATTAGTGGCAAGTAGATACTTATGTTTCATGCTTACAGGTAATATTCTACAGATTTTAAAAAGTTGTTGATTGTTACCTTTGTATTTGAGTTTAATTTTTTCGTTAACAAGTAACTTTAAAAATCTAATTTGAATAGCTTCTAATTTATCAATATTGGTCTTTGTTGTGAGCCCAAAGCTGTCCAGAGCATAACCCAGTATGGAGTCTACCAATGACATATACAAACATCTTAGCCCCGATTCGACCAAACTTTTTACACGGGGGTAAAGCTTACTCTGAGATTAGTAATGTCAAAATGCCATAGAAAACTGTCATTTTTTGACATTACTAATCATAGAGTAAGCGTTTACCCCGGTATAAAAGTTTGGTCGAATCGGGCCTTAGTGTGCTAATAGGAACTCTGAATCTTAAATGATAAAACTTACCCAATAAAACTCTTAGTTTTTCATAAATAAAATTGACATGATATGACCAGGAAAAATGTTCATCTACTTTCATTCCGAGATAAGTGATACATTTAACTTTTTCTATAGGTTCACAGGCGCAGCTATACTTATTTAGGTGGAAACAAGGATAGGTATGAGCATATAGGTCTGGATGCGGATGAGTATTCTTGAATGGTAGATAGGGGGAGTGAATAATCAAGTACTTTGTTTTATCAGCGTTAAGGACTATCCCATTGTCATGAGACCACTTAACCACCGCGTCACTGTCTTGCTGTACCAAGTGGAAAGTTTCCTCAAGGTCCGTACCCGCGCGCATAGCACAGAGGTCATCCGCGCACATGTGAGCTGAGCAGTGCCGCAGCACCCCGCACAAGCTTATATTTTACTTATTTTATTATTCCACGTTTATAAGTAAGGGGACCAGGGGGGGGGAGTGTAAAAAAGATTATCATCAATTGTTCAAGATCTGTAAAATTCTCCCGGTTAGCCTTAAGCATAAATTCCTGTTAGCACTCCATCATCACGGCGCTCAAGAGCATAATCTATCCCTTGTCAACGATGCATAGCAATTCCATGCTGTGCCGAGGTTATAGATGCCTGCAGAAGCGTCTACCCTATATTCTTAATAGCCTGCCCACAGATATAAGGTTAGAGGCCAATAAGGCAAATTTTAAAAGAAAACTTCAGTTATTTGTATAAATTTTAAAATAATATTAAGTGAAGTTACTCAATGATTCCGCAGTCAAACTGTGTAAACAGTTTTGTGGGACAATATATATATATATATATATATTATAACCATATTTACAATTTATATTGTAACCAATTGTTACGTTAGTAAACTTTAATAAAAAAAAAGTCAGTATGTGTCAGGAGCTTTTGACGGGCAATAGCTCTTAAACTACAATTTCAAATTGAATGTTATTTAGAGTATATCTAAGTCATATTATCGCCTACATTGTGGCCTAGTCGGTAGTGACCCTGCCTACGAAGCTAGTGGTCCCGGGTTCAAATCCCGGTAAGGGCAGATGTGATGAGCTGATGAGCATGACTATTTGTTCCTGAGTCTTGGATGTTGTCTATGTATTTAAGTATATATTTATCTATATACCTAAGTAAGTTTGTCGTTGTCAAGTACCTATAGTACAAGCTTAGAGCTTAGTTTGGGACTTGGTCAATTTGTATTATGCTCTATATGTTACCTACTGAAAATTCAGGGTTCAGATGCTTAAAATGGCCTGAATGACTTCGACAAAAGGATGGTACGTCCGTGCCTCTTTGCTTTGCTCCATTATCAATGACTAAATTTCAAATTGCCTCAGTCATCATTCTTAAGGTGGGTACGAATTAGAGCAGCCTCGGGTTGAGGCACGTACGAGTCACCTATTTCGCTCAAAATCATACGCGCAGACGCGCTGTGCGCGAGCAGCGGGCGGGCGGCGCGCCGTGAGCCGCCGAGAGTCGGTCTTTTGACTGTGCTCAAAGGCGCCCCGTTTGCGAGCCTCGCGTGATTTGGACGTGTATCCGAGCGTACCGCAGGCTGAACAACAAGTTCAAACTTGTCTGTGGGCGAGACTCGTACAAATTTGATAAAGTTGCCGAGACGTTCCACCACCCAGGTGATTTCTTCTTCTTTTTGTTAATAATTCGGTGAATTATGATAAACGGAGCCGCGGCTGTCATCGTGTCCGACGCCATTTTGAAATGTCGGCTCGCGGCGAGCACGCTGCCTCACCCGCGCATGTTTATGTGCAACAATTTGGCTCGCGACCAGCTTGCCGCGAGGAGCGAGCATGCCTCAGGCTGAGCCGCTCAGATTCATAGCTAGCTTTAGAATACCTGAGATCTCGTAATGTGTTTGATCCAAGACGCGCGATTAAAACACTGAAAATCAAACTATCTGTTCGATTAAATTTATTGTTTTTATTTCAACAACAACTATTTAAAAAGTCTTTTTTGCCATTGAATACCAAACAATAATCATAGGTGCCCAAAAGCCGACTCCAAACATTATTGCGAAGATGAGTGTACACGCAGGCCTGGAAAATAAAACAAGTTTAAAATGCATTATAATAACAAAAAACGTAATTTGCAAAATCCTGACATAGCTACCGTCGACGACGGCAAAATTGGGGCGTTATACTCGTATTACAGACGAAAACGGTACTTTTACAATTAACTCAGGTTCTGGCGACTATAAATCGAACTCCTCCGCTAAACTTTGTCTTGGACCTTTTTGGTTAGTGCCTTCCCTAAAGCTAGACTCCAAATACTAAAATAAGTGCTGGAAATTCTAACCGACTCTTAATAGTAAAAGGCATGTTGCTGAACGGCTGCGGCGGTCCATCATCATGCGAGCGGCGCACCTTCATGCTCACAGGTCCACATGGCACTTTCATGAGCAATGACCTGGCGCGAATAGCACCGTACAAAAGTGAACGAATCTCAATCATGTCGTAAAATTAATATTTTCAAGTTAGCTGTAACAAAATTTGTCGAAAGGCCACTTGTCAAAAATATTATTGTCAGAGTCAGCGAATACTTTTTGTAAAGTAGGTACTTACTACGAAGTTCAAATATAATGGCCCAGACCACTAAGAAATAGGGAGAGTGCGAATCACGTCATGTTTTTCTAGCAACTCTTATCTTTGTTTAGAAATACCCTTCTAATAAGTGCTTATCGTAAATACACCAGGGACGAGGACGACTAAACAATCATATCAATATCGACATATGTTCAAGATTTATAAAAAAATATTAAGAAATCATTAGGTACTTTCCTTTTAGTCGACAAATCGACACATGTTTTTAACTTTCACGATATGCACACATAATTAAATGATTGTAAGGTGGGATTTAATTTTGTTTATTATAACATAAATAAAACATGCGGAAATTTCTTTCCAGGAACTAAAATCAGACATGCTGTAGCGTGTCTTGTAGCTTCCGATCTCAATGAAACATGCTATGACTTGGGTATATTTCGGTGTGTTTATAAATCTTATTTTTACTGTTTGAACAGTTTCTGCTTTTGTACCTGTGATCAGCTGCGATTGAGTCGTAAAATCTCTTGCCCTTTTGAGTTAAATGAAAAATTATATTTGTATTTAAATTAATATTTATAAATCAGCGTTAATAGGTATATATTGTTATAGATATTAGTATCAAATTCGATATCTGGGATTTCTCATGATTTCTGAATCGTGGGTGAACAAGCCCAACAAAAACTGATGTTTGGTTGATTTGTATACTTAAAAACATGTTTTTAACGAGTTACTTAAGAGAGGTCACCATGGCTACGAGGTTCAAAGAAAAGTTGATGGACCTATTTATTAATGATTAAGGCCGGAATTGAGCTACTGCTTTAGCTATAATTATAATGTAACGTGGCATTAGTGATCACGCTCAATCATAAATTTAAAAAAATCCTATACCGATTTTGAACGCAATCCGTTCAAGAACTACAAAGTTCAAAATGGCTGACTGTACATACAATCAAATTTATTAATAAAAAATAGAATCTCGAATTATAACCTTACAGTTGTAAGGTTATAATTCGAGATTCAATAGGGGCACATCGTAAACAACGACCCCTATGAGTGACGTTGTGAACTATCTGAAATAGCTAGTTACTTGAAACCAATACAATAGATCAGTCATCTAGGAAAGGTTACGAGTACCTCTCGGAGTTCGAGGTAGATGGCATTGTTCTACATAATGAACAAGCGCTCGGGTAAAAAGTTGTTTGTACTCGTAACAGATCTGCTGTCCTTTTCAGAATATATTATAAATATATGCGTTGATGTATATCAATGGATAATTATTTTTAAAATAAGTTTTTATTTAACAGATAGTTGCACAGGCAACACTAGAGTAAAATGTTGCCCTCTAAGTTGTTACCGAACGGAAATTTCTGGAAATCACCTAGTTTCATTCATATTAGCTTTATACTTGAAATTTTCCCAAGTAACACAAAAAGCCGTAATAAGAGCTGATTATTAGAATTTTTCTATGGTTAAAGCTGAATAACTAAGCTGAATAAGAGCTGAAAAAGCGCTTTTTCAGCCGTTATACATCTTAATTGGGCACAAATTATTCAGCCTAAAGTTCACATGGCTGTTTAATAGCTTAATAGTGGCTGAATAATGGCTGTATTAAGGGTCACAAGAGTTATAAGGGCTGAATATCGGCTGTTTAATAGAGCACGAGTGAGTGTTTATTCAGACTTAAGTTCACATGTGAACCCCTATTACTATCTTAAAACTCCACAAGTTCACCTTACCTGGACAAGCAAAAGAAAGTCGCTAAATGAACTTCAGTTACAAAACAATTTAAATACCTGTTGAATTATTTTCATTCTTCATCGAGAGTGACTGGTTTACGATTACGATGCACGATTCAAATGGGAATGGCGGAATAATAACTAGTAAGTATATTATTATAATACTTGAATTTTCGTTCTATTCAGTGAAAATGATTGCGGTCTCGATTTTAATGTGATTATTTAAGAAAATTTTCACGCGCTCCATAAATAATGCGTTTTTATACAAAATAAACAGTAAATATATGCCAAAGAAAGTATACCAAATCCGTTTAAGAAAAAAAGAAAACTTTTTTAACCAAAAATAAACCAAAAACTGATGTAACTGGTCTAAGAAGAGACAATTATTTAAATTTAATAATAGTTTATGGTGGAAATATTCTAAAAAGTAAAGATAAAGTACGATAATTTAAAGGTTATAGAATAAAAAATGGTGACTGAGTTTTCCGCACCATGTGAACCACTTTTATTTCATATTACAGCTATAGGCTGCGTAATGATTCACTGGAGTCCCGTTATTCAGCCTTAACCAGTAATAAGTGTAATTTGTGATCGCAAATACAGCTGTAAGCTGTTTTCAATGTCTTTGGTGGTTCATTACAACGGCCCGTTAGGGATCCGCAATAACCTACCTGAACCTGAACCTGAACAGAAAAAAAGATGGCGCTGTAGCCACGTAAACATTAAGCTCTTATGTTTTAATTATTAAAAATACCTCAAGTAACCTTTTCAGTGTAAACTAGTTATTGCCAAGTTTATATCAGTGTAACTCATCACGGAAAGTGTTATCCCAAAAATCTACGTGAATCTAACAAGTTTATGGAATAAAAACCGTTTTACAGTTCAAGTGCAATAAAATAAGTAAAGTTTTACCACTACCTGTTCCACAATTAGTTAGTTTGAATTTTAATATTAAGTAAATCGAATAACATCAGTAAATGTTGTAAAAACGTAAAATATCAATTTATGTAAATTATCGGTTGAAATTTAAAGCGCGCCAAGACTCGCGTCATGTAAACAAAAGGATTGACCAATAAGAACGCGTCCCGCCCGCCGACGTCCGACTTGGAAACAGCGTAGAGGAATTATTAAGAACAACGCCATCTATGGGAATTTCGGCCTTACTAAAGGAGCATCGCCATCTATAGAAAGTCTGCAGAACTACTAACAAAGTCAATGGTCAGTTGAGATAAAGAGCTTCAAGAATTTCACGATGTCGCAAAATAAAACCGAGGCTGTTCAACAGATGGCGGAAGTATGCTCCGGTTGTCAACAAAAACTGCCAAAGCGCGATCATCTTACCTGCTCCGCTTGCAATTGTACGTACGACCTCCTTTGTGCTAACGTATATGATAAACGTTTTGATTTGATGTCAAAGGAAACTAAGGCAAATTGGACATGTCAGCTATGCCGATGCAATGCACCTAAAGCAAATAACACCAATACGCCAATTAGAGACTTGCATGCCCACGCGTTCTTGAACGATCCCCTTACATTCACAGATACAGACTCAGATGATTCCAATGTAACAATACGGAGAAAAGGACACACAGTTCAATCCATGAACGACAGCGATATTCTGGATCAACACTTAAGTCAGAATAATAAAGTATCCGAAACCATCCTCACCGAATTAAGATGTTTTCGTACCCAAATTACTTCTCAATTAGAAATACAAGAGCAACGGTTCACTAAACTTGCTGAAAAAATAGAAACAAATATCTGTGATTTGTTTCAAAAATATACGGCACTAAAAGAGGATGTAGACAACATAAAAACAGCGGCTGACAAAACTAATGTACACTCGGCGTCAAAAATATCGCCCCTTCGCGAAAATCTGATTCAAGCTAATCTAGACCTTAGCGAAATTATGTTACATAGTTAATATTAGTATCAATTAAAAGCACGTTTAATGTGTTTTAAATTAATAATGTTTAATTTAAACAAAACGTAATGGCTTGTGAATCAGAGCGTTTCGAAAAAAAAGTGCACAAATACTCGTTTGAAGGGTCGCGAGTTGTGCCCTTTTCCAGGGGTATAAAATGCCTGTACAAGGTCAAATGTCAATCATTCACTATCCAGACGTCGAAGAGAACACATCTTAGGAACTCAAGCAAGAAAACAACCCTCGAACATGGAGACCACCGCTGCTGAATCAGCTCAAGTGGTTGCACTACTGCAAGCAGGAGTTCGGCAGTGTGATGTCGCTCGGCAACTCAATTTAAGCCATCATGCTGTCCGCCGAGTATTTCAGCGGTTCCAGGAGACTGGGGGCTACATCAGAAGACGTGGGGCTGGTCGGCGACGCTGCACATCCGAAAGAGATGATCGCTTCATCGTGACATCATCTCTACGCAATCGCTTCGCTAGTGCTGTTGAGGTGCAACAACGCCTCAGAGAAGCTCGGACAAGATCAGTTAGCATCTCTACGGTTAGAAGAAGACTGCGGGAGAAGGATATCGTGGCTCACAGGGCTGCTACAGGCCCAATGTTGACCGCACAGCATCGCAGAGATCGCTTGCAATTTGCCCGCGACCACGTCGATTGGACGTTTGAGCAATGGAGGCAGGTTCTCTTTACCGATGAGACGAGAGTCTGTCTTTATTGCAACGACAGGCGGGCCAGAGTCTACAGAAGGTCGGGCGAACGATTTGCTCAAGCCTGTATTGAAGAGACAGTGGGCTACAGAGGTGGCTCTTGCATGTTCTGGGGGGGCATGTCTATAGACGGCAAAACCGACCTTGTCTGCGTCTCCAGGACTGGAAGCACTCGCGGCCAAGGGTCCCTGAATGCTCGCCGATACATTGCCGAGATCCTGGAAGAGCATGTGATGCCATATGCGGGTTACGTCGGCTCTGGGTTCACATTAATGCACGACAACGCTCGCTCCCACACTGCATTAATTGTTCGGGATTATCTGGAGGAGGTCGGGATTCCCGTTTTGCCGTGGCCAGCCAGGAGTCCTGACTTAAACCCGATTGAACACCTTTGGGACGAGCTGAAGCGACGGGTTCGGTCACGAGATGCCGCCCCTACCACCCTGCAAGATCTTCAGGACGCAGTCATCGAAGAATGGGGCAACATTCCACAAGAGGACATCGTAAAGTTGGTGCGATCAATGAAAGACCGTTTAGAGGCAGTGATAAGGGCAAGGGGGGGTAACACTAGGTTTTAAGTTAATTTTAGGCACTTTTTGTAAAAATTTGTTATCCATTTATTGTTGTAAATTTAAACTTGAATAAACATTTTTCAACTGTTCGCAATGTCATTTCCTTTAATTTTTGACCCCAAGGAAAAATCCTTTTTTTTTTTAATTTTCCTAAAAAAACACTTTATTACCTTTCAAATGATACCTAACAATCATATTGTTGTCCTTGATCAAATAGGGTTTAAAGTCGGTTGTAATTATTTTCCGAGGAGGGGCGATATTTTTGACGCCGAGTGTACAAACAGGTAACATCCTGCAAACATCAAATACCCATACACAAAGTATTGACGAAACTAATAGAAAAATTTCAGCCTTGGAAGATGAAATGGCAGCCCTGAAAGAACAATCTCGACGACTTGAAGACAGCCTAAACCACTCTATATCCTATTCAAGCGTAGTCCAATCGCAAATGTCACATAATAGTATGAATAGCAATAGTACCGGCATTGATGTTCAAAATATGATGAAAACTTCGCGAACATTCAACTTTACTAGTCAGCCGGAAGTGCCGGAACACATGAAACGACTTGTCCTCTACGGTCTAAATGAAATCGACCGAGAATCTGAACTTGAACTGCTCGACCAAGTCATAAGAGTCTTTTATGATATTTATGATATTGATTTAAGAGGTCAAATCGAAGAGATCCGACGAATGGGCCGCAGAGGCGCGAGGCGCCCTATTGTTATAGAACTGTTAAGCAAGAGAATGACAAGATACATCATAGAGAACTCTAAGTACTGCAAAAACACAGGCCTATTTGTATCGCAATTCCTAGACCCGGAAAGCTTACGTAACAGGAAAATACTCCGACAAAAACTACAAGAAGCAAGACGGTGTGGGCAAAACGCAGTGTTACGCAATAATAAACTATTTATAAATGGGAGGGTAGTCACCATGTCACAAGCACAACCCGACCCACATAATAGCCCTCCGACTATGACCCCGACCAGCATGAAGTCTTATCCATCGAGGAAAACAAATAAGCAAACGAAATACGAGGATACGCAGCAGTCAGCGCCAAATAACAACCCACCATCATCCACGCCATCTACGAGTATCAAAACTTTTCGTTCCTAAACTACAACGGTCAGAAATATTGTACCAGAATATGTGTAGCATAAAAAATAAAATTCACCAAACTGAATGCCTTGTAGATGATAATTCATCTATTGAAGCCTTATGTCTTACCGAGACATGGATCTCAACGTCTAAAATTGATTTATTAAATTTGGAAGGCTATAATCTAGCAAGCTGTTACTGCAGGTCCAACTGCGAAGGAGGCGGAGTGTGCGTATTCCTTAAAAATAACATAGAATATGTAGAAATTTTAGATATCCAGAAGTTATCTATAGAATGTATTTTTGAAACCTGCGCCATTGAGATAAGTAAGTCTAATCTAATATTAATTGTTGTATATTTGCCTAATAATACCCGAAAACCTGATTTATTTTTTGAACAATTAGATAAACTCCTACAATTTATAAATATAAAATATAGTAAAAAAAATGTGATCATCGGAGGAGATTTAAACATAGATATACTTAAAACAACAACACAATCTCAGAATTTGTTAAACCTTTTCAGAAATTGTAGCTTCTATCAGCATGTAAAAGAACCAACTAGAGTCACATTAAATTCAAAAACGTGTCTAGACATTATATTCACAAATTTTGATGCTAATAACCTAGGCGTTGACGTTGTGGAGCTTGGCTTCTCAAACCACAAAGGAGTCTTAGTAGGTATGCCAAGTATATCTGACAAGGCAAAGGCTCAACAATCTCAATACTCTTGTCTGAAACGATATTATACAGAAAGGAACATTGAACTTTTCAAAAACCAATTACAAAAAATTGACTGGTCATCTATAATCACCCCGCGTAATACGATCAATGAAAATTTTGAAGGGTTTTTTAATGAAATAAAAAATCTACTAAATCGATGCATTCCTGAAAACCGATCAAAGGTAAAATTCAAATCAAAGAGGCAGTGGTTAAGTCATGGTATAAAAGTGTCATGTGCTCATAAACGCCACCTTAAGATATTAATGACTCAAACCAAAGACCCAGTTCTAAAAAAACACTTTAAAATGTACGACAAAGTACTAAAAAGGTCAGTAAATATTTCAAAAAGAAACCAAAATATAAAGAGAATAAATAAATCCAGTAACATAATAAGAGCCGTATGGCAAATCGTAGGCGAGCAAACAAATAAAACAAAGGAAAAACATGAGCTTAAAAATAAATGGATCTATAACAAGTAATCCAATTATAGTGTCAAACACCTTTAACAACTTTTTTGCTTCAATAGGATTAAATTCATCCAACAGCATACCACGCGGCCGCCCAGTCATATATCCTACTGAAAATACCTTATTCCTAGGACCTGTGCAGTGTTCAGTAGTAGCCGTTCATTTGATTCACTAATACTATTCTAAACAGCTATTAGCGTTCTGCTGAACAATTAACAAGTGTACAATTAACTGTGTTTGCATTTGCTTGTAGTGAACAACTAAATATTCAGTTGAACACGTGCGTATGAAGTCTTTTAAAGTGATAGTTTACTTAATGATGACATGGGTTGTCAAGCTAGGTATGCGATACACTGTATCGATATTCGAAATTTGAAATTTCATGTACAGCTTATCAGACAATAAGCCCCTCCTACTGATGTTCTAAATTTGAAATTTCATTTATTAACTTACTTAACCACACTCCCCTCTTTTCGCACGCCTGCATTAGTGGGTCCATGAATATCGTTAAGTTAGTGGAATCATTGAATTGGCAATATCTCTAATATTTTTTAAGCTACAGTAAAAATAACACAAAATGTGTTATTGACTAACAATAGCGAAGCAAATATTAAAATTTGTGCACCTATTAAAAAATTACCCTGTATATGATAGAGCAACAAGTTAACTTTTTTTTTATCTTTTACTTGTGCTTCCTTCCAAGACCTTCCTTCTTGCCAAATTTCAGAATTTTAGGTCTATGCTGCGCTGACCGCAAGTAAATGGGAGAAGGGCAAAAAAATGATGATGAGAAGGAAGAACCCGTTTACCCTATCTATAAATTTTGAATTCCTTGAAAGTGTCGAAATGGGTATACGTTTATTGCGACATAAACGTTAACTTAGAAGTTCTATTTTTTCACAGCTTCGAGGGACTGTAGACTTAAGTAAGTATATGGTTTTAATTCAACTTGAGATCTCATCAAAAACATTACATGTATGTAAAAAGATGCATTGCATGTCTCGCATCACAGTTTTTCTGGGTTAGTCCATCTAGTTATACTAATAATTATACGATATAAGAAAATGGTAAAAAAAAAAACAATTAGTTATACTCCGTCGAGGATGGGTCGTAACTTCCCAAAAGCACTGTCTGCATTAGAGTCGACGGAGCTCCTGTTTCTGGGTTGTTTTGGCCCTCCGGGCCCGATATAAATACAAACCTAACCTAACCTACCTACTTAACACATACTGAGCAGTATAACTAATTGGATTTTTTTTTACCATTTTGTTATATTGTATAACTAATAGTATAAATAGGTGGGCTAACCTGTTTCTCTACAACAATAATGGTTTTGTGCTGCCACTCTGATATAGCCCTTAAACACCATCCGTCTTCCGCCTAGCTAATGTGCTTACTAAGCTTGTGAAGTAACCCGCCTGCCAAAATCTTCGATTCCGACGGCGACATTCTACGTTTGGTACGCGATCCACAAGCGACAAGTACACCAAACATGGCGCGCTCCGTGGCTCTTTGCGCGACCTTCATTTTGTGCTTTTTGTACACTGAGCAATGCACATACATGCGATCGTCCGCGTCTCGGCACGGTAAGTGAGAATAGGGATAAAACAACGTATGGTAAGTAGGTATGAAATAGAAGGTAAAATTAATGTTTTAAAAAAATATATTAAACCACCTTCAGAAACCCAAAAAATAACTTACTTCAATGGGTGATCATAGGTCAGTCAAACTAAAGTCGGCGTCCCACGAAATTTTTAACCATAACTTCTTTTCAATTAGTAATATACTGCTTCGTCATAGTCGCTCAACTATCTAAATCTTGAAATAGGTACCATTAACCCTTTGAACGCCAATAAAGACTAAAGTAATCATGAGCCGTCGGGCCTACAACGCTAGTGACGCATTTGTATTTGACGTAAAACGTTGAAAGGGGGGGTAAGAAGGTCTTGTGGCCATCAGTGGTTTTCATCAGTTTCACTAAACCAAATGATACTTTCTGCATGCACTGTTACTTAAAATACCAAAATCGCTATATGAATGCCCATAATATTTGATGAGTTATTTCAATTCCTCACGGATCCCCTCATCAGATACCAACTTGGTGCCAATGGAACCACCGCGGAAGTACACCTGCTTACCAAACACATGAATTTTGGAGTAAAAGACAAAACCGAATAATAAAAAGTTGTACCTACCTATATTTTGAACTATTTATGGTATTCTAATTATGTGGATAGCTAATGTAGGGTAGTTTTTTACTATCGTAGTAAACAATATTTCAGGGGCCATGCTACCTATAAATATTACCCATTTTTATAACCCTCTGAAACCGCAAACATAAATTGACACAACAACTGTTGTACATACAATGACCGGCAAACTTTAACGGGACAGGTTGTTACATTACTCACTACATTGCTAACCTCAATATGCGATTTACAGCTGTCTTTATTAAACGCCTATGATATCCTTTAGTGGTGCCATAAACATTAGATTCAAGAAAATGATATGAGCAAATGACGCTTGATTTATTTGATTTGTAAAATATGTACCTACTTCGGATCTTTCTCTTGCTACCTACTAACTTGCGCCAATTCTCTCACATAACCTCGTGTACAGAAGAACTTAAAAAAAATAGGTAATTAATTACAATTGGCTTTAGTTTTTTGCCATTTGGCTATGGAACCCTACACAGAGCTACTCTATTGTTTTATTTTCTGACTGTTCTTTTAATTACCTTTCAGCTGTTTCTTTCTAACGTGCGTGAGAGAAAGATATCGGAATATTTGACAATAATTGTCAATCATTTTTTATATTTATTTGACATGACATTCGAGATATGTTTTTATTTGTAAATTAAATGGTTTTAAGGGATTCCGGTAACCTTCGGGGAGGGAAGATGGCCAATTGAAAAATGCCCGGCTTTTACTTTTGATTTATTCTGTTTACTGATTTACTCTATTCACTTGACATTGGCGAAGTCACTGTGTGGACCGCCATTAATTAAAAAAAAAGACGAAGAAGAAATGGTTTTAATAAATTATTTACACTTTGAAGTGTATTCATTAATACCTTTCATAAATAAAGTTAAGTTTATAAAGTTTCCCCCGTGTGGTTACCGGGTTAGAATAGTGCCACTCCATGTCTTCCTATGGATGTCGTAAGAGGCGACTAAGGGAATAAGGGCTTGTAGTACTGTTAGGCGATGGGCTTGCAACCTGTCACTAATACACTGGTAAACATCATAGCCTACTTGTGCAAAATGTGGTTTCAGAATTATCAACAAGTCTTTTTAGAGTTGTTGGTACTTCTGTAGCTCTGCCTACCCCACTCTGGGAATGAAGGCGTGATGCTATGTATGTATGTATGTAATAAAGTTAACTTACCGGTGGTAAGTAACACCATGTTTTTTTGCCTTTACTGTATTATGTCGGCACTTTTTGATAGCACACTTCGGCATGCTTACGGCTTAACGATCAACAGACGACTAAGTAAGAGGTGTGCTAAATCGCCATTATTGAGCACAATTTTAGACGCCGCGTGATTTAGGCGCTGATGCGAAGTGCTTGTGTATAGAATGTCATTGATAAAATCCATAAAATCCTACCATCCCCCTCCCAAGGAGTGTATGCATTCTTTGAGTACGAGGTCCTTGCCCCTTCTGATATCTCTGATTCGACTGGTGGTAAACAAAACTTTTTTAACTCTAAAGTAAATTTAAAAGTTTCACTGACAGAGAAAGAGCAATTTTTGACATGTGATATTTTGATCCATTTGTTTCGCATTATTTAACTGGAGTTTTTTGATATTAACATCGCAGGATGTTTGGTGGTATCCGTTCGCTATTGTACGGCGCCATCCGCAGCAGGGCACTGCCAATGAAGGCGCCGCCGTGCGCCGCGGCGGGGCGGGCGCGGCGCTTCCGCGAGGAACCGCAACGGCCGTTCAGCAACGTACCAATTCCAGTTAATAGTCGGTTAGAATTCCCTATCATAGTATATGTAGCACAGTAGCACAAGTAGTTCTAATGGTGGTAAGATCTTGTGCATGATCCCTCCGGATCATTATCTTGCCAATCTTGCCATGTCTTACGCAGCACTCACTTACCGCCAAACAACCGTGTTCGCATTAATTTATTTATTTAATCAGCTTTGCACAATACAAATAAATGTATAAAGTTAAAATGGCTAACTTAAGGCCTAAAGTCATTCTCTACCAGTCAACCACATGTTCAACAGAGAAAAAACCATTGCAATTAGAGAAATTAACAGTGTTAAAAATTAAATTAAATCTAAATGGCTACTTAACATTTAAAACATATAATACATAAATAATAAATACGTTTATGTAATACATAAACAATACTTAAATACATGCGATGAAAACAATGTGTGATGAAGATGATGACACTTACTTAAGTTCTTGCTTGAGGAGATGTTGGCGAAACAAAAATCCTAAAAGACCTACGTTGACGAATGGGAAGCCAATTGAGTTAACGGCGGAAAAAAGAAATATGATCATATTTACGAAGTCCATAAATGAAACGTATGCCATTATTAAGGCGACTGTCTAAACGACCGAGGGAGTCCTGGTTGACGTTGGTCATGCACACACATCGGGATAATCATAGGAATATGCATAATAATAATAGGAAGCACCAGTGCTCGCACGAGTAACGTTTTTGTACTTACAGGGAGGATTTTTTTTCAATCTATAATGCGCACGTAGAGTACCCGTGACCTTCCGGCTCACATCAGAAATCTGGTCATCCCAAGAAAGCCGAGAGTCCACGACGAGATCGAGATCCTTGACATTTTTGTGTTCCGGTCTAAAGCATTTCATCTTAGTCCTTAGGGTTGGTACCTCATTTGCAAGCATGAGGCGGCCAGGGCGGAGGTTTGTGTGCATGCCGCGTTTTATACCTACCGCTCGAGAAGCCGCGGCGGGCCGAATCAGTCAGACATTTAAATAGCGTTTTTTAGGGTTCCGTAGTCTAACTAGGAACCCTTATAGTTTCGCCCGTCCGTCCGTCCGCAGCCTAGCGCAGAGACTCTTAGTACTAGAAAGCTGTAATTTGGCATGAATATGCATATTAGTAACGCCAACAAAGCGGTACAAAAAAAAACAATAGTGTACCTCACCTACATGTAACGTGGGTAGGTATGTATTTTCTTTTCTCGTCTACCTTATAGTGTGGGGTGTCGTTGGAGCATTTGTTAGTCCTTTACCTCAAAAGCATAAATTTCTTGTAGCGATTCACCGATTCGCATTTCACCTCGATCGTGTATTTTATTTTCGCTTCGTAGTAGTATTTTTTTTGTTCGCTTATAGCTTTAGTCGCATTTTACCTCGATCGCTTATTTTACTGTTTCATTTGAACTCGATCGTCAATTTTATTATTAGCAATTTTTTAAAATCACAGTATACCTCAATCGCATATTTTGTAATAGCATTTCGCTGTGATCGCTTAATATCATAGTTCGCCAATCTACTATAATTACCTTGATCATAAAATCTAATTGCTTTATTTAGTCAAAGTCTTCGCGCGCTTATTACGGCGCGGCACTACCGCTACGGTCCCACTGCAGGAGACGGTCGCGTCGCGTCGCGGTAAGAACACGATGATGATAATATTTCAATGAATTTGATAGCATTTAAGACATGAAACTAAAGGTACAAAACACGTTTTAAAAAAAAATACACAGTGCGAACATCAATAAACGCGTCAAATTAAATAGAGTCCCAAACAAACATCGATGGCGACGAAATGCGTCTGGGGTAAAATACTACACGAAAAATGAAATGCTACAAAATAATTATACCAATGTAAAAAGCCACGCGAAAAATTCCTTCAAATAAAAGTTTCTACTGAAGTTTTGTTCATTCGAGGTGAAATGCGATTCGGTGAATCGCTAAAAGGAATTTATGCCTATGAGGTAAATTTTATTAACAAATGCGTCGGAGATGGGTCTTTCAAAAATATTACGGCTTTGTGAAAACAGTTATTCGATTAAGTGCCGTGTTCACCAACAATTAAACGGACGATTAGCAGTTTAACGGGTGTCAGATGTATTGATTAACAGCTGATTAAGACTTAACCGTCCGATTAATTGTTGGTGAACACGGCCCTAAGTAATCTGTTTATGAAACAGTAAGCTTTAAAGAACTAATATTTGTTAGACTTAAGTCTAACCAACCCCGTACAGCCAAAACTACAAATATTAAAAATCTGAAAAAAAAAAATAATGAAAGAGCATACCTAAAACGAATTTTAAAGGAAAACTATCACGACTAAGAAGACATCATTGGTTCTTGACTTGAGTTGAGATACAGGCAGTTATAGTGTTTATACCTACTAAGATCATCTAAGACGGCACCAAATTGACTTTAAATAGAAAATAAGTTATTGTTGATTTTTATATTTGCTGTAGGTACTTAACGGCTTCGGAACCCTACCCTTACCGCGGTGGTCTTTGGGCGTTAACCGATTCGCGACTTTTATTAATTGTTTTAGTTATACTCGTATTTGACCCTGAAAGTGGTTCTGTAAAGTGTTATTGGTGTTTCTCGAGTATTATCTTCTAAAGTACTTCCTTACTTACGTACAATACTTAAATGTAAGATATTACTTTTTTATTACATATAAAAGTAAGTTATTGTCTTTGCAGTCTGCTCCAATATCTTATCATACTAATATTAATGAAAGTGCTTAAGAATATTACAAATAGGTATAGGTATACAGGTAAACATCTTGGCCTGAATGTGCAAAATGTGGTAACAGAATTATGTTATGAACCAGTCTTTTTAGAGTTGTTGGTATTTCTTCGAAAGGGACGAGGGCCGTTCCCGAAAATATAGTATCACATAAGTGGTGTACATTCGATGTGCAATGGTTAGAAACAATTATTATAAAGAAAACAAAAAAGTTAAAATGAGTCATGTTTAATATTGGTGACAACCCTATATTCCTAACTACATTAAAACATTTGTAAGGCTAAGGAGAAAAGGATACCTGTTATCTTAGGGATCTACAACCGATGTTCAAATATTCCACGTCTAATAATACAGGCAGCAGCTCATGCCCGAGTATGGCGATGCATCTTCGATAATGTATTTTCTCCACGATTTTTTCGACGCAGTTGTTCGAAGGCAGCAATTAATCTTTCTTTCATTTCCTCGGCAGTATCACATTCTGTCCTGTACACTTTGTCTTTAATTGTGCCCCACAGAAAAAAATCCCGCGCCGTGAGGTCCGGACTCCTTGGGGGCCAACGGTGTGGCCTAAATCGCCCTATCCATCTGTCCCCAAACTCAGTGTTTAATTTCTCACGCACTTCTATCACGGAATGAGCTGTTGCTCCGTCTTGTTGGTACGAAGTGCGTTGTCTTTCGGCCAGTGGCAAGTTATCGAGGTAAGCGTCAACCTCGGAGTTTAGGAGGGCCATGTATCCAACTCTGTTAAGTGTTGCAGGTAAGAACACAGGTCCTATAATTGTTTCCCCGTGAATTGCAGCCCACACGTTAACTGACCAACGATATTGGTGACTTGAATAACTGGGTTTTCTTCGGCGTACACGTGTTCATTCCGCCTGTTCCACATACCACTGCGTGTAAATACACTTTCATCCGTCCAAATAATGCGTCTAACGAAGTCACGGTCTCCAGCTATTTTGTCTAACAACCACCGGCAGTATGCTTCCCGGATGGGGCAGTTTCTGGGCAATAACGCTTGAACCCACTGTATGTGATACGGACGACGACGGGCGCACATTTTAGTATTTTCAGTACTGTCGTATGAGTTAACCCAAAGTGCTGACCCGCCCGTCTGGAACTTGCTCTTGGATTGCGATCAAAATAACGCAGTAGGTACTCTTTCTTCGAGCCCCGCAGCAAGTCGCACGACACCTCCTCCGCGATGATCGTTTTGAGGCCCGTAAAATCGTTCGACGGTCTTATGGATGCGGTGGAAGATATCGCTGTCTGTACTGACGCAAAGTCTCAGAGGTATTGTAGTTGCACTCTGTCTGCGTATAACAGTAACAAATTGAGATAATCTCTAGCCTTAAATAATGGTAATAATGCCAATGTTATACGCAGCAAGTTCAAGTTCAATTTTTATATTATATGGCTACTGTCCAGTGGGACAATTCTGCCAGTGTCAAGGTTGGAAGTTACAAGTGATCGGTGAAATTATTTTTTCCAAAAGAAGATGCAGATTCATCAGTTGGGGGATCTAAAAATAAATAGATTATTTAAATATACGCAGCAAGCAGCATTAGTTTAAGAGTGTGACATAATTGTGACGTGCTTATTGTCATTGTAATAATTAATAATTATCTATGAAACAAATAGGTTGCAAAACAAAAATATTGGCAATGCACCTACTAAATGTCATCCATCAATAACATCACAAAGTTAATGTTTACAAGTTAGGTCAAGGTAGGATCATTGACCTTATCAGCTGTTAGGGTTGAAACTACACGTTTTTTGTATTAAACTTTAACGAGCTGTAACTCGAAAACGGCTAAAAATATTAGCATAGTTCCTTGGAGAAAAATATAGTACTAAACTTGCATAATCTCGAATTTACCGGAAGGGCCGTCGTCCCTTTCCACCCTGAATATATTTGTAGTGCAATCATAACTACAGCATCGAAATTTCCATTGAATGAATGAATGAGGAAGTGTTACAATAATGATAGGATTTATTTTATTTTTACTCTAATAACTTATTTTTTTTAAGTTATGTAATGCCGCGCTATTCGCGTCATTCGCTTCTGACGGGTGTTTTTACATGACGCTCGAGGCGCGGCATCGACCATGAATCGGTTAAGCACAAAGTGGAAACAGCTCGCAATGAACACTTAACCATTATTCTGGTTTGTTAAGATTTTGATTTCGTTGCGATTCGAGTTGGACTCGCGCACGAAGGGTGCCGTACCATCGAGCAAAAAATTACGTTTGTGGTACCGGAGCCCCACATAAATATTCATTTTATTGTTTTTATTAGGTATTTGTTGTTATAGCGGCAACAGGAATACATCATCTGTGAAAATTTCAACTGTCTGGCTATCACAGTTCTTGAGATACAGCCTGGTGACAGACAGACCGAGTCTTAGTAATAGGGTCCCGTTTTTACGCTTTGGGTACGGAACCCGAAAAATATCGTTAAATTTAAACGGAACTTTAAACAATAATGAAATAATATACTTAGCGTTATGATAACTGGGTCTTTCTACTTTTTTACCGACAATACATCGTCATTTTTCTATATTTTGTGTTTTTCAACTATTGATAATTATGGTTTTAATTGTTGATTTTAATTAGGTAACTAGCGTGAATTTTTATTTGGACTAATCAATGATTATTTCGGTGGCGATAATGTTTTTTTCTTTATGGTGGTTTTTCAGAATATACTGTGACAGAGTGGCCGTTTTCAGAGGAGACTAAATTTTGTATTACCACTCTGTCACGCGATTCTGTTCGTCCGAATGTTCGTTCGGAATGTTCTTCCGAATGTTCGCTGGAATGTTCGCTTGCTCTGGTTCACTTTTGCTCCTTTGGGTTCCTCTGGTGTTCACTCTTCAACTGCTCCTTCTGCTACTACTGCTCTATTGCAACTACCACTGCAACTACCACTGCTACTACTGCTCTATTGCAACTACAATGACTTTTTTTTTTTTTTTTGAGGGACCTACGTAGTTAGCCTCTGATGGCTTTGACTACTTCGCCGGAGAGAGGGCGGACTCCTGATGGGAGTCCAAGCTAAAAGTGGGTTTTACACTAGCATGCCTAAGGGCGCCCCTATTGGGCCGACCTCGGACTTAGGACGCTAGGGGAGAATTTCAATCGAATTGGTAGTACTAGGGTGTGTTCCGGTATATATACCCCCAGGCTTTACCGTAAAGAGAGCCGTTTGCACACGGCACCAATTCGCTCTTTTTTGTGTTCGAGATCCTCTATGAATTATACAACTTTAATTTCTCTTTCTAGAACCTGCCTATCGATTTCTCTATGAAAGAGTGCATATTAAAGCTTAGGTTGCCGCCCGTCTATATGTATATGTCCTACCACTGTAACATTCTTACTTTCCCGGTGGTAGGACATTCAGTAGCTTCGGGAGGGCCCAATCCCAGTTTATTCCTAATTGGAACCCTCCCATGCTTTCGGAGAGTACCCGACCTTCAGGACCAAGGTTAGATATGAGGCCGGGTACCTCAGGGATCACAATAAAACAAACATGGTCGTTATAGGTTATGGGGACGAGCGGCAATAAAATAAAAGGTTCACATTCCATAAAACATTACAAACTAGACTAAAAATCTTATGAAATAGTTACGCAATACGCTAATTCGAATCTAACAAGATTCTATTAGCGTAAAAAACGAAAGCGAGCGATTCGTCCGTAACAATAAGTGTCCGAATGTGTGTCAAAAAATAATATATATCTCACTTGGTTTCTTTCAAAAACTTACCCCTTCTACAGTATTTCGATAAGATTTTTTTTTTAAGTTTCGTGTGGTTTTCTAATTAAGCTTAGACAAATTGATATTTTTTAATATTTTATAACTTGTCTTATTGTTAACATAAGTGATTCAAATTCAAACATATTTTGTGTAGGTACCTACAGTTTTAAAAATAAATATACCTAATAAAACAGGCCACTTCATTTTTTTCTTCCCACATTATCTATGGATGAAACCAATATCTATATTTACGTTTTACGCTGACTGTAGGTACGTGTACTTGTCCCGTACCCCGACCATAACATGCTATCTTTTCTACTGGGGTAAAACCATATCGCCTTTGACTTGTGTCCGTATTGTAAACGTTTTAATAGATCTTATTTACTTGACATTAATGGCGGCCGAGTTTAAACAATACCAAAGTACGTCAAATGCAATATCGTGTTAACCCAGTAGAATCTCAGCCCAGGATTTACGAGTAAGTTTACCCGTTTTTAATTATGATGACAAATAACCTTTTTTTTTCAGGCACGCTTGTACACTTTTCTTCGCAGTCTTCTTTGGATTTTTGCTGTTTAGTATACAATGGCAAAAAAGTTTTTTCAAATTAACAAGCTGGCATTGAGCAACATAATATTAAAAATATATACACACATCATGGACTTTGATTTCTTATACACACTCACTGGCAAAAAAACGCCTACCTACCCGTCTTTTGTTTATACCACTGCTTGGGTACTTACGGCATTTTCCCGAAATGGGCACTTTACCTAAAAGTGCACTTTCAGCTAAATGTACACTCCGAAAAGACACACTTGTCCAAGTGGGCCACGTTCTCGAAAGGTGTACTAATTCTTAAAGATCACTTTTGCAAAACACGCACTTTCCCAAAAGGTACACTTTCCCAATTTTAGTCAGATGAAGACATGAGTCGTGTCATGGTGGCAATGGTAAAGTTTTCTGTCTGATCTCTAGAGCCTTCGTGCTCGTACTTTTTGAAATGAAATGTTTTGATTCAAACAATACTTTCATTCACAATTCACCATGGTATCCAAAAATGGATCCAAATATTCTCAGTACCTCAAATAGCCGCCACCGTAACATGAACGCTGTGGAAGCATGGCGTCATCGTTTAAACAGCAGGGTTCCGCGTAGGCCAAACATATTTTTATTCTTTTACTGCTTGCGAAAAGAAACAAATTTATGGGATCGGAGAAGTCCAACGCGGAATTTTGAAGAAAAACCGAAGGGCTAAACATATTCTCTTTGCCCTTCTAATAGTATTTATTCATATGGTATGGTAAACCTTTTTCCTCTTTGGGAGAACTGCGTAGTCGTATCGCAAAAGCTAGCTGTCAAATTTGTTGAGCGACGATATGCCTCCGTCCGTACTCAAGAGCTCGTTTATGAAACACTGGCAAGCCTAGGATGGTGGCAAGCACTTTGCACACCTGCTTGAAATTTTAGAAAATGTAAGTTATTACCTTTTACCGTAGTGTTGTTGCATTTGAGCTTTAATATCCAACTTTTAAAATATTTAAAACTCGTTAACTTGGTTTTTAACAAAAGCATTTTTCAATTTAATAGATTGATAGATATCAGTCTTTGTTGGACAAACTTAATACCTAATCACTTAGGCTGCTTTAATCAATACACTTAATTGTTATATCATTTTTGAAATAAACATATTTCTCCGTTAAACAGGCAAATTTTTAAGAAAGCAGCACTACAGGCTATTATATTTTTTTTTACACCGTACGATGTCAAACTAGCCGGAAGAAAAATTCAGATTTTAAACTTTAAATTAAAGTGGAAAAGTTCAAAGAACTGCTAATTATTTATTAATTTTGTTATAAGGATTTTAAAGCAAATTTAATCAGCTTTCTTGGACAGCAAACGAAACTGTTTCTTTTTAATAACTATGGTCATGGCTTTGAAAATGTTGAACCAGGGTAACGCATTAAAGTTTTGAAAAGTTGAGATGTCTCGTTTTCGGCGCGACTTTTACTTAACATGATTTACCATATATAGGTAGATAGGTAGATGTATGCAGCTCTAAAATAAAATTATAGGAGTGTCATTTGTGCGTGTCCACATTCGTTTTGATACGAAGATTATTTACACCGGCGTCTGCGTGCTTATTGTGCGCCGATGTGGAATTCTAGCTTTATAAATACAACTTGGTATTTTTACTCCACGAAGTCACATTGACGCGACCATCGTAAACTGAAAACACTACAACACAAATAAAAAAAATGCAAGTTTTATTTGTACTCTTTTTATTTAAACAAAATCAATCTACATTTTATATTATTTGCTGTTTAAGGCCACGATGGTGGGTCGTCTTTCCTTACATTACCACCATACAAGGCTGACTTGTCTCTATACATAGTCATCCTCAGTGTCTCCTGGTCATCCAGAAACTTGCCAATAAAAAAACCAGTTAGTGGAATGGCAGCCCAAACATAACGTGATGTAATGCCGAAGATTGCCATATTTACATTTGCTTCTGCTGCACCTTCCAATTCCTGGTGTGGTTATAATCCAACCAGATAAGAGTTGCAGTGACCGTAGGGAAGGAAATGCTCACCAGGTTACGACTCAAGAACTTAAGAATCGCCATATAACTGAAACAATGATGATTTATTATCAAACAATTTAAAACTGATAGAAGAAATATAAATAAATGTTTTAAAAAAAAAAAACCCGCCTTCAAAAGCGCAAAAATAACTTCTTTTAAAATTGTAAGCACTTACCTAATAGGTTAGTCCAACTGAAGTCGGCATTTTGGCTGAAAATATTGTGGTCTCCGACTTCAGTTGGACTAACCTATTAGGTAGGTGGGTCATTCTACTTTTCAATGTACATTTTTGGTTATCGTTCGATAAAAAGTATACCAAATTATGAATCGGCGCATGATTAAATAACATGCACCTATATTTTGTAAGTTTGACGGATTCTAAACAAAAAAACTAATAAATAATTCAATTATCGTTGAAAAAAATGGTAACTCAGTGGTAAATTGCACTTTTTCTATAGAAAAGGCGGGGACATCAACCTTCACTGTGTTACTCACTTTAAAGTTAGTACAAATAACTTTTTGTGAATTGGGATAGTTCTAAATATAAGCTTATTTATGTCACTTTTCTAGTTTTAAGTTAGAAAACACAACTATTTACTTTTTTATTAAATACAAACCGTTAAGCGGTAACGTGGCTAAAACTTATGTACAGCGAAAAGTAGAATGACCTAGGTGCCTATAATTTTAAAAGAAGTTATTTTTTGCGCTTTTGAAGGCGGGTTTTCCAGTCCAAAAAATATATTTCTAAATCGGTTTACAATTGAAGGACAAATCGGTCAACATACATTAAAAAAAATTACATGCAATAGAATGTATAACCTCCTCCTTTTTTGATGTCGGTTAGCAAATCAGCAGACAGAAGGTATAGATATTTGAATCTGTTTATTAGGAGCTGTTTTTGAGATCAGGGTAAGGACCAAATAGTTGGACCATAGTTAAGCGTAGTTAACCATACAAACAACAAAAGTGAAAAAAGTTCCGTTGTGACACGAAAGTTATCCTTACAAATGTATGGCTAATTTTCGTGTCACAACGGAAATGTTTCATAGAAAATTTTAATGAGTGAGATAGCGTGGCCAACTTTTTGGTCCTTACCCATCAGTCCTTTGCTACATCAGTTTTGCAATATTGATTCCCAATAGAAAAGCATGATGAAGTAAATAGAACTCTTACCGCCTGTTTCACAATCGACAAGTAAAGCTTATTTGACAGATAAACTTAGCCCTTTCTCTTTCTGACACTTGAAAATAGACAAGGAGAGAGACATCTTTATGTGACAGATAAATTTACTTGTCGATTGTGAAACAGGCCCTTATTGAAATACTACTATGTATAATTTTCATGTCACAACGGAAATGTTTCATAGAAAATTTAAATGAGTGAGTTAGCGTGGCCAACTTTTTGGTCCTTACCCATCAGTTTTGCAATATTGATTCCCAATAGAAAAGCATGATGCAGTAAATAGAACTCTTATTGAAATACTACCAGGGACCGGAAAACCCCTTCATTTGATTAACCCTATCGATAGGGTAAGCCTATCATTTGGCTACCCAATCGATGTGGTTACCCTATGATTGTGTTACCTTAACGTTAGGGGAACCCCTTTGAACTAGTTAACCACTTCCATAGAGCTTACCAATTTCATTAGGGTTTCGGTAGTTTAATATTGAAGCGCTTAGCATTAACTGGGTTTTACCCCATTGATCGCCTCTCTCTTTTTTGCGCATTTGGGCGATTTCTGTCTAGCCTGACGTTACTTGCCTACTTTATTTAAGTTCGTGTCGGGACGGGACGGGATTGAGATGATAATGTTGTTTAATAATTCTTAGTTCATGTTCCCGCCGGAATAATAAAGACGTTTGGCTGCGTGACGGATGGCTGCTTGTGCAAGTACCTACTGCAAAAAGTGCAAGCTATTTTATTATTATAAGTGTACGCGAGAGCTGGTTGACTTTTAAATAATAAATTTTGTTTGATTTGAAAGTATTTTTAACATGGAAACGTACCAGGACGATTCTCAAGAAGAACTAAAAAAATATATCAAGCAAGCTTTAAAACGTAAATACCTATTTAATGTCTTGTTAATTTGAACGTTAGGTAAATAATTACATTTTTGATCATTTCCGTCCGTCCGCAGCCTAGCTCAGAGACTCTTAGTACTGGAAAGCTGTAATTTGGCATGAATATACATATTAGTCACGTCAGCAAAGTGGTGAAATAAAATCTTAAAAGATTTTTTTTTTTGTGTACTTACCTCCCCTACACGTAACGTGGGGATGATTTTTTATTTTTCGTCTACCCTATAGTGTGGCATGTTGTTGGGTAGGTCTTTCAAAAATATTGTGGGTTTGTGAAAACAGTTTTTTGATTAAGGGATCTGTTTATGAAATTTTAAGCTTTAATGCGCTAATTTTTGTAAGAGTCAAGTGTCGCCCCCCCCCCCCCCCGCCCCTACAGCCAAAACTACAAATAATAAAAATCTGAAAAAAATCGTGAATGAAAGCGCATATAACGAATTTTTAAGGAAAACTATCACCACTAAGTAGACATGATTGGTTCTTGAGATACAGGCGACTAGTGTTTATACCTACGAAAATTAGCTAAGACGGCACCAAATAACTTTAAATAGTAAAATAGTTCATACTTGTTGTTTTTAGAGATAGTTTTTGGTGTTTGTAGTATTTATAAGCGGCGTCGGAACCCTACCTGAGCATGGTCCGACATGCTCTTGCCCGGTTTTTTTAAAACATTGGTTTAATAATGGACTGCTGAATGGATGCACTTTAAAAAATTGTACTTAAGTAAATAATGATTTACACTGTATAAATATATGTATAAGTAAATAAGTACCTACCTAAATAATTTTGATCTCAACAATAGTTTCATTAAATAATTAACCTTCTACATTACAATATCAGTTTCAGTGGTGGTAGGACCCTGTGCAGGGTCCGTCCGGATCGCTACCACCATCTTATCCATTAACCACCCCCGCCAAGCAACTGTGTTCGCATTGTTGTGTTCCGGTGTGGGGATAAGACAACCGGTGAAATTACTAGCATAGAGGCATTCCATCTTAGTCCTCAGGGTTGGCAACGCATTTGAGGTCTTAGGATTATAGTCTTGAGAATTCAAATGTCTATGGATCTCTGATTCCACTTACCATCAGGTGGCCTGAGTGTTCGTGTGCCTTCTCCTTAACATAAAAAAAAAATAAAAAAATATATATATAATTTTGATCACAGCTAGTTTCATTTAATAATAATTAACCTTATATATAACAATAGGTAAACTGTAAAAATATGAAAAATAAATAAATCATTTTGATCATCAACAGTCTCATTAAACAATTGACCTTATATTGAACAATTAGTACATAATTACACTAAAAATATGTACTTAACTATAAACCAGTCTCATTAAATAATCGACCTTATATATGGAACAATTTGTGAATAATGGCTTGCTTACACTTTAAAAACGTAAGTAAATTATTTAGATCGCAGTGATGGTTTAATTAACCCTATACTCGTATAATATAACAATAGGTAAATAGTGATTTACAGCGTACAAAATGTATGTAAATCATTTTGATTTCCTCAACAGTCTCGAAAAGAACAAAGGCTAAATAATGGTTAACATTTGACTCTAACAAAAATTAGCGCTTTAAAGCTGAATATTTCATAAACGGATCACTTAATCGGAAAACTGTTTTTACAAACCCGCAATATTTTTGAAAGACCTATCCAACGACACTCCACACTATGGGGTAGACGAGAAAAAAAAATCATCCCCACGTTACGTGTAGGAGAGGTACCTACACTAAATAAAATGTTTTTCAAGATTTTATTTTACCACTTTGTTGGCGTGACTAATATGTATATTCATGCCAAATTACAGCTTTCTAGTATAAAGAGTATCTGAGCTAGGCTGCGGACGGACGGACGGACATGGCGAAACTATAAGGGTTCCTAGTTTGACTATGGAACCCTAAAAAGCTACTTCTCATTTTACAAATATTTAATATTTATTAATATTAACCGTGTTTATAGCACGACACAATTAATAATGCGCGTATGGAAGCGCTTACACCGTTGATAGAGAGTCTATTATTGCATAATCCGCGCGCCATATTAATTGCGCCCACCTATAACATCGTAATTTGCCTGCGCAAAGCAAGCTTTCCATTTTGTTTTCTTTGAAAATTCGTCGGCGAAACTTTTTAACTGACGATTTTATTTAAAAAATATCTAATATTTCAGATGGAACTAAGAACTTAGCTAACTACGTAGGTAGTATACAATTTATTTAATCGACCCTGATCACTCATTTCTGAAAGTAAACAAACACTTTACGCCAAAATCCACCAAAGTCAGTTGAACCTACAGCCTTAAAAAAAACAAGTTCAAAGCAAATCCCAAACAAAACAATGTACATTTTGTGGGAACGATAATTAGGTTTACTATTGTTTGATGTAGCGAACAGTGCGACTCTATGACAAAGCCTCGGCCGTCTTCGGCACATTTCGGCTGGCTCACCTCGCCGTCTCGCATGCGCTACTCACCTGCCGCCGCTACCCATTCAATTGTTAGGTAGTGCAATAATAAGTCGAAACACTTGCGCATAGAGATTAAAAAAGCTTGAAACCGTTCGATTAAGTTTAAAAAGGGTAACAGATGATAGGGTATTGGGAATGGGTTAGCGCTTAGTCGAATTAATTGTATCGCTTGGTTGCCCTTTCATTGGACTATGTCAACGATAGGCTTAGCTCATCCTTGGGGTTTGTAAAAACAAGTCTATCAAATACCCTATCGAAAACCCCTTTAATGCTAAGCGGTTCCGGTCCCTGAATACTACTATGTATAATACTATAATTTCAACAAAGGTCAAAGAAAAGTTGTTTATTTATTTTGATTGATATCAGCTTTTAAATTTTAATTATTCCATTAGTTAGCAGGCTCGTGCTTTGTCTTGAGATGGCCAATTAGGACATTCCCTTTTAATCACTGGTAAGAGATATTTTCGTGATGAGCGCGACTACTTGTCCCTGAGTCTTAGATGTTTTCTATGCATTTATGGTTTTTTTTTCGATATAAAATGATAACAAGTATTTGTTTAGGACTAGGTCATTTTGTGTAAGATTACCCTCTGATATTTATTATTAATTATTTATAACTTCATATGCAATTATTTATTTGTTCAACTGTGATTCAAGTAGCTTTCACAGAAGACAACATGACATAATAATATATATATTATTACATATTATCACAGATGTGACAGAGGTTAGTTATTAATTCCTGCATAAAATATTATATTATTTTATTTAACAACAAGAAGCAGTAGTACCTAATGTGGTGTTAGCTACTCAAGCGAGATTCACTCTACCCTCTGTACTAACGTTACTATCACGGTAGGCTAGTCTGCTGCGCTAGCGATATCGGCAGTAGTTGTCAAAACTGAGTTAACCATTGATTCAAAATAACGGCAATTAGCATATGATGGTTTTGTTTGTTTTTGGGTTGGTTTTTGGTGTAATAACTGCCAATATCGGCAGAGTAGGTGTCCTATCCTTCCTCATAATTGTAACCATGTATGACTTTCATAATAGTACCAATTTTTCCATGCCTCTTTTAAGTATTAAATTAAATATAACAATTTTAGAGTTGGTAGTGTTCCATTGTCATCATAAATATATTATATATCCCTCACGAAAGTCAGAAATTGGTGCCTTGAGTGGCTTATTAACCTTAACAAAACTAAATGCACAGTACTTTTTGGATAAAAAGAATCCAAAGCTACCACATATTTTAAACAATAACCAACCAGCAGGAACCTCTACACAAAAAGACTTGGGAGTCCTTATCTCTGACAACCTCAAGTGGGAACCTCATATCACAAATGGTAAAAAAAGCTAATTCTATCTTATACAGGGCATCCCACGGCTATGCCACATGGAAGGAAAGTACCTTGAATATTGTAGATGGAACATTTTACTGAAAGAAGACATTATCTTAATTTAAAAAACAATTTAAACTGCATTCATAGATATTTAAATAATTACATGGTTGAACCGGGAATCGAACCCGTTACACGAGAAAAATAATTACCCTGTAGCTTTATCATACCGATCGAAAGGCTTCATCATATGGATTGTTTTTTGCTAAATAACCCCATAAAAAAAATCTAAATCAATCTATCTCTCTGTCTATCAGCTTTTCATTTTTCTGAACAAGATTTCACATCAAATGTTAAATTTCATGGTCTTTCTTTTATTTATGACACTATGTTATTTAACAAAAAATATTCCTTATGATGAAGCCTTTCGATCGGTATGATAAAGCTACAGGGTAATTATTTTTCTCCTGTAACGGGTTCGATTCCCAGTTCAACCATGTAATTATTTAAATATCTATGAATGCAGTTTAAATTGTTTTTTAAATTAAAATAATGTCTTTTTTCAGTAAAATGTTCCATCTACAATATTCAAGGTACTTTCCTTCCATGTGGCATAGCCGTGGGACGCCCTGTATATAAAATTCTCGTGTCACAGTTTTCGTTCCCATACTCCTCCGAAACGGCTTGACCGATTCTCATGAAATTTTGTGAGCGTATTGAGTAGGTCTGAGAATCGGCCAACATCTATTTTTCAAACACCCAAGTGACATGAAAAAAAAAATTGCAGCGGGCGAAGCCGCTGGCGGGTCGCTAGTAATCTATATAATTAGAAGGGCATTTCGAATTATCACGCGTGAAACAATGCTTAAGATCTATAAAACTTACATTAGACCAATCCTTGAATACGGATTCCAAATCTAGAACCCATACATTAAGAAAAGCATAGACATGATAGAAAGAGTCCAGCATAGATTCACCAAAATTCCCACAAATTTAAAATCATTGCCATATGAGGAAAGATTAAAGAAACTGAACTTGACATCCCTCCAAAAGAGACGTGAGCGTGGAGACATGATTGAAACCTTCAAAATTCTAAACGGCTTCTATGACTCCTGAATTGAGTGACTTGTTTACTTGTAACACCAACACATGCACAAGAGGACACAAGTTTAAACTCGCAAAAAAAAAACAATACAAATATCGGCAAAAACTTTATAGCAAACAGGATAGTAAAAATGTGGAACAAATTACCCTCTGATGTTGTGAACTCTATAAGTGTTAACCAGTTTAAAAATAAGTTTGACAATCATACTAAGTGAACCGTGATTCGGACATATCAGTGTCAACTGCGTGTCCAAATTAAATAGTAGTAATAATAATAATACAGGTAAATTCAGGCAAACTAGCATAAAAGCATATTAGACCGAATGAGAGAGAAGTACAAAGCCAAAGTTTGTTTTATGTTTGCATTGTCATCTGCATAGAAATATAATTAGCAGATAAGAGTTCTTAAGATGGCACAGAATGTGTTGTAAAAGTTGAATCTACAAAACTAGGGTAGGCCTATGCCGCAAGGCAAATACCAAAGTAATACCAATGTCAAAGAGAGTCAAAGTTAAAGTAAACTGTAATAGTTTACTTAAGTATTTTACTCAATTTATAAGATGAACAAAATAGATTGTTTTGGTTGAAATAAATGGCTATACCACTGCAGCCCGGTTTCAAAGAGAGTATTCCAAGGAAGACCCAGTGTCCTAATATTAGAACAAATTAATAAACTCCTGAATGCCCACATTAAAAATTGTTCATATCTTGGTAACCGCAACAGATATAGGGTGTCATATTTTAGCGATACAGCAAATGGCTGAAAATATTTTGTTCTAGTATTAGCACAGTGGGTTTTCACCCCAAGTCACTGTTTTAATATTTCGGCTTTCACTGCAAAGTGATTTTGATCTAGTATTAGTACTTTGAACCTCAGTAGGTTAAATAAAATTATAGCAAGTCCAGGCAGTAACTAAGACCCACCCTGGCTTGGGGGAACATCTACAGTTTCGACTGTATGCAGAATGTTTGCATTAAGAAGGACAAAGAAGGACTTTATATTATGGATATTAAGAGTGTATTTTCCAAGAGCCACCCCACTTTCCCATACAGCTTCTCCTGTGACTAAAACATGAATATGTCAGTTCTGCAATGGAATTTCTAATAGAAAATGTAGTGCATGTAAAAACTGAAAGATCAGAGTTCATACAAAAGTAACCATCATCCAAAAAAGAAAGGTAAAATATCACAAATCCCACAATCATGCATCAAATATACAATCATCTTCATTATATAATAGCTGGGAGCGGCAATAGGAATAAAAGGCACCTTATGTAATTTAATTGCATTCAATGCAAATCCATGTTTAACAACACAATCACCGTAAAATGAGAAATAAAAGGAATATTAATATTAACGTTTGTGCAAAATAAAACCCTAGTCATCAATATTATATGCACTTAGGATGGTCTCAGGGTGGAGTAAAACGTGAAACGACAACACATATTAAGAGGATTCTAAATAGTAATCATGAATTAAAAGCATAAATAACTCACATTTAACGAGCAAATAGGATTCAGGTGCCTCACCATACACAGCCTAATAGAGAAATGTAAAGAAAAATCACAATCAATTCACAGATAAGAACAAATACTACTCCACAGACTAGGCTTTATGTAAAGAAGACAGATCCCATAGATTAAGAACTAAAGGCATGGAAAGAGCGCTAAAATAAAAGACAACTTACAGATAGGTGAATGCATAGTCTAATTGGGATTCAGTGTGCCAAAAAGAGACAGTTCATGATCATGGGCATACACCAGGAAGCTTATACAGGGTGTTTGGTAAATAGTGGATAACCCGAATAGGGCTGATAGAGCACCTCATAAGCTATCGATTTAACCCCCATGTATGTTCAGCAATTGTTAATAGTTTCCGAGATAATGGTCATTTTAATCAGATTTTTTGACATTTTTCCTTATGTCTGTGTTACGAAAAACCCTTAAGTTCATGTATTAATTCACTTTTTTTTTCGTTGTTTCTTACGTGGTTACAATCACTATAAACTAAGGAAGTTTTAAAGCTACATGCCCAGTTTTTTTTCATGACAACTTTTTGAGTATACGACACAGGAGATTGCACGGTGAGCAACGCCTTGAAGCGAAGAAAAGTGACCGTGAATGACATCGCTTATGTTCTTTGTCCATTTCTTTAGCGAGGTCCTGAGTTTTTGAGAAAGGGGTAAAAAACTTAAGCAACGACATTCAATGTCACTTTTCTTCGCTTCAAGACATATCAAGTGTCACATATCTTCTTGTCGTACACTGTTGCTGTCGCACACTGTTTCATGGTGTCCAGTTGGTGTCGTTGGACCAGTTTACACGAGTTAACAACACCTTATACTCTTTCGTTTTTAACTTATTGAAAATGAATATTGAAATTATTGTTATTGATCATTCATTTGTAATTATTTTATTTGTGCTAGTATTCATTATAATTATTGATTACTTTATAACTTTGTAATGTAACTTAATTTTAAGTATTATTGTATTTTATAATTGATAAAATGACCTTCTGCCGAAGTTAGTTGCGGCGTTTCCTCTCCTCAATGATGGTCTTGTTCGAAGCGCTAATAGATTCACTGCATATTACCAACGTGTAAAAGAGCCCTCATGTGGCCAATTTACTGAATAAATTATTTAATTTGATTCAAGTATAGATTTGACACCTTCGTTTTGAGGCTCCTTCTATGCCTTTAGTTCTAATTCTATGGTCACTGAATAAGAACCAAAGGCATAGAAGGAGCAATAAAATAAAAGGCAACATACAGAGCGCTGATATGCAGTCTTATTGGGACTCAGTGTGCCAAAAAGGGACGGTTCTATAGCTTCAGCTACGCTAAAATGTCAAGGTCGTACACTGTTGCTCACTGTTGCATATATAAACAACGTTTACGTGTGCAGATATTGTTTAGATCACAGACTAAGTAAATTTACAAATAGGATGGACAAAACAATAACATCGATATCGATAAATTTTGAAGTTTTATAAAAATATAACATACCTATTATTCTTTATAAGGTACCTCATATAATCGATTTCTAATGGCGGATTTTAGGTGCCATTATATTATAAAGCTTGAAAAAACTGAGTTAACTGACTAAATAAGGTTCAAAATGGTATATAACAAATGTTTTTACATATCGGAGTTGAAAAAAGTTTAGTATTTATTTTAATTCCTGATTCCAGATAGTGTTTGTATGTATTTTCACATTACTTTGTCTGATATGTAATGCCAGTCTAAGGGCCTGACACGCGTTGACATAGAAAGATAGCATTATAGAGATTCCAGTAAAAGGAAAAAGATGAGTTTTCCATGTTTTGTCTTCATTACCAACCGGGCATTGTTCGATCGCCTTCACTTTAATTATTATTTATAACTCTTTGAGTGATATAATGTGAAATTTCACATTATATCACTCAAAGAGTTATAAATAATTGGTAAGTATTCATATTTCTATGAAACAGCATTATTTATAAACTGCACTACGGTTGCAAATATGCCTAATATTGTACACTCTTTTCACTTTAGTATGGTGCCTGTGACAGCTCATTTATATACCTATTACACTTGTTTCATTAACTTTTCATAAATAGGACATTGGTACAAACCTAGCGGCGAAGTTTAAAAAATCAAATAAATAATCGCCTATTTTTAAATACCTCGCTTGTCAGTACAGTAAATGACTGAAATTACTAAATACGGCTGTCAAATGCACCATCCTACAGTGCACAGATTTTCTATAGCTTTCGATCACTTTAGTTTATAAAAACGACTTTCTATTCTTCATTGTTGTAATAAACAACCCGTTTTGATAAAAACCCTGAATTTTAGTTCGAAAATAAGATATTGTTATCCAAACGGCGACATTTTTGATCATATACAGCTATTGAATGATCTTTGATAGTGCCTTGACCACACCTATAATTAAACTAATTCGGTAAGTTTAAAGGATTATGTACTTAAGTCAAAAGAAACTGAAACACCTATAGTTTTATTAATTCTTTAGAATATTTTCACAAATTTCAATAACGTAGTTCAATCCGGTATCTTTTTTCCATACAAAATTTAAGTCCACTTTCACCCCATTTATAACCAGAAATTCGTCATAAATAGTAGCTTAAATAGTGATCAGGGTCTTAATATATATTTATATTTAATATAATATCATATAAATCTATATCTACTTGCTTCTACAGATCTATGCATACATAGAGACAGACAGACGGCGGGAAGCGACTTTGTTTATACAATGTAGTGATTCTGTATTACCTCGTATCATCCAAACGGCTGAACGGATATCTAATGGCGGATTTTAGGTGCCATTATGTTGTAACTAGGTTGTTACAAACCTCCTTTTTTACGTTCCTGGCCACTTTTTCTTTACCATCTAAATCTTTCCAAATTCAAAATTATTGATTTTTTTTTGTAATTTTCGATCCATTAGTTCAGTTCGCTAATAATTTCGATAGGCACCAGATACGAGATCTCGTGACGGTGCCCTCCTGCTTATTTTTCCGTATTTTTAAAATTTTTGATCATATTAAACATCTTCATTTCTTAAAAAGTGTCTAATTTATTATCTTCAATATCGAGACGGGACAGGATACTTCTACTATACCGCTAGAATGTGAGGCTTGAAAAAAATGTTTTAACACATTAAATAATGTTGAAAGTGGTATATACCCAATGTTTGTACGTATAGTAGTTTAAAAAAGTTTAGTGTTTAAAACACCAACACCAAAGCGTTCATACTAAATTTACGAGATTTGTATGATCACGTCAACTCTGATTTGTACAAACACTTGTTATATACCATTTTGAACCTTATTTGATCAGTTAACGTATTGAATAATAGCAATACAATTGGTCAAGAAGTTCTTGATTGGTTGTCAATTTTGGTGTGTCACATTTGTAGGTAATCGTATGAAATGTAAGAACAAAAATGATACACTATTTGCCGGTACTGTAGGTTACGCTGAATAGGCTAGCGAGGGTTTTTGCAGCTTAAATATAAACCATGACTAGATCTCACCAAAGCGTTTGATACACATACGCTTAGGGAGGGCACAGCACCAGGTTTGAGTCTGCTTAATTTGGTAACATAACAGTTATCTTCAAAATTCTTGGAGCTAATCTGACTAAGTTTCGACCAAGACCAATAGAAAAATAGCTTCTATCCAATTTTGCTTCATATTATCGTCGTCAGGGAATCTAAACTAAACCATATTTTGATCACATTTCGAATATTATAATTTAAACCTCAATAAATTATAACATTAAACTTCGCAACTGATTTACCGATGATAAATTATAACGTCACTATAAAAACATGTCACAAAACAATAAAATGCTGATAAATATTACTCTAAATTTTTTTGAACACATGTTTACTTCAGATGGTGATATTTTGCATTTCTACGCTTTAAGAATGCTATTTGACAGTCATCCATAATATATTCAATATGCCGCCTTACCGGTGAAAGCATTTTTTTTCGATTAAATTTCTCTTTCGCGCTGAATGAGATCTGTCTTCAAACACACACGCCATATTGCTGTTTATTGTTCTTCATGTTTATTTAAAACACCACATATATAATTATATTGTTATTAAAATAAATTCAAATAATTAGAAGTCGCAGCGGCAGCCTGCTAATGATAACGATATACACGACTAAAAAAACATGACATCTGTTTGACACCTACCTCATGACTAGCTCAGTACCATAGACCACCTTCAAGAGATTTTTGATTTGGCGGGCTAATTTACGACCATGGTGACATGATAGTTGCCATTTGGTTGACCAGTTGGTGACCAGTTGGTGACCAGGAGTGTACGGCTAGTTTTAGCAAGAACTGGTCACTATAATCTATCCTTTCTTTAAATTATGGAACATTCATACTCGTACTGTTTTTTTGAGATAGGTATCTATAGATCTGAGGCTTTCGTTTTAAGGCTCTTTCTATGCCTTTAGTTCTACTCTGTGGTAAGCAGCAAGTTTGCCAAAAGTAAGCCGGTCAAAACGTGTACCATAATTAGTGTGCATATTTAATAGTCAAGAAGCATATATATTATAATTATGATATATGACACTGGAGATTGCACGGCGAACAAAGCCTTGAAGCCAAGAAAAGTGACCTTAAATGACGTAGTTTATGTTTATTGTCCCTTTCTTTAGGGTTACCACGTTGCATCCTGAGTTTAGGACACTACATACTTACAGTTTACGTTATTAAACGAAAAATAAATGAAAACGTGGGAAAGGAACACAGTATTTAAATCGTTAATAGTAATGAAAAACAACAATATAGTACTAAATATTATATTATTTTATGTACATAATACATATGAACATTGCACTTTATACTTATATTTTAGACGAATAGATTTGTCTGAGTAATCAGAAAAACAGAAACAGCATGCGTATTAAAAAAACCAGCCAAGTGCGAGTCGGACTCGCGCACGAAGGGTCCCGTACCATAATCTATACAACACTATATTATTACCTTTTTTTAGTTTCTCACATATGGAGTAATGGGAGAACCCCTTAAATTATTTTATTTTGATTTAATTATTTATTTTTGAAATAAATATTTTAAGCGTCTACCTTTTGCTGTTATTAATATCGAACAAAAACGGCAAAAAGATCACGTTTGTTGCACGGGAACACCACTTAAATATTAATTTTATTCATACTCCACAGAAATACGTTATCTGTGAAAATTTCAACTGTCTAGCTATCACGGTTCATCAGATACAGTCTGATGACGGACAGACAGACGGACAGTGGAGTCTTTGTAATAGGGTCCTGTTTATACCCTTAGAGTACGGAACGCTGAGGGTCCTGTAGAAACTAAACGTGGCTGTGGAATAATTGTACTCCCGTACTTAAGTTTATATTATGGTCGATGCTCCAACTGTAAAATTAAATTTTAAGTAGCAAAAATGGTTTTACGACTATATAACTATAGCTGTACGAGTTTGATTTTCCTAAATTTGAAGATTTCAGGTTAACGGCACAGAATACAACATAGTATATAAGCAGGACACAAATAATGTGGTGCGCGTCAAAGCGCTAACGAAAGGTATCGAGCGCTATGTTCTTCAGAACCCCTTGTTCCGTCTAGGCAACCGAGATTAGGTAACCAGTGATCTGTGAAGATTTTTTTTCCTCCCAGGCCACTGGTTACCTGCAAGGATTTAGTTTTCTTTGTTGTAAACTGATAATTTCGATAGTTGTCTGTAAAGAAAAACAGTTCCTCTCAGGCCACTGGTTACCTGCAAGGATTTAGTTTTCCTTGTAGTAAACTAATATTTTCGATAGTTGTCTGTAAAGAAAAACAGTTCCTCCCAGGCCACTGGTTACCTGCAAGGGTTTAGTTTTCCTTGTAGTAAACTGATATTTTCGATAGTTGTCTGTAAAGAAAAACAGTTCCTCCCAGGCCACCTACAAGGATTTAGTTTTCCTAAAATTATACTGTCAAATGTATGTAATAGTTATCAGTCTGCTAATTTCAAATAAGCGTTAGTACAACGATCACCTATCAGGTATGTTTTTCTTATACTAGCAAACAAAGTATAGTGGACTTTTTGTCCTAACGCTTATTTTAAATTAGCAGACTGATAACTATTACATATATTTGACAGTATCATTTTAGGAAAACTAAATCCTTGTAGGTGGCCTGGGAGGAACTGTTTTTCTTTACAGACAACTATCGAAAATATTAGTTTACTACAAGGAAAACTAAATCCTTGCAGGTAACCAGTGGCCTGGGAGAAAAAAAAAACTTTACAGATCACTGGTTACCTAATCCCGGTTACCTAGACGGAACAAGGGTTCAAAACCCAACCAGTAATACTCGTAAGATTGCTAAATGAAGGTTAAATCTATTTATTTTCAAATGTATTTCGAAGCTATAAGTACTAGAAATACTAACTACAAATATCTCTGCGTCAGGTATTAGAAATACGAAATAAAAATTACATTTTAAGCGAGTAAAATTCACCCTAAACGCAATGTTCAAAGCCAGAAGGCATTGGTTTATGGTATTAAAGTATCAACTCCAGATGAGACTTACTTTGTCTTAGTTTGTCCCTCTTGCATAATTGCCATGTTAAATAGTTACGATCCTTAGTACGAAATGAAAACTATACATTTTTGTAAAAGTGGATGCACTAAGATTTAGTACATCTCTTTCAGCGCGCGTTATCTTCCAGATGTATGTAATACTTACTATTTCCATGGTTTTTATGCTTAAGTCTGATCACCCGTAATCTCTGTCAAATTAGCCTCTTGCAAAAATAATTTCATCAATAGTGAGATAAATTTATAATAATTGAACATGCTGTACCTATTTTCTTATTTTTTTTTATCTGGCAATATTTAGTTGTATTAATTGTGTTGGTTTGGTAGCATTGTTGGGTTGAGCCGAGCAGGCCGACCCGAGACCCGACCGACCGAACCGAATAACCGATTGCCTTGCCTTACGAAGCACGAAGCCAGCGAAGTAGCAACTGAGTGCCTTCGTCATCGTACTCGTCGTGCAGATTTTCAGAACGGTGATTTTTGCAGTGTTAGGTGTGAGATTATGTTGATTTTAATGAAGTGAACAATATTATTGGTGATGTTGGCCTTAGGCTTATTGTTATTTCGTGAAAAAACTCTTAAAGGTCACACGTTTATAGTAGTAATACGTCAAAAATCGAGAAAGCTTCAAACGTGTTTGAAGCTTTCGGTTTCGCATTAATGGAACTATGAACCTGGACTCTTTAACGTTTAGCTTATCGCAAATCAATTATCTTGTTGTAAATTTAAGTAAGAAGAACTTTAAGCAGACCAGTCAGGAGTTAACTAAGGTAAGGAGTTCAACCGAGGCTCGGGATAGTTTCTTTGTTTTTTAAATGTCGCCATATTGTCATGTACGGGAAGCCACGAGCTCATTTTGTAATAATGCATTCACGGTGCTGACTATATTGAGAAAGCTATTGCATTGCTATATGCGATTAATAATTGAACGTTTATCAATTCGTGTTGTATCATTGCGGTTTGTGACGTAATGGAAAGCCAGGTAGCAGTACTTCACACAAATATCTACTTGCTTGAATATAGGTAGGTGATATTTCTTATTCCACTTTTTGAGATTCTTTTGAAATGCTACCCTACCTACTATCTCGTAATAAATAGGCTAATTAACTTTTATCTGTTATTTTATGCTTTAGCATAGTTACAAACGCATTTGATAGTTTCTTATTATGCCTAAATTCACTCATTCCCGATAACCCAGGATTTTAAAATAGGTACCTACCAGATTCTCAAAATGTAAAATTTGAATTATTTGGTTAAATCTAATTTATAAACATAATCTTAACTGAAGTGATATTATTTTTGTAACTTGTTTTTCGAGAATCTAGTATTTTAAAGTTGTGGTATGTAGGCAATGAGCAAATTAATCCATTGTCATTAAAATTAACTTGCAACTGCCTTCTTATATGTTTGATTGCTCAAATGAAGGGTATTGATTTATATAATGTCAGCAAAAACATGCTCCGCTATATTACATAAACAATGTGACAGCTTTTAATATATGGGGTACCATTTCGGTCTCCATGGACAGTGGACTGCACAATTAGGGACACTTGCGTTTTTCCCATACAATCATCTTTTTTATTGTATGTAGAAGGCAAGCAAGCTCACATGCCACCTGATGGTAAGGCCATAAAGGGACTGAAGCCCATAGATGTTTGCAATCTCGAGAATGCTACGTGTGCATTGCTAACCAGGGGACTTCAATCTCTATGCTAGTCAGACCTGCATCGGAACAACAACATGGACACTGCTGTTTTGCGGCAGGCTAAAGGGTGTAATGGTGGCAGCAACCCAGAGAGACCCTGCTCAATGTCCTTTCACCATTATAAATAAATATGACTACAAGTATGACTTGGCAAAAGTGACCTCAAATCTAAAAGTACCTACTTGCGCAATTTTTTTATTTAGGTTTAACTTTTATTTTTTGTGGATTGAACTAACCCTCTTTTTTATTTATTATAATTTCTTTTAGATTTAAAGCTTGTTTTCAGGAGAAATAAATTTATTATTTTAATTATTTTTACCTTAGTTATGTTTTAAACAATTAGTGTAAGGAACTTTTTGTTTGGTTAACTTAATTGACAGTCCTATTTGTAGGAAATAAATTACTACAATTATGCAATTGAATCAAAAATGTACTGAAGTAGCGAGCACCTTAGAACTTCAGATAATAGCTTCTGCCTGCAATTTCCTTTGTCTATATCTGTTTCTAAACATTCAAATATTATTACTCAAACTGGTTATGTATGTAATTGTTATTGTCTTATTATTATTAGAAGTTAGCACATCATTTATTGCTTATGCTTGATCAGATGGTTTCTAAATCACTACTTTAAGGCAGAGTGCATTCTATACATATTACTATTAGGATGTTAAATAGACCCCGGATTTTTGTCGCAATGACGTCATAATAGGGTAGTTTGGGGAGTAAATGGAACGGTGATAATTGATACAGCAACCTAGTCTATGGGTGTTCAATGAAATTTAAATTTAAATTACCGATAAGTAAATTGACAATAGATTAATTTATCGACGTTGTTCATTCGTAACAGATCAAAAGTTGTTCTAAATGACTTACGGTTAGGCTATGTCTTCTAGCAAAACATATCCACTTCAAAAAGGAAACGCTTCTTTCCATTTCGACATAATGTTATTGGTGCATATTTGAAAAGATTGCAGTTGTCAAAGCAGGATTTTTAACAGTGCTTGGATTTATTTGTATTTCTTAACCTGATTTACAATGTTACCCAACGTGGCAAATCAGTATTTTTTTTAATAGTCTCAACTCTTCATTGTCCTCTTTGTGCAGAATTAATTTTGATAGTTTGCTCTGTAAATTGTCCACAGTCAAAATATATTCTGAAAAAGCTGTAGTGATTGTGTTTCCAATTTTGTAATACCCTTCGAAAGCACACACAAATTCTTTTTTTATGAAATTTAATTGTCTTTATATGTTTTCTTTAAATTTTGTATTTTTTGCCACTTTTCTTTCTCTTTTTTTTTGATTCGAGTGGGGCAGTGTTGCAAGAACATTTTTAATATAGCTAAAGTTTTCCCTATAGTAATAGCAATCTTTCAATAATGTATTCCATCTAATAATTAAGTACCGTAGCCCTTCATTTTTCATAATTTCATTTGCCATAATGGTCACTGGCTACCTTCATTTTCCCTAATATCGCATACCATAATTTCATGTGTCATAAAGATATTTTTTTGAATTTGTAAACCTTTCAGGTAATTTTTACATGCCATCGTATACTTAGAGCCCAATAGGTTACGTTAGGTTTGTTTTATTACAATTCTGAATAGTTCACGGTTTCAGAAAAAATGCCTTCACGGCAAATCAATATTATGGCACGTGATCGTTATGGCATATGAAATTCGGGAAAATGAAATTTTTGCTTATGAAATTCGGTCAAACCATAGAGAACCAATAATTACAGCTTCTTGAGGTGAAGCAATATTTGGACTCACTTCTTTAAACTTAGCAATTCTACTTGGTGCTTTGAGGAAAACTTGTTTTACTTTTGCGATTAAACGAAGAAACCATGTCAATTAATTAATCAATTGATAATTTGACTTAGGGCCTGTTGTTTGATCAGTAGTTAAACTAACGAATTGTTAAAAATCATAACTAATGGTTAAATCTCAAGGAAAAGTGTCAAATTTTTGATTCTTTTTTCGAATTTTAACCATTAGTTGAGTTAACTACTGATCAAACAACTCGACCTTATAGGTAATATATATCGTCATTATATTTTTTTAATTCCATTAAACACTAATAGACTAGGTTGCCGTATTAACACCGTTCCATTTACTTCCCAAACTACCCTATTGTGACGTCAATGCGACTATAATCCGGGGTCTACTCTTAAAGTATTGGTTGCCAAGTAGCAAAGACTTGGGCTATTATTTCACTATTATTTTAAAAATGTCCTACTTCTAGGATTCATAGAAATACAAAATATCATTAAAAAAAAAATGTGCAGCAGCAAAATATGATTAAGGTGTATATTGTGTATGATCCATTTTGACAGCATGGATTATATTCACCCTCAAAAAGACAACAACAACAACAAAATGGGAAAAAACAGTTTTCACTTAGAAGATGAGTGTTTGTATAGTAATATGCACCCAAATTACTGAAATAGTGCCAGTATCTGCTCGCAAAGATATCTGATAAGTTTTTCGTTTTTTTTTTTGGTTTATTTGTGAATGAACTCATTTTCTTTTTAGTATAATTAGGGGTTGTTAGGTGGGTGTCATGTTCGGCTTTAGTCATGATCTGGTGTGGTCATATTCTGGTTTGGTCATATTTATTCACCTTTAGCCATATTCTGATGTAGTCATTTTTTGTTTTAGTCAAGCTCTTGTTTGGTCATGATTTTAGTCCTTTTGAGTCATATTCTGCTCTGGTAATATTCTACTCTACTCATGCTCTGCTTTAGTCATGTTCTGCTACAGTCATATTCTGCTTTAGTCATGATCTGGTTTGGTCATATGTGAGGTATTAGTTTCAAATATGTTAAACCTTTATTGCCAATAAGTAAACAGTATATTTGATTACACAAAAATCAAAAGCTCTGTCTATTGTAGAAACTCATGAAGGCCATAAAATTATAAATATGTGCATGTCGCTATATCTGCTACTCAAGCTTTAATTAAATTTACGAAGCTGTCTTTTAATTTTAAGAAAAAAACCTGTTATTTTAAGTTTTTTCTAAGGAGTATTTGTTTTATGTTGCTATGTTTAAGTAAGAGTTCAGTACTTGAATAAAAAGAAAACAATCTAATTTTAAGTTTGGTTTTTATCAAATAAGACGCAGGTTGGTGCTCGAGTCGGACTCGCACTTGACCGTTTTGTTATGGATCACACTGTTTTTTTATCACAATTATTCAATTATTTAAAAAAAAATGGATGATAGACTTAGAAATGCACAGCTATAGGGTGTCTCACGCTGCACTAAAGGTCTGGATTAGGCAGCCGTGGGCAGACCGCCATGCAAAAGTTTTATATCAGTACAGACCAAGTAGATGATACTATCTCGAGTCTTTTTATTTGTACATTTTAGGCGAATGCACAGATGGTTTACACGCTAAGTTACCAAAAAGCATATTGTAGTCTTTAATGCTGTTGTAGATTGGTATTCTTTCATGCTACATGGAAAATTACAATCGACGACGAAAAGTCGCGGGCTCTCGGGTTCGATTCCCGGTATAGGTAAATGTTTGTGAGATGAGCGCGCGTAGGTTTTGAGTCTTTGGTGCTTTCTATGTATGAGTATGTTTATTGTTGTCTAGTACAGTCGAACTCATAAGTAGCTGTCCATTTTGGCACCTTGTCGTAATAAAGTATTAAACTGAGAGCAGTTTGAATTTAGTTGAATTTAGCTGGGACAAGGTACTAAAATGTACAGCTACTTGGGACTTCGACCGTACAAGTCTAGAGCTTAATTTTGGCCGAGGTCACCTTGTCTGACATTCTCCCCTGATATTTATTTGTTCAAATTTTGTTTTTGTGTCAGCTTGTCAACCTGTATGGCCTGGAAGCAGAAAATCAAGTATTAAGGTGCCTCTTTGCGGAGGCAGCCAAGACAGCTTGGGATACTGATCGCTCATCGTCGTCCGCAAGTAGTGTGCACGCATCGCTCCTCTCCCAGCATCTAAACTCGTTGCTAAACCATCCAGCCAAAGCCACTGTCGTCTGCCGCCTGGTTGACGTCCCCCCTCGGTCTCTACAGAAGGTAAGTCAATCATGGAGTGCCTCCTCCAGTTCTTACAGTAAACAGTAGATGTAGATTTGTCATGTTGCCTATAAACATAATATGATTATATTTATTTTAAAACGTCAACCTAGGTTATTCTATGATACGTATTTTCCACACTAGTGTCTCACAGCTGTGTTTTCATAATCCGTAAATTTTGCTGTCCGCTTTAAGATTTCACTTTCCAAGTTACAATAACGCCGTAAATGTAATAACCCTAGGACACGTTAAGAAAGATTTTCTATTAAAACTATTTTGATTACTGCTACAGGGTGAGAATTCCAGACAAGAGACTACAAGATAAAGACACCTTCGATCAGAAGTTTATTGGGCGAAAAATTAATAAGCATTAATAGCTCTTAGACATGGTTTACTGGCAAGTAATCCCAATCCTTATTGCTTTTATCGTTGTCCATTTCAGATATTGAAGCCTTCAAATACTTTACTCAACCGACTTACTAGATTGTTAAAGTTAACAACTGCAGAGGATGTTGCCTTTTCTTTAGTTTTGAGGAAGAACTCTTCAAAACCTGAGATAGTAACATTAGCTAAGACACATCTGAAAAAAAGATTTCTAGAACTTGTGCAGTGCTATCTCGACGCAGGTAAGTAGTAGAGAATATATAAAGTTACATTCCCTCTTATACTCATATTTATAACTCGTTATAGACTAGCTAGGAGGTCACAACAAATCTGGGGACGATCTCCGAAATGGATAATTCTAAGGTGACAGGATAGAGGGCAACTCCCAAATGCCAAATATTTCACAATGACTTACACAAGGTTCTTTTTTGAACTAGTAAAATTTGAAGTGGGCCTCACGAGGATAAAAGTTCCTTTTCATTGTCTTGATTTAAATTAAAATTAAATTTTACACTTCCTTTAATTAAAACAAAACTTAATTGATTCCTTTTTGTAACGAGTGTATCACATGGGTGAATTGCAAAAATATTGTACATAGTCAAGGACCTAATTGATGTTTCATTGAAATAATTTATTTTCTCTTTATGTAACGAAAATTAATCCTACAATCGTATAGTTAATCTTTTTTACAGTTTACACCTAGGAAAAAAACCTTTTAATTAAACATTGACATTGGTCCTCAACTATGTACAATATTTTTGCAATTCACCCAATTACTTTCGTTACACAAAGGACGCGATCGTGATTTTGTTTTCATTAAGCCTTTAATATAAAGCTGGGTATGAATCTGAGCGGCTCAACACGAGGCATGCTCGCCCCGCGCGGCGAGCTGCTGGCGAGCCAAATTGTTGCACATAAACATGCCCGGGTGAGGCAGCGTGTTCGCCGCGAGCCGACATTGTGCATTTTCAAAATCGGACATGATGACAGCCGCAGCTGCGTTTATCATGATTCACAGAATTATTAACAAAAAGAAGAAGAATAACCTCTGTGGTGGAACGGCTCAGAAACTTTATCAAATTTGTACGCGCCTCGCTCAGAGACAAGTTAGAACTTGTCGTTATGCCCGCGGCACGTTCGAATACACGTCTAAATTACAAATTACGCGAGGCACGCACACTTAGGCGCCTTTAAGCACGGTCAAAAGACCGACTCTCGGCGGCTCGCCGCGCGCCGCTCACGCGCTGCTTGCGCACAGCGCGAGAGCTCGTACGAATTTGAGCAAAATAGGTGAGCCGTGCGTGCCTCAACCCGAGGCTGCTCTAATTCGTACCCACCTTAATATGTACAGTTGAAGTCATAAATATAACATGATATTCATTCACTGAGACAAATTCATATAATATATTTTATTATAATCCATGAAATGGTGAATGAAAGTAACAAGGTACTAAAGATTTATGACTTCAATTGTATACGTTTTTGAAATCGACGGTTTTCTATCTATATGTGTACACAATGTCAGCTTTGTGACTATAATAGTTTTTAATAAAATGGGTGTGACATAAGACGGACAGACGAAAATCGCATAACTAGGGTTCCTAGACCTCCTAGTTTGACTACAGGCATCCTAAAAAAGGACTTGTGTTGCTACTGCTTTAGCTAATTATTATGTAAATCTGGCTTTTGGATACATACATACATACATAACGTCACGCCTTCATTCCCAGAGTGGGGCAGGCAGAGCTATAGATGTACCAACAAGTATATAAAGATTTTTTTTATTTTCTGTCACCACATTTTGCAGAATCTGGCCAAGAAGCATTTGGTTGGCTTTTGGATTTTAAAAGTAAATGATGAAAAAAACAGTCCCGATTCCCAAATTTTCTAAAAACCAGTTCCAGCATGGTAAAACCGACTATGTGCAATAAAAGCTAGTTAAATTAATATTATGTGATTTCTTATGGCATCGGCTTTGGTTTTCCTAATAATGGTGTGATATTGAGAAGTTTTAACTTTAATGCATTATGTTATGGCATTACGTCAATGTGACCGCTGGACTTTCTATCATATAAGCATAATAACATTCTGATACCTTGACTATGGACATTGTGATCCCGGGGGCTCAATTATACGCGTTAAACAGCAACATTGCTTTTGTCATTTTTTACGTGTCGTTTTTACGCGGCCGCCAGTACTGTCAAATAAATGAAAGTAATTATATTATAATATTTACGATACTGTAACATTTCAATAGCAATATTGTTTTATAGAGTTGAATAGAGCCCCTGCACCATACATATCCCACAAAAAATTGCAAAAGTCAACAAAATTATCAACTTTTTCTATGCAAAATCGCTTAATTTTGCTAAATTGTACACTTGCCCTTAGGGAGCTGGGCTTTGTAATAGTTTGATTTGGCTTTATATTATTTAGTCTTGCTTACTCTCATTACTTGTGTTTCAGCGCAAGTTTTTTTAAAGTTCGGTCTTATATTTCAGAGCGTGGACATCAAGTTGAGCGTGCAGGTCTTCAGGAATGCAGCCCTGAAGTTTTGCAAACTCTTCTGACCAGCCTTGCTCACGAAAACTTTCGTTTGGCAGCTGTAACAAAAGACTTATTTTTGAAACGTTTACGAAGTGACTTCCCGCGTGAAGTGGTTCCAATAGTGCTCGCGCCGTTGTTGTATCCCGACGATACCCAGACACCACTCGAGGAGATGACAACAGCTGACGATATGGCTGCAGCCATGATGGATAACTCACTCGCGGAGATTATCCGAGATATCGGTTATAGCTTTACATCGTCTGTTGAAGATTGCAAGAACAACATGTTGAATTTTGGCGCGCGAGAACCAACTGCAATAGATGTGGCTAGGATTATTTCAACGATGGTCCGATATCATGCCACCATACCGGAGGGTCCGCAAATACAGACACCTGGAAATTTTTGGATTGGCCATGAGAGCAAAAAAGATGTCACACTTGGACATGGAGAATCCTGGAATGCCGAAGTTTTTGTTCAGACTCTTAAAGAACTGGCTTCCAATTTAAACTGGAAAGAAGTAATTCTTCAACTTGACCATCCTGAGTTTATAGTCCCAGACAGACAAGGTCTTAACTTATTATTCACTATCCTTAGATTGGGTCTTCAGAGCGCAGGATATCCTGCAAACATATTTCCTGTTGAATATCTATGCCGCAGGTGGAGCAATCTAGAAGGTCAGATGAGCTTGATCAGTAACATTCTTAAGCACCCAGATATATTTAGTTTTGCTGATCATCCATTCCACCCAGTCTCAATCGACTTGTTGAAGTCGCCGCCTGAAACAGACAACAAAGAAGTAGCTACATGGCGTTGTCTTTATTTGGTTGAACTTCTGCTCTATGCCGCAGAGCGCGATTATTATGTCCAGGTGCACGAATTATTCAAGTTTCCACTACAGCATTGCCCTGACATCTTACTGCTAGCATTACTACAAATAAGTCCGCCAATCACAGTTTTCAGGCAAGAATTACTGACGACGCTGATACCGATATTCTTGGGTAACCATCCTAATTCTGCAATAATTTTGCATCACGCTTGGCATACTCAAAATCCCAACATAAAGCACATCATTATGCACGCCATGGCCGATTGGTATATACGGGGAGAAAGTGATCAGTCGAAGCTGTCACGAATCTTGGATGTGGCACAAGATCTTAAGGCCTTATCACTCTTATTGAATGTTCAATCATTTCCTTTCGTTATTGACCTAGCCTGTCTGGCATCACGTCGTGAATATTTAAAACTGGATAAATGGCTTACCGACAAGATTCGTGACCATGGAGAAACTTTTGTATCAGCCATGGTGAAGTTTCTCCAAAGAAGGAGCCCCCAAGTCCTTGGGAAAGGACCAGATGAACAACTTCCTAAAGCCGCGCAACTGCCACATGAAACTATTGGTACCATGTTAGCTTGCCTTCAACTGTGCAGTACTAACGTTCAACCAGAACTACAGGACGCCATCTATAACGTGATCACTAATTGTCAGACCTTGATACTGAGCAAACCAAGACAAAATATTGGAGGTATTGCCCGACCTCATACAAGAGTTTTAGAGACACCGTTTAACCCCGCCGGCCTAGGCGGGCAGTTATTTACACAGCATGTAGATTCAATAGCCAATTTAACACCTACCGTCGCAAATATGAATCTAGGTGCTCCAGCGAACACGGCTTTCGCCATGCCCGGTACACTTGGCCCACTAGTGACCACTCCAGGATCTCCATCTCGCCTCATGGGTGCAGGACCGAATAGTCCATTTATGATGCCTTTACCACATAACCCTAATGTGGCTAACATGGGTGCAATGGCAAGAATGGCACAACCTCCAGCAATGGATAAACCGCGCATTCAAGATCCAATTCACTTTCCGGAAATGATGCAGAATGTATCCAAAGAAATTGAAGATGAGGCAAATGGGTACTTTCAAAGAATATATAACCATCCTCCTCATCCCACATTATCCATAGATGAAGTACTTGATATGCTAAAGAAATTTCAAGATTCGCCAAACAAAAGAGAAAGAGAAGTGTTTTCATGCATGCTGCGCAATCTTTTTGAGGAGTACAAGTTTTTTCCTCAGTATCCAGACAAGGAACTACATATTACCGCTCAGCTGTTTGGAGGTATTATTGAGAAAGGACTGGTACCTAGCTACGTTTCATTGGGATTAGCTTTACGATTTGTTCTCGAAGCTTTGAGAAAGCCAGAAGGATCTAAAATGTATTACTTTGGCATAGCTGCTCTAGACAGATTTAAATCTCGTCTTAAAGATTACCATAAATATTGTGAACATGTAAGAGCTATACCTCATTTTAGTGAATTTCCCCCTCATTTAATTGAATATATCGAGTATGGATTGCAAAGTCAAGAACCACCTACCAAACCGCAGGGGGCGGTTTTACCCACCAGCCTAGCTGCTATGCTGAGCCAAAGTGCAGTTGTTACTGTGTCTGCACCTTACAGGTGAGTTACGTATAATGTTACTATATCTGGACCAACTTAACCGTGCTAACAGATAAATTAGCGAGACCTCTGAATGGCAAAGTAAGTAAACTGAAGTTTATTACTGTTCTTTTAATTTTATGAACGAGTGTTTTAAGAAGCCGAAATTTAAAACTATTTTTTGTTCCTTTTCTATAAAATTATACCAAGTTCGTAATTTTTTTACACAAAGGCATTTTTTTTTTTTTTTTTTTTTTTTTATGAAGGTGGTAAAAAGTAATTCATACATTTTTTAGACAACCTTTACAGCAATCAATTAATATTTTTTCATACCTTTAAGACGTCAAAACGATTCGTTAATATGCGATATTCTAAACCTCTTACAGCAAAACTCACGAAACAGTCGCCGGTTTCAGGTAGATTAATCAAAATTAAATAATAAAAACAAAAAAGTATTTCATACATTCGTTGAAAACCGAAATTATCTTTCGTGTTGCGCATTAAAATTTGTAGAAGTAAAGTATTTCAACAATAAAATCACGTCTGTAAAATCACGAAAATCAGCGAAATCGGCAAAATTTCGTGTACGGCCTCTTAAAAGTAAGTTAAATTACATAGTAATAAAGTAATAAATAAGTATTATTAGTACTAGCACAAATAAAATAATTACAAATGTAAGATCAATAACACTAAACGAAAAATAATGACTAAGAGAACAACACGACGAGGTCTCTAAGTCAGGAACGATTATTAAAATAACTAATTGGAAAAAAAACAGGTCGTTGCAAGCGTGAACAGTCCGGACTAGACCCGGATCTTTGTGGCAATGACGTCACAATAGGGTAATTTGGGGAGTAAATGGAACGGTGTTAATTAGAACGGCAACATAGTCTATTGGTGTTCTATGGAATTAAAATTTCATTATCGGGCATCCACGATAAAAATTATCTATAAGTAAATTGTCAAATGATTAATTTATCGACGTTGTTCTTTAGTTAACTGACTCTCCGTAACTGATCAAAAGTTGCTCTAAATGACTTGCGGTTAGATTGCGTCTTCTAGCAGAATATATCCACGTCAAAAAGGAAAAGCTTCTTTCCACTTCGACAAATGTTATTGGTGCATATTTGAAATGCTTGCGGTTATCAAAGCAGGAGTTTGTTAAGGTTGCTTGGATTGGTTTGTATTTTTTGACCTGCGTTAAGATCGATAACGTGGCAAATCAGTTTTTTTTTCAATACTAATCTCAACTTTTAATATATTTTTCGCTTCTTTCGTGCCGAATGGATGAATGACTTGCGGTAATAATAATATATTTTGCCGTAAATGCCCAGTTAGTAAAAAAATATGTTATAAAAGCAATTAAAAAATTGTATTTTACAAATTAACACCGTTCCATTTACTCCCCAAACTACCCTATTGTGACGTCATTGCCACAAAAATCCGGGGTCTAGTCCGGACCCTACAGACAGACGGCACCCGGTCACGAGTATGACGCGTATTTCGTTTTTTTTTTTTCAATATACATATTCTTCCACAGGTAATGCTAAGAACTGCGTTTAGTTTTCAAACGACAGGCCGTACCAGGGCCCACCCATTTACCGATAAAAGCCTTTGAAAGACTAACCTCTCAATAGAATACCCTACTAAAAGAAAAACCTCTTCGAACGAAATATATGACTATGTTATTTGTTAAACTAACCATTCACTATTAGGAAACCTTATCAGCTCAAGCACAGGTAACCCTTATAAATAGCGCTTTAAAAAGCATATCGAACGGCTTTTCTAAGTAAAAGACTAATAAAACCCATTCGAAATCCCTTGAATGGGATAGCGGGCCGGTCCCTGGGCCGTACTGCCAGATAGTACCGGTTTAAAAATGAAATGTAATGTAAAATAATTGCAAATGACTTTGAAATAATAGTAAAATGCAAATATAATGCAGCTAATTGTACCGTATAAGTAAAATACACAAAATAAAAATTGTTAAATTGGTTTGTAGCCAAGTTTATATAAATAAAAATGAATGTACGCGCATAAATTCCGAACCACTGCACTAAATTGGATAGCTCTGTTTTTTGTTGTGTTCGTTATTGTCAGAACAAGGAAATGACAGGAAAAAAAATCTAGGAAATTGAGATATAATTATGCAACGGGGGCGAAGCTGTTGGCAAACAGCTAGTTTTGACTATATGAAATAAACCTTGGCTGATAGGACCTAAACCGTGGCTTTTTTTAATCTCCTTGATCTGAAATGAGACGTACGAGTGGGTTCTAGATTTAAAAACTAAACTCGATAACTCCCTTGGGAGTTATAAAAAGCCATAACTCCCGCGGGAGGTAAATCGTCTATAACAAACTATACGTCTACGTGTAATAACCTAATAATACTCTTTCGAAAATGGCCCTAAGAAATCAACGCTATCAGCTCGTGGCGTAGATTATATAGTATTATATAAAAAAGATTGCTGGAATCTATCAAATCAGTTTTGCCGGCAGGCGGGTAGTCAAATCTTCGTGTGGCACTAAAATAATAGTACCTACATTGTGCATCCAAGGAAGTAAGATGGGGATAACTTACCAGAGTATTAAAAGCCCGACGCCGTGGGCGGAGGGCTTTTAATGACTCTACTTTGTTATCCCCTTACTGCCCATGATACACAACATTTTTCATCACATTTGCAAGGTAATAAAAAAGCAGACTTAGTTTTCAAACTTGACAGGCCATACTGTTAGATTGTACCGATTATCAAAAAAAAAAAAATTGCATATGTCTCTGAAATAATAGTAAAATATCAATATAATGCAGTTAAATGTACCGTATAAGTTTTACATACAGTAAAATTGGTTTTTCACAATGGTTTAAAATCTAAGACGGCTTCTTAACTGTATGTTAAATTGTCATTTTCTAATATTTAATGCTACACAACCAAAACAAATAAAATTAACCTGCTCTATTAATTTAAAAAATGACCGATATTATAATTGTGATGTACAGACGGATAGATAGACATATTAAATCTAATGAATGAATTATATCTGCAATAAGCTTGAACCGAATTCCGATTTTAGTAAGTACCTATTTACGTACGCCTTTCAGAATATTACTTACTTACCGTGTAAAATGTATATGTATACTCGCTCCTTAAAACGGAAATCTAATATCATGTAGCGTAAAAAATTGACAATGTAATTTCCTTGTGTTTTATGCGTTTTATTCTTATTGATCGCTGTAGAACGAACAAGGCATTTATAGATAGTCGATAAAAATCACATTCGCATCCTTACGCTCGGAAATCCATACAAACATTAACTTTCATTTTAAAATAGAAATAATGCTTAAGAATTTAATATTTGGTATGTTATGCCGCTTGATTTTAAATTAAGGTTTGTACTTCGAATTCTGCAGTCTTTTACGCTAATAACAGTCATTTTAACATTTAAATGGGAGTTCATGTATTGACAGCAATCGGGCGGCGACTGTGACAGCGTTTGACGTGTCTTCAACCGATATGTCCATTTTGACCATATCGAGGCGTCACGAAGCACGCCTCCATAACATCTCCTTAGTTTCTATGATCTGAGGTATACACTTTAGTACCTTGTCAATTTAACTTCATGTTTAAACTGCCATATGAAATTGTCACAGCGATTAAAGTGACAAGGTACTAAAGTGTATACATATTTATGATCTTGAAAAGAGCTTTTTTATTATTCAAATTATTGTTACGAAAATTGTAGATATTCTTAAGCTTACGTAACGTCACGCCTTCATTCCCAGAGTGGGTTAGGAAGAGCTACAGAATACCAACAACTCTAAACTTGTAGATAACTCTGACACAATATATGTATTTTGCACATTCAGGCCAAGATGTTTACCAGTGTATTAGTGACAGGTTGCAAGCCCATAGCCTAACAGTACTACAAGCCTTTATTTAAACTTGGAAATGATTGTTAAAGATATGTTTCATAAGCCGGCATGTTTTTTTTTATTATTCCAATGTTTGCGTTAACTGTTATTTATGTGAATGTACAAGCAACAAAAAGATGATTTTGCTGATACTAATTTGTCTTTCAGAGCCGTGGTCTGCGCGCCATCATCGATTTCTGTTATTTCAAAAGTTACAAATGCTGCTGGAGGCATCGGAAGTCGGCCCTCTATCGCAAATGCTACCAATATTGATACTCTGCTGACCGCTACAGACAGAGAGGAAAAAATTAATTCACCACCAGAGGCTATGCAGGATAAAACTGCATTTATTTTCAATAACCTTAGCCAACTCAACCTGCAGACTAAGTGTGAAGAGCTCAAGGAAATAATAACTGAGGAATTCCACCCATGGCTGTCTCAGTATCTGGTGATGAAGAGGGCCTCAATTGAGCTTAATTTTCATGCGCTATATTCAAATTTCCTAGACGTTTTAAAGGTACGTGAAGTAAACAGAATGGTCACGAAAGAAACGTATCGTAACATCAAAGTATTATTGCGATCCGATAAGGGTATTGCAAATTTTTCTGATCGTTCACTGCTCAAGAATCTCGGGCACTGGCTCGGGATGCTTACGTTGGCTCGCAACCAGCCCATCCTTCATGTGGACATTGATCTCAAAGCACTCCTACTCGAAGCTTATCACAAAGGACAGCAAGAGCTTCTGTATGTTGTGCCATTTGTAGCCAAGGTTTTGGAATCTTGTGCAAAAAGTGTTGTGTTCAAACCTCCAAATCCCTGGACAATGGCGCTGATGAATGCCTTGGCTGAACTACATCAAGAGCCTGACCTCAAACTTAATTTAAAGTTCGAAATAGAAGTGCTTTGCAAAAACTTAAGCTTGGACATCGCCGATCTCAAACCGTCCATATATTTAAAAGATTCTGAAAAACTTAGATTGATCGAGTTCCAATTGTCCCAACCGAAACCTAACAAGGAAACAACAAGCAGCATGCCAATAAATCAAAACATCATGCCGCCGTCGCAGATTCAAATGATGCCTCAGCCACCCATGCTTGCCGCCGAAGATATGGCAGCAGCTGCCCCAACACCCACAAGTGGTTTGATCCCGAATGACCCCAGTATGATGCTTGGGTTGCCTGAGCCCAGGTTCAATTACTTGGATGTAAATGTTTCATCTACTTCTGCATTTGGTCAGAAAATTTGTTTCAACCCACACATAATTCTGTTCCAAAGTTATCCGCATCTGAAGCAGTTCGTAAAGCCTGCCATTGAAAGGTCAATTCAGGAATGGATACATCCAGTAGTTGAACGCTCAATTAAATATGCGCTGACCACATGTGAGCAAATTATTAGAAAAGATTTTGCTTTAGATTCTGATGAAGTACGAATGCGGACTTGTGCACATCACATGACAAGAAATCTCACTGCAGGAATGGCAATGATTACGTGTCGAGAACAAATAATTAGCACTATAAGCACCAACTTGAAAGCAGCTTTCGTTACGGCACTCATGCCTTCCACGCCCCAGCAGGTACAGTAATATTTAGAAATCTATGTCGAGTTTCAATAGCTCAAGCATTTAAAATTTTATTACGTGCTTAACCTTAACTGTTTAACTAACATTGATTTATTTCAGAAGGAGATAGTGGAAAGTGCTGCTGCAGTACTCGCTACTGAAAATATGGAGTTAGCGTGTGCTTTCATTCAAAAAACTGCAGTAGAAAAAGCTTTACCAGAGCTTGACAAAAGACTAATGAATGACTACGAGATGAGAAAAATTGCTCGTCAGGAAGGCAGACGATACTACGACCCAATTGTTTTAACTTATCAAACAGAGAGAATCCCAGAACGGGTACGCTTACGTGTTGGTGGACCAACTGACATGCAAATTGCCGTGTATGAAGAGTTCGCCTGCAATATACCGGGCTTTATGCCTGTACGTGACGCTGGCATGTTCATTCCGAAACCATCGGCACAGGATCAGATGCCACAGCTGACATTTAGCCAAGTTATGAATACTACTCAGGTGTATGGTACAGATGAGATGAGCACTCTTATTTCAGCCTCCGAAGTGTTCTTGTCGAACTCGTTAGCCGTAGCCTCGCTGGCTGTGCAGTCAGCTAATATGCACTCGCTATTAGAGTGCCTCATTATGGCAAGGCGGAATCGAGACATTGTCTCAGGATGTACTCTACTACAGAAGGTATTTTTATCTAGCAAATTATTACACTAGGTATTTGATCATTGAAATTGCCCGAGATGTTCAGTGGTAGACATATAATTAGAAACACTTGCAACGTATGTCACATTATACAAAGCACGCAAAATACATAGAATACGTTCCACAACTTATATTCATAAAAAAAAAGCCCTAGTTTAAAACTACCATTTAAATATTTAGTCACGTACAAACAACTTAATGACATTTGCAGTACCATCCGTCATAGACAAGTAATTAGAATCAATAAAGAAATAGAATAGAATAGAATAATCGCTTTATTTCAGACTAAAGTCCATAAAAGTGTTAGTAAACATTGTATCTTAAGTAACTACGAGTTAGTAAAATACAGACAACTTAAAATTATAACTAAAACTAACAAAACATCCAATCAATCAGACGTGCAAGGACGTCCAAATGAGGTAAATGAGGTAAAAAACAAAGTTAACGTGTTAACGTCATCAATTTCAAATGATTTATTTAATTATGTTTGGATTACTTAATTTGTTAAGGGGGCACCGAGCTCATTAACTTTAGGTATTTTATGCACTCTGTGTATGTGTGCGTGTAGCACACCAGCAAGGAGCGAGCCGGAGCCATGCGCCGGCCGCGCGCCGCGCCTGACGAGCCGTGCGCCGATCCACTAGGCGCGGAGGTTGCTACCAATGTTTACAAAATAAAAAAACATAATCGATTCCGAATACTTTTATTAAAATATTCACTATAAGAAGTTAAAAACTTTTTTCAGCCTACATTTTTTTTTAAATTTGTTGTTTACTGTCGGTAGGTAAGGTAGGATTGAATTACTTGTATGAGGTACAGTCACATCACAAGATTGTTGAGCCACTCTAGAACCCACTCACAGATAGATAGATTATTTTTTAATTAATGTCGTTTGTACAACTAAGGTGGATTTAGCTAGTGTTAAGTTATTTATAATATTTACTGGGCAATTGTTCGGCTAAAGAGAATAAATCATAAGTAAAAGCCGTACATCTTCCAATCGGCCATCTTCCCTCCGAAGGTTACCGGGAGAACCCTTTCATAGAAAGTTGACGGTAAATTTTGACGTAAATAATTTCTTTTGCGTGACTTGACGCTGTCATTAGGACAGAGTTCTATGGTGGCTCAACAACCCCGTGATTTAATGTGACTGTATATTGAAATGAAATAAAACCTAATTACCTTTATTGACAATATTCTAAGCACAAAATAAAGTGAACTCAATACCTAATGTAAAGTAATAGAACGGCTAAGTAGGGCAAAAATCCCAGTCATCGACCCTTTCTTAAAGTTATTATTTTTAACTGACTTCAAAGAAAAGGAAGTTCTCAGTTTGACCTGTATGTATGTATGTATGTTTGTCCGCGATTATCTCACGTTTGGCTGAACCGATTTTAATGCGGTTTTCAGAAAAGTATTTGTTTCACATAGGAGAAGGTTTTGGTATTTTTACAGTCTTTAAAAAAAGGGACTTAGTTTGACCCGTATGTACGAATGATTATCCATGATTATTTCCGCAAAAACTTCAATGTCTGATTCTGATCACTATAAAGTATAAAATTAAATTGATGTTTTAAAAAATTAAAAACTTAAAGCCGCTGTATCAATCACATAGGTATTTAGAAGTTCCTACGTAATGTATGTATGTATATAATGTAATGAATAATGTACAGAGGTATCTTTAGAAAATAAAATTAGGACACAAGAAACAACAATAATCAATATCGGATTTTACTTCACGGCATTATTTTATCTGTGTGAGTAAGCAATGTCATTGTCTATTTCTCCATCCACTGAAAGACAAGAAATTTGGTCCATTAGCATCCTGTAATAAAACAGAACGTTTTGATTTAACTATAATTTATTTATTAACAGAATTGGTTTTTGGATGAAATTTTGTAATCCTCATTCTATAAAAATAATTCGTATTTGGGACTTACAATTCCTTTGTGTGGTAAATTTTATAATCGATGTCAACCAATTCATTTACTCTGTAAATTGAAAAAATATAAAGATAATGTGGAAATTCATACTAAATTTATTAAAATGTTTTCCTATACACCTCTTACTATTTTTACGCATACCTCAACGGTTCATTAGGTAACTCTTCGTTTTGTAGCGAAGTGCCCACAACTGGAACATTAACCTTATAAATAAAAAAATATGAATGATTTTGTAATTTTACTCATTTGTTGAAATATAGTTGTTAGGTAATGAGTATACTTACGGAGTATTCTCTTTGTCTTCAGATTTCTGGAGATGTCTTGCTCTAGAAATATTGAAAGCATCCCAAGAAGTAATAATATTATATAATTAATTATAGTAAAAAAAACCTCGGGTCGTTCTAAGATGCCTGTAAATGTGTTTTTTTAGCTAAACTATTTTTATATCTTGGTAAATATTCACCATAGAAGTGTATTTTTTATATACCTACTAATTGTTTAAAATTACTTGTGTCAATAAACCAATTTTGGCCCAAAACATCAATACTACAACTAAACGATTACAAAGTCTTAGTAAGTAATACAAATCGATACATCTCGAAAATCAGTCTATGTTGCTACCGATTTATTTTCTCCTCCCTTAGCGTGGCATTTTGACAACTGTCAAATCAGGTTTCTTATAACGACTCCACTATCAGTAGGTTTACGATTTTAACTTACTTCATTTCTTCACGCAAGCGTTTAGCATTGTGCTTTTGCCCACCCCTTCTCTTCCTTTTTTGGTTGTGTTTGTTCCCCATTTAAAATAAAGTGAATAATCACAAAAATCGCGATAAACGCAACCAACCAAAAAGCGACACAGCCTCCACGTCCGACAGCCGAAGCAGGACTAATGCGGACATGGGGGAAACGTGACGGCTCTGGCTAAAATGGACGAAACGCATGCGAATTTAGGTATTTCCTTCATATTAGTAAAATAAAAACACATTTTAAAATGCTAAGTGTAGACTTTATAGAAGACGTGTAGTTTTGTTGTAAATCCAAAACTGATGATCTTCCGTGAAGTAATTACGCCGTACTAAGTGTTTATTTTGTTATGTAGAGGTATCTTTGGATGTTTTTTCTATCGAGGGAAGTACAAGTAATCGTGTTTCTAAAGTGTATGATAGATAGAGTGATTCCTTAAATATCTTACATATGAATTGCATAACTAAAGCTTCAGTAAAAGCAATGCAGCAGGCGATCAAACGAACGCATTTTTTTCGTAATTACGTATCGTTGCCTCGGCGCACTCTTAAAAAATAATATTTAGTTGCATAGCCTTTTTATTAATGACGACTCTTCAAAGACGTGGCATTGATTCAAGTAATTTCATACATTTATCGAGTGGGATCGCGTTCCATGCTTGAACATAGGCTTTGTAAAGTTCATTTTGAATGGAATCACGTTTAACGGAGACTTATTTTTTAACGACGTACCACAAATTTTCAGTAGGTAAATCCTATTCATAGGTAAATCAGGACTATTTGCAGGTCCGCCTAACATGGTAACACGTTGCTCACCAAGAATGGATTTAACACTGCAGGCCGTGTGTTTTGGGTAGTTATCGTGCTGAAACGTCCAGGTCACAGGCAAATAGTCGTCGGTGTAGGGAATCATTGTCTCTTCTAAGGTGTTTTTTTATTGAAATTTATCCATCATACCTTCTATCTTACGGACGGGTCCAACTCCATAGCCAGAAAAACATCCCCATACTTTAATGTTAGCACCGCCGTGTTTGACTATGCTCCTCGTGTATTTATAATCAATAGCATAGTTTATTGGACGTCTATAACGTAGCGTTTGCCGTCTGAATTCGCCATATTTATTTTTGTTTCATCCGAGAATAACACTTTTTTTCCATTCTCGTATGGTCCAGTTATTTCTAAACTCAAAATATTAATCGCTTCTCTCGGTGTGTTAACAAGCGGTACCTTCGAGAAACCCTCCTGAACAATTTAGCTTCCACTAATCTGCGGCGTACCAGTTTCGAGGAAATGTTCCTTGGGTTATCAGGTGAAATAACTTCATTTCTAATCTCGTTGGAGCCTTTAAACTGGTCTTGTTTAGCTAAACGTATTATTTGCAGATCTTTCCGGGGAGAAGTTTTCCTTAGACAAGCCTTTCTACAAACACTTTCAGTAGTTCCGTTTCTTTTATAATGACTAATGAGCAATAGCGTTGAAAAGTTTCTTCACAGACCATTCTAGATTTTTCTTCTATAAGTCCACTTTCGATCTAAATGTAATTTAACAATTAATTGCCTAGTTGACTCGTCACAACTCTTATTTTTACCCATTTTTAACAAAACCTATTTTTCACGTAATTCCAAATTGACGTTTAATTGCCGCCGAAACTACAGAAAAAGTATAAAAATAAGTTTAAAAATACATAAAAAGAATGGAACATTTCATGGATCCTGTTTCTAATTAGTTGTCTAAGCGGCCAGTAATAGAAATTCAACTTCAACTCTTTTAATATTTAAAGATAGAACAAATTTATTTTTTTACTGTACTGTTTCTAATTATATGTCCACCACTTTATAATCGTTTTTTGATATTAGGCTGTGGAAGGACTCCTAGACGGACACATTGTGCAGCCTGGTGCGAGCAGCGATCACGTAGAGATGATGACACGCTACCGAGACGTTCACCTCCGGGTGCTCAAGTTGCTAGAAGACGCGCGGGTGTATGGCCACGTTTGGACCACCAAGCAGATCACCTGCTGCCTGACTGAGTGCAGGGAAGAGCTAAAATATAACCTTGAAGCAGTGGATTGCCTCGTTAGAAATAACCTTATCAACTTACCTCAGGTAAACTAAACTTTTGTATTGACATATTTATCAAATCAAATGGGACAGAAACATCATCAAACAAGTTTTTTTTTAGTATGATATCGCCCTGGCGCACCTAATGGATAATGGAAATAATTATATGGCTGTTGCTTTTTCAATGCAACTAGTCCAGCTTTACCTGGTCGACGACCGGAACAACATGTACGCGAACGAATCAGACTTGTACCACACAACGGAGACCTTAGTTCGAATCATGTCGCACTCACGTCAACCGCCGCCAGAGGGCTTAGGCAGCCTGATCGAAATGATTCGCGTAAATCAAGATCCCAGCGCTTACCTCGGCGAGCGATCTCCTCTAGGACCTACTGCACATATACATGCGGGTATCTTACAAGTTCGGGTAAGTTCATATGGTATTTTCAACTCACGAAGAAACTAAAATTCCCTTAACTATGCAGTTAATTAAGTAAACTTACGCAATCGTGCAACAAAACTAAACGGTGGGCGCGTCTCCCGTACTTCGTAAATACTATACTTAAAGTACTATAGTGAAAATATTTTTTAGATTGCTGATGGTTTATGTATGACGCTGTATTGAGTACTTTGTAATGCGAGACCATTGGCTTAGAACCTAGAGCATCGAAATATAGTAAGCTTGGAAGACTAACGCCAAACAAGAATGACGTTGGTTCAGAGACATTTGGTTCAAACTTACCTTGAGAATGAATAATGCCTGCATTGACTGTTATCATATTGTTGTCTATACAGGGCCTCTATTCAACTGCGTTATAACGATATCGTTTTTGACCTGTTTCCGTATTGTCAACGTTTTGATAACTCTTATGTCATTTACAATAATGGCGACTGTGACATAAACGATTCTTAAACGTGTCAAATACGATATCGTTATAACGCAATTGAATAGAGGCCCAGGTGTCCCTAAAACCAACGCCAAAATTGAGAGGGCTGATAGAAGAGCTTATATAGGCTATAAGATTTAGCAAATTTGACCCTTATGAAAATTTCATAGTTTTCGAGATATTGACACTTTTATAAAACTCATGATGTTTGATACCTTGAACCAGTTTTTCGGGGACTATGACTGCAAATTTAAATATTTTGGAAATCTGTTTATTGCAGGGTGTTGCCAATAAAATGTGCTATCGAATGAGTTTCAAGGTTTTTTTTTGTAATCATAATGATGTGGCAGTTATAAAAAAAAATAAGTGCAATTTTTAGATTCTTGAATTTTTTACTGAAGTTTTGATTTAATTTTATTTAAAAAAATTGTACTAAACCAACCTACTAAATAACGTTAAAAAATACAAATATTTTGTAGTTTTAAAATGGTAAAACATTTACTTATTTACGCAGTAGTTTACGAGATAATGATATTTTATTTCAAAAAGAGCTCATATGGTAATCATTCCATGGTTTGGAACAACAGTTCGAATTTTGAAAAAAAAACGATTACTTATTTGAAGAATGATTTGAAATTGGAACATAATTCGAAGTTCGAACTCAAGCTGGTCTTCTGGTTATTGATTATTTTAGTAATTTCAATCACTTCGTTTATTCGTTTGATGTGCATCGTTTGGTTTGGTTTCTTGGGATTTTGCTTTGCTATCTTGGACTCTTGTTTTGCGTAGTGATTTGGATTTTGTGTAAATAATGGACTTAGACTCGTGTATTTTGAACTCGTGTTTTGCCTAGTGGTTTGGATTTGGTCTAACTAATGGACTTTCGTGTATCCTGGACTAATTTTTGCTTTGTGATTTGGATTTTGACTTGAACTTTGCTTTTTGCATCTTAGACTCGTGTTTTGCCTAGTGAATTTTATTTTGATTTAATATGGACTTGGAACAAGAACAAGTGTAGTTGCGTATTGTATTTGTTGTTTATTCCAAAAATATGCCAGAAAATTATACTCCTCAAGAATATGCAAACATGCATCTGATTTATGGGGAATGCCGGGGTAACTCTAATGCTGCCGCTAGATTGTATCGCGAAAGATATCCAAATATTTTAAGACACCCTGACCATCGAGTATTTAGAAATGTTCACCTCGCTTACTCACAAGGCATTTTGCCTGGCAATGATGGTGGGTCAGGAAGACCTAGTGCGGATTATGATGAAGAAGTTTTGCAAGCGATTCAAAACGACCCGTCTACTTCCACACGTAACATTGAACGTAGTATAGGGCTGTCAAAATATGTTGCAAATAGAATTTTACTTCGTTATGGGTATCATCCATACCACATACAACGTGTTCAAGCGTTGTTGCCCCGTGATTACCCACAGCGAGTACAGCTTTGCCAGACAATGCTGCAGAAACACAGAGAGGATCAAAATTTCATAAACAGGGTTTTATGGTCGGATGAAAGCACTTTCAAAAGAGACGGGTTTATGAATATGCACAATTTACACAGTTATGCATTAGAAAACCCTCACTTTGTTAATAAGAGAAGATCGGTCGCAGTACCAATTTAAAGTGAACCTGTGGACTGGAATATTAGATGGCAAAATAATTGACCCATTTGAATTACCAGAAACGTTACATGGTCAAAATTATCTGCATTTCTTAGAAAATGAGTTGCCAAATCTTCTTGGGGATGTGCCTTTAGCCACACGGAGGTCAATATGGCTCCAAAATGACGGCTGTCCAGCACATTATGCTCGACAAGTGAGAGAATATTAAAACCAAACTTACCCACAGAGATGCATCGGGCGTCTAGGTCCCATTTCATAGCCTCCTCGGCCTCCGGACCTAAATCCTCTGGATTTCTATTACTGGGGTTATATCAAAGAAAAAGTTTATGAAAAACCGATTAACACTATTGCGGAGCTTAGACAACGCATTCACACAGTGGCTCATGAAGACGCAACTAGAAGTGCACGTCGCATGACTCGAGTATTTTTAAGGAGATTCCGAGCTTGTCTTCAAGTAAATGGCGGGCAATTCGAACATTTAATTTAGTTTAAATAAAAAAGATTCAGTTTTAGAGGTTTTTATTAATTTTGTTGATAAATGGAAATCGGCATTACGTTTGTACTAAAATTGCAAATCCGATCCTTGTGTACTAAAATAGCATTACCTCAGAAAATGCTAAATACATTAGTCACTTCGATATTATGTTAAATACTATTTTTTTTTTGGTTGGTTGTTTTAGTACATTTTTTTAATAAAATTAAATCAAAACTACAGTAAAAAAATCAAGAATCTAAAAATTGCACTTATTTTTTTATTACTGCCAGATCATTATGATTACAAAATAAATCTTGAAACTCATTCGATAGCACATTTTATTGGCAACCCCCTGCAATAAACAGATTTCCAAAATATTTAAATTTGCAGTCATAGCTTCCCCGAAAAACTGGTTCAAGGTATCAAAAATCACGAGTTTTATAAAAGTGTCAATATCTCGAAAACTATGAAATTTTCATAACGGTCAAGTTTGCTTAATCTTATAGCCTATAAGCTTTTCTATCAGCCCTCTCAGTTTTGGCGTTGGTTTTAGGGACACCTGTATAGTACCTCTTACTGTCAGTAAATGGATGGACGTGGGTAAATCATCTGTCCCCTAGTATGTAACTGCGAGAGTGACAGATGCTTTATCCACCACGATAATGACAACTATAATAAGGACCTATGATTAGTCGAATAGTCGGCCGAGTAATATTTGTTTTGTAAACCGTCTACTCGGTTAGTCGGCTAATCCGCAAAAACCATTGTCGGCCCATCTCTTCTAATAAAATATACTGACTTGGTTTACTAATGTTTGGTCAAAGAACGTTTCCCAAAATGAGTCATTTCCCAAACATACCATTTGAGCAAACGATTACTTTTCTAAAACTGTAAACGGTTCAGTTTTTTTATAAAACTAACCTAACCTAACCTAAAGAGTTACACAATGGTCCTGAAATAAATCCTGAAAAATTTACAGTTTCGGAAAACAGCGTTTGCGCAAATAATGTTTTTGGGAAATGAATCGATCTCCTGTTGTCGATCGCCTGTTGTATACCTATGATTTAAATATATGCCTGTTTGTGTTCCGTGTTCTGTTTTAATTTTTGATGTTCAATAAAGATTATTTTTATTGTATTGTATTGAATCAGTTTGGGAAACGTTTTTGTGCAAAACGTCAGTGCACCCTACTAATTATACTGACTTACGTTCAATTGTCAGGTTCTTGAAATATGATGTGTGCGACAAGTTATTCGTGTTTGGTTCTGTCATTTGATTGACCTTTAATGTTTCTGAATCAAAACACAAAAAAATATAAAGATCCTGATATTGCAAAATGGACCAAGTAGAAAATTATTTGGAATACTTATAGATATTTTATTAACTGATCAAACGAATGGAATGAAATGAATGAAATGGCGGGATCGCGATGGATGCGGAAGGCACAAGACCGGTCTAAGTGGAGAGCCTTGGGGGAGGCCTATGTCCAGCAGTGGACGTCTTTCGGCTGATATGATGATGATGATGATGATGATCAAACGAAATAATTTTGTTCTTTTTTTACACATTTATATTTTGTAACTGGTGGCTCCTACAATTACGGTGCTAGTCGACATTATTACATACTTTTCTTGGTCCGTTTGCTATCTAAATTCACTTTTCACCATAGAATAAGAACTAAAGGCATTGAAGGAGCCATAAAATAAAAGGCAACTTACAGATAGCTGATATACAGTCTTATTGGGATTCTGTGTGCCAAAAAGAGACAGTTCATGGTCGTAAACTGTTGCTGTTGCACACTGTTGCATATATAATCTACTACCATGTTGACCAGTTGGTGACCAGTGTTCGCGAGTTTTCTACACCTTGGTATACACGACTAGTTTAAGTAAGAAATGGACTCTATACTCTTTGCTTTTTTAAGTATTGAAATTTTCGACACAGGTATAGATGTGACGCTTTCGTTTTAAGGATCCTTCTATGCCTTTAGTTCTTATTCTATGCGTTTCACCCCCCCGCTAGTAATAATTCCGCACTAAGTACAAGTACAAGCTCTACATCCATACCTAAGTATCAATTAGGCAAAACAGGTTTTGAGCCTTTGTTCCATTCTTAGTGTTATTTAAAAAAAATGTAATGAATTATATGAATAAAAAACAAAATAAAATTTTGAATGTATTTATATTCATGTTAAATTTACAAACACTTATGAATCGATGAAGGTACAATACCGAGACGCGCACGCTCATGCTGGGTCTCGTACTTGTAACGACTTGCGCAGGCACCGGATAAACTTCGCATCGAGTTTTGCGGATGCATGCGGATTCTCAAATTAATGTGGAGGTTCCGCGGTTGCGCATGCTGATGCAAATATCCGCAACGGCAATGATCTAGAACGATAATTGTGCTGTCTCTCGCAAAGCCATATCACTGATATCACTATTTAAAAACATAATAATTTATTCTAGGCCCGAGACTACGACGATCCGCCGGGCTTGCCTGAGAAAACGGAGACTCTTCTCCGCGAATGGAGGAACGTTCTTCTTAGCCCTTTGACAGAAATAGAGATTGCACAGAACTTTAATCTCTATGTTCACCGTATGAACATGAACGGAATACTGAAGTCAGACGATATGATAACTCGATTTTTCCGAATTGCTACCCAGATGTGCATTGAAAATGTGCATCAGCAACTAAACGACGAGCGAGTGAACCCGCCGCCGTCGCCATCCAAGCGGGAAAAGTATTATTCCATGTGCGACTCCTTCATCAAGCTTGTGACACTGCTCATTAAAAATACTGCAGATGGAGGAAACCCTACGCCTAAACTAAACTTGCTAAACAAGGTATTTTTTAATTGTCTTTAATTTAATTATTTATTTTAAATAATCTTCCAGTAATCTTTTACAAACTTTTAATAAGATTTAAAGTTGTATCTGCGTCATTTAAGAAACATGGTTTTTAGGGTTCCGTAGTCAAACTAGCAAACCATTAGTAACGCCAACAAAGTAAAAAAAAAATAAGAATACGAGTAAATAAATATCTTTATTTCACTTAACGTATCGTGAGAATGTAATTTTTCTCGTCTACCCCATAGTGAGGGGTGTCGATGGATAGATCTTTCAAAAATATTACGGGTTTGTAAACGGGTTTAAGCTTCAGCCCTTAAATTGGCAAAAATTCAAAAAGTCGTGAATTCAAAACCTAATTGATTTCGGACCAGCATAAATAATATCAATAAAAATAAAAGACAAAAAGTGAACATTATGGTATGTATCCTTTGGTGCATACTGCCAATTTAAGGGTTAAAGCGCTAATTTTTGTTAGTCAAGTGTCCCCTCCCCCTACAGCTAAAACTACACGATACGATACGATACGATGCTGGGCTGAGAGATTCGGTCTACAAGTGAATGCCAAGAAATCGCAGGCTATTGTTCTTGGTAGCCCCCACTTTATTACTAGACTGTCTGAGACCGTGGTACCTAATGTTCGCTATGATGGGATTCCAATCCCCTACTCTTCGACAGTCAAAAACTTAGGTGTTACTATGGACCAGACTTTGTCCTGGTCAGCTCACATCAGTACAATAAGTCGCAATCTCTTTGCGTCACTCCACTCCCTGAGGCGCCTGCAGAATTTCCTGCCTTTCCCGACAAAACTGACACTTGCGCGTTCCTTATTACTCCCGCTTCTAGATTACGGCGACATAGCGTTCTTGGACTTAAAAGAGGAGCTGCTTGACAGACTAGAGCGTCTGCAGAACGTTTGTATCCGGTACGTTTTTGGGCTGAGAAAGTTCGATCACGTGTCGATGTTTCGTACGCAGCTGAAATGGCTTCCTATCCGCCGCCGTAGAGATTTACATGTACTTTCACTCCTTTTCAATGTCCTCTTTCTTCCTTCTTCCCCTCCCTATCTTTCTGAAAGATTCAACTTACTGGCCTGCGGCAGCGGTCATCGCCTGCGTTCCAGCGCCAATCTTTCCCTTGCGGTTCCGTCTAATAAAACGCGTTTCTATGCCAAATCCTTCACAGTCCGTGGTGTCCAACTGTGGAATGAACTTCCGTTGTCCTTAAGGCAGTCCCCTTCTGTAGTCTCTCTAAAGAGGAATTTAAAAACTTTGTGGCTGAATGAGTCGTGAAGTCAGGTTCCTATAGGTAATGATTAGAGTTGTTATTTATATATTTATGTAGGTATATATGTATATGTATGTATATATGTATATATGTGTGTATTATACATGTACGTTTATATTAGTTTGTGCTAATTTGTTTAAAATTTATTTATTTATTTATTAGTATTATCATTTCTTTTTACTTTTTGTGCAAACTTGTATGTGTCCAACCCCATGCATTGTCCTTACTCATTTGCTTCAGAGTTAGCTGGAAGAGATCCCATTTAGGGATAAGTTCGCCTTTGTACATTAATTTAGTATTATAATTGTAATATTTATATTTTTGTGCAATAAAGAGTTTACATACATACATACTACAAATACTAAAAATCTGAAAAATATCTTAAATGAAAGCGCATATAACGAATTTAAAAGAAAAACTATCACGACTACGTAGAACATCATTGGTTCTTGAGATACAGGTGATTAAAGTGTTTATTCCTACTAAAATCATATAAGACGGCACTAAATTACATGAAATAGAAAATTAGTTATAACATAACATAATAACATAATAATTAATTACTTGTTGTGTTTGCTGTGCTAAACGGCTTCGGAACCCTACACTGCATGGTTCGACATGCTTTTGCTCGTTTCTTGCTTTTTATGCCCATTATTTATGAATGTTGACAGTGACAAATGACCAATTTATTTATTAATGCGCGTTTTCCAAAAAAATACCTATTGTTAAGGACACAAATTATCAACGGTAATTTTTCCATTACGTCACGAAAGTTAGTCATTTTTATATACTGCCCTAAGCCAGTAGGCGGTATTTCAAATTAAATAAGCATAGCCGATTCAAACCTCACCTTTTAGTAATATGGTTGAACTTGCTACAGGAGTTTTGTCTGAGATGCCACTCTTTCTCTTAAAGCAGTAATAGCTAATTTCCGTGACCTAATGGAAAAGTTAATTTTAGTCCTTAACTATAGGTACTTTTTTTGGGAAACGTTCTCCTGCATGTAACAAGTTAGCCATTATATTTAAATACTTTTCAATAGTTCGCTCATTGAATGCAAAACGGACGCATTCTAGAATCATTTGTTTTTGGTCTGAATGAAGCTTCGACTTGTATTACCACTTGACCTAAGTTTCGTCCACAGTGACAAATCGACTCAAAAAGTTCCGTGGATTACGCTTCATCATATCCCATACACAGCTTTGAAATTAGCTTTCGTTCGAGCGTGGCACCCACCGTGCAGACAATTTGGCATAGGCAAATCTTCGTGCAGTATTTTATGTACAGTCAAGGTCATAAATATGTATACACTTTAGTACCTTGTCATTTTAATCGCTGTGACAATTTCATATCGCAGTTTAAACATGACGTTAATTAGACAAGGTACTAAAGTGTATACATATTTATAACCTTGACTGTACTCGCTCAGTTGCAATGCCTACGTTCTCAGCTACAGTCGTGGCCCACTAATTCGGAATACAGAACAGACAACTATAATTTGCATAAATCAGCACAATACAAGTAAAGAATGTTAAAAAAAAACTTTATCATGTATCTAGGTACTAGCAAAATAATTCTATTTACATACATTAGTTTGCCAATCTATTGATAACTGATGAATATATAAACTTGTTACTATTTCAATACTTTATCACTGGCACTCTAATTAAGAACAGTGGGTTTGTTTGAATCCCTGTATCTTCCAAAACAATTGAAAAGAACCAACATGTCACATGGTTTTCTGTTTCTTGGCTATTCTAGTATTATTTCGTGCTTCAAAAGATTTGTAAAAATGGGTAAGAACCCTAGTTCTGATGCCTCCGTCAGAAACATCATAGTAACATTGGTTTTAGAGAGGAAGTGGACGTATCGAAAGGTTGCGGAACACCTTCAATGTTCGAAAACGAAAGTATTTTACGCAATCAAATATTTTAAGAAAAACCAAACATGCCAAAAGGTCCAGCGGAAACAACGACCACTAAAGACAACCCGACGAACTGACGCCCTAATTGTTAGGATGGCGAAAAAGAATCCTAAACTGTCGTCTATTCAGATAAAACTTTTTGGGGAAAAACCTGGTCTGGCAGCTCTTACTATAAGAAAAAGACTGAACGAAGCGAATTTATTTGGTAGAGTAGCTCGCAAGAATCCATTAGTGAGCAACAAAAACAGAGAAGCAAGGATTAAATTTGCAAAAGAACACAAAGACTGGACTTTGTCTCGGTGGAAGCATGTGTTATGGTCTGATGAAACTAAAATAAACAGAATAGGATCAGACGGTCAAATCTACGTACGCCGACCACCAAATACAGCGTTTAATCCCAAGTATACTACCGTAACAGTGAAACATGGCGGCGGGATTATTAAATTATGGGGTGGTTTTTCTACCCCTATGTCTATAGTACCATTGATTTGTACCATCAATGGTACAAGTGATACTACTATGTATCCTTAGTACCATTAATGGTACTACCGATACTAGCACGTGTCGCTAGTACCATTGCATCGAAAACATACAAAAAATATACCGTTCAGCCACGTTCATAACCAAGGTTTCAAAACTGGTTATGAATAAGGATTTTTTTTCACTGTTTCATAACCAGTTATGAAACAAGCCATTTTTTCCATTTTCACAACTAGAACCTCCGATACATGAGTTTAGGACCGTTGGTTCCACTGCTATTGGATCACCTCCGGAAATCACCGCAAAGCTCAGAAATTACCGCAAATGTAGGTAGGTTAGGTTCGTTAGGTATCTTTAGATGCCCGAAGGGCAAAACCTCTCAGAAATAGGAGCCCTGCCGTAAGGCAGGGCTCCGTCGAATAGCAGTGGGACATGAAATTTTTAATTAAATTATTATTTTTAATTTGTTTTTTTTTTTTACAAGTAAATACACGGTATAAACTAGTATCTTTTTCAATGGTACTAAGGACACATACTAGTATCACTTGTACCATTGATGGTACAAATCAATGGTACTATAGACACAGGGGGGTTTTTCTCGGCATGGTGTGGGACCATTGGTGCGAATTGACGGTATTATGAACCAGCATGTTTACAGAGATATTTTGGAGAACACCATGCTGCCATATGCTAAAGCAAATTTACCAGTTGTTTGGGAATTTCAACAAGACAACGACCCCAAACACACTGCGAAATCTGTAAAGGACTGGTTTTATCGTAATTCTGTTTCTGTACTGACTTGGCCCTCCTGCAGTCCTGATCTCAACCCTATAGAGAACCTCTGGAATGACGACGTCAAAAAAACTCTAGCCAATAAAAATATTAAAAATCTAAACGAACTTTATGACGCGGCACTTGAACTTCATATTATATACTTACTCAAATTAAATAATACTTAACGAATATAAATAAAAGTTTCAATATGAAAGTAAAATTTAGCAATTTTAGAAAGGTTATATGTATTACTAAGGCCGTTCTTAATTAGTGGGCCACAACTGTATATCACGCACCTTCACTCGGCGGTCGTCGAGTACAATATTATGGACTTCTTCAACAACATCCTCAGTAGTGACTTCGATTGGGTGACCAGCACGGGTAGCACAAGTTGTATTTTCTCGCTTGTCGCTCAGTGCGTCTCTATCGTTACAGACTAGACGGAAAGGGAGATCCGAGCGACAAACAAGTCGCGGACCACTTGTGCTAGCCCTCCTGAGCGTGGAGCATCAGATGTGCTTGACCGACCACATTTAAAATCATTGAAACAGTAATAAACAGTCCGCAACCTACTGCCGTACTGAATTTTTGTCAGTCTTCATTTGAAAGATAGTGCTTGCCAGTGTAATGCTATTTACTAAAAAAGGTTTTATAAATAGTTTTTAAAAGGACTTATCAAACAGCCCTCGTTAATTACGTATTCAGTTAATGTGATATTAAAATACCTACTAGCCCTGTAACATTGCTGTGCCCTTGCAGGGCGTCACATGAATACCTACGAGGGGCGGCTGAAAAGTAATCTACCTAACAATGAAACAAAAGACTTTCGTGGCTATTTTATTTTTATTTTTCTATATAGTCCCCTGCTAGTAAAATGCACTTATTAAATTTTTCAAATATTGAATTTAAACCATTAAAAAAAATCTTTCGGTTTGTCGTCAAAAAAGTCAGTAACGGCAGCCTTCATTTCGTCATCGGCCATTAACTTTCGTCCCCTGAGGTCTTTCTTGAGAAGTCTAAACAGAAAATAGTCACAGGGGGCTAAATCTGGACTATAAGGGGGGTGGTTAATGGTTTCGAAGCCATTGTCTTTAATTGCTAGCTTCGTTGTGTGGGCGGTATGCATTGTGCGTTATCGTGCAAAATCATAATTTCTTTGCTTAGTTTACCACGCCGTTTTTCTTTTATTGTTTCTCTTAGTTGATATAGTAATGATCAGCATTCATTGTAGTTTTCTTCGGTAAATAATCTATGAGCAAAATCCCTTCTGTGTCCCAAAAGATTGTAGCCATAAGTTTACCTGCCGATGGACAGACCTTGAATTTCCGAGGCGGCGTCTCATCCTTAAATTTCCACTGTAACGACTCTTGCTTACTTTCCGGGTCCCATTGTCGAATCCAAGTCTCATCACCAAAGAGCGGAATTCTTCATAGCAAAAATCAAACTGTCAGAGGGTTTGACCTAACTGTTTTATCGACTTATCGATAAATATTTGTCACTTAACGAAACAAATTTAAAGTAATGAAATCAGGCTTTTGGATATACATACAAACAAATTAACGGTGTCCCTAATTAGCTGACCGCCACTGTATTTTAGTATAATAGTAAAGAATAAAACAGAAAAAACTTTTTTTTAAATTTTCTATATGAAACTTATCATTAAAAATTAAAAACAAATATTGCTAAGAGTAGGTAACTAATCTTCAGTCAAAATAATAAAGTCGAAATCTAAATCTGTACTAAATATGTTATCTTCATCTTCCCTGTAGTAAAAGAAAAGTCATTATTTTTTCAACATTGTCACCTTTCAAATTACTCCTTTTTTCATTGTAGATCCATTTATAAGATGAAAACGAGCGTTCTACCTCAGTTGAAGTAACAGGAGCATATTTGTAGTACTCGATAACGGTGTTTTGGCTGTAATCACTTTTTTCTATAAAATCAGCATATTTGCGTATCATGTCGTAGTCCGGAATTCTATCTAGTACTTTTTCAAGTTTTATTTGCACTGTCTGAGATCCTCACCAATTTAGATTACTTTTCACCTGGTCAAGTATTAGAAGAGAGTATAATAAGGATAAACAGGATGTTTGTAATTTGATTATTGCGTCACGTAAAATGCAATAACTTTATTTTATGTACAACAGATCATTTCTCAAATTATTGTACTTAAGTAGGTACTCTTTTAGCTTCTCTTATTGCAGCCGACTCTTTTGAATTTAAGTTTGAAATTACTTCTGTAATGCATTCCAAATTTTCTGCATAATATATAGCTGCATTAAGCCATGTGCCCCACCTAGTTATAATAGGTTTTGGAGGCAATGGTACGGATGGACAAATTTGTCTGAATAAGCGTTGGTAAATTATATCTAAGTATACTTTTCTCAGCAATGATTCATCCGGAAGTGATTTTGATGTACAGGAACAACAAATATATTTTTGGAATTTTGTTATAAACTGTGGATTGTTAATCTTTTTCCATGGAATATTGCACGAAACTAAAAATATGATTAAATCTATATAGAATGTGTCTGAACTCGTACTTTTTGAGCATTGTGACGAATAAGTTTTACTCACTAAATGACTTCAACACAATGTTTCTTTAGCTGATGTAAATGAACGTCACATTTAGAGCAATATATTGTGGAAGAATCTTCTTTGAAACTAAGAGAAGAATCTTTCTGTATCCATTTTTTTATTGTTTTTCTTTTAGGATTAACCATTTTAGTAGCACGGCACGGAAATCACTCATGAAAACTCAAGTGACATAAATGACATAATTATGTGACGCTGACATGATTTACTTTAATATGGAGATGCAAGTTGCTTATCAAAGAGGTCAAATGTTACAGAATAATCTCTTAAGTTGATTATGGATACCTAATGCGATATTATTCCGTAACATCGATAAGTCGATAAAACAGTTAGGTCAATCCCTCTGACAGTTTGATTTTTGCTATGAAGAATTCCGCTCTATGCTCATCACATGTTACAATTCTAGAATTTATTTCTTCCTGTTTCCCTCGACTCATGTCCAAAAACTCTTCGCAACATTTGACACGCCTCCATGTCAAATGCAGTCAACATTCTGGGGACCCAACGTGCACTAACCTTGGACATGTTCAAATGCTCATGAATTATTTCATTGACTCGCTCTTTACTGACGCCCACATCTCTAGCTATCTCCCACTTCTTCACAAGTCGGTCCTCTAATATATATTTTTTTACCCTGGCTACATTTTCATCGGTGACGGCCGAAACTGGTCTTCCGCTACGAGGATCATCTTCCAGGCTCTCACGACCTAACTTAAAATGCTTTGACCAAAACTTTATAACAAATTCGGCTGAACACGAACTGCCAAACACACGTAACATACGCTGTCTGATCTCCGAAGGCGTATTCCCTTCTTTAGTCAAAAACTTAATCACCGCACGCTGCTCGATTTTATCCATTTTCACTTTTTCTACCGACATGTTTGAAACAATTGTAGGAGACAAATAAACGTGATGCAATAAACAAATGAATGTAATACATTTTGAAAATAGAATAACAAACAAATATATATCCATACCAGCCAGCATTATTTTTGTATATATTTCTGACCAAGGAGATTACTTATCAGCCGCCCCTCGTATTTAATTATCATCTCTTATCATCTTATTATGTGAAGAAATAAAGTTTTTTAATTTGAATGTGCAGATTATAATGTAATTATCTGATTATTTTTTCTTGAGAACCTAAAATGTTCCAGTTGTTTATAAAATATGAGGAAGCCTCTGTATAAGATTGGCACTCGCACAGTGACAAGTGATATTCATAGTACAGTCAAGTTCAAAAGTATGTATACACTTTAGTACCTTGTCTATTTAACGTCATGTTTAAACTGCCATATGAAATTATCCAAGCGATTAAAGTGACAAGGTACTAAAGTGTATACATACTTTTGAACTTGACTGTACAAGCCAAAAGCTTAACTTGGGATTATGGCAATTCATGATATTTATTTATTTATTGTTCATTATTATTTACCTCTGCTGAAAATTTGTTATATAATTAAACGTAACTCTTTAATTAATTCAGTAAGTTGCATCACTATGTATGTTTCTTCATTAACTACTACAGAGGATGTCATTTTACTGGAAACTTACATTATAAACCCTACCGTAGGAGTGTAGGTAAGAAGTTGGGGCGGGATGTAGTGGAATCGGAAGCACTAATATTGGGGTCAATTTGGATCGTTATTATCTAATTTTAAATATCTATATCTAAATTTACTAACTTCAAACTCGATTCTATTGTAACAAGAAAAACGTTTAAATAGGTGTTAAAAGCAGAAAGTTTTGTCATAGTTACGATATTTTTTTTCCTAGATTTTGGGCATTATTGCCGGATGCCTTCTCCAAGACCACGATGAACATGGCACAAACTTCCAGCAACTGCCATATCACCGGCTATTGTTGATCCTATTTCTCGATATGAACATGGCTGAACCAGTCTTGGAGTCAATGAATTTCCAGGTATCATAATTATTTTGTAGAGTTACCATGTCAAGCTTTCAAACTAGAATGTCGTAAAACGATAGTCCATTTGAGTAATTGATGTTTCTTTTTCGGAAGGTTCTTACAGCGTTCTGCCATACATTGCGCATCATCCGGCCCAGCGTCGTTCCTGGCTTCTGCTATGCTTGGCTCGAGATGGTTGCGCACCGCGCGTTCATCAACAGAGTTTTGGCTGTCACCCCACAGCAGAAGGTACATTCGTTGTACGCCTATCAACAACATAAATAGGTGTCAACTTGTAATATCACAATATGTTGGTTAGGTCATGCATTAACAATTTTATTTATTTGCAGGGATGGGGAATGTATTCTACGCTGCTGATAGACTTGTTTAAATTCTTGGACCCATTTCTAAGGAACACTGAACTCGCGGCACCGGTTATGATGTTGTACAAGGGCACCTTAAAGGTCCTTCTCGTACTGCTCCATGACTTTCCAGAGTTTTTGTGTGACTACCACTACGGATTCTGTGATGAAATACCACCGAACTGCATACAGATGAGGAATCTGATCCTCTCTGCCTTCCCGCGCAACATGAGGCTACCTGATCCGTTCACCCCGAATCTCAAAGTAGATTTACTAGCAGAGATCACGCTTCCGCCTCGCGCCGTGATCAACTACGCCACGATGATTCCTTCGTCACAATTCAAGAAAGACTTGGACGCATATCTGAAAGCTCGAACGCCTGTCACTTTTTTGTCTGAACTAAGAGGAAACATGCAGGTTAGTTATTTATATATTCACAGTACTCTCATCGTAAACACGTTTATTTAAGTAATGGACTGATCATGTATTTTGGCAGGTGTTGAATGAACCAGGTCGCCGCTACAACAACCAGCTGATAAACGCTGTCGTGTTGTACGTGGGCACTCAAGCGATTGCGCACATCCGCTCCAAGGGCCAGACTCCGAACATGTCCACCATCGCGCACTCCGCACACATGGACATCTTCCAGAATTTCACGGTTGACTTCGATTACGAAGGGAGGTCGGTACAACCTAGAGCAATTAAACCATAATCTTGCTTAAATATTTCGTTTTTGTCCTGTAAATCCTGTTAAAATTAAATAAAAGTAGTTATGAGTGTCAGTATTAGGGGTTAAACGTTTCGTCAAAAAGATTTTGCCAAAATGATTCATTTCCCAAACAAATCATTTGACAAAACTGTTTTTTTCCGAAATTAAATATTTCAGGATTTTTATAAAACTAACCTAACCTAACCTATGGGGTAGGTAACTGACTGTGTATTATTTTGATTTCAGATATTTATTCCTCAACGCAATCGCAAATCAACTTCGATATCCGAACAGTCACACGCACTACTTCAGTTGCTGTCTTCTGTACCTCTTCGCCGAGGCAAACTCCGAAGCGGTGCAGGAACAAATAACTCGAATGTTGCTTGAGAGGCTAATCGTCAACCGGCCGCACCCGTGGGGGTTGCTTATTACGTTCATTGAGCTTATCAAGAATCCGATTTACAAGTTCTGGTCGCACGAGTTTGTCCACTGTGCTCCTGAGATTGAAAAGTAAGTTTTAACATTTAATATAAAAGCTAAAGGTTTTGCTTCGGCATGTTGCTTCCTCGCGTCTAGGGTGCAGCTGTGAGTTGACCGCTTACATTATGTAATAACCGTTTGTGTGGCAGGCTGTTCGCGTCCGTGGCGCGGTCGTGCATCGTGGACAAGACGGGCACCGCAGGCGGCGGGCAGGAAGTAGCCGAGTAGCCCCGCGCCAATTGGGAGTCGGTCCGGCACAAGCACATCTTGCAAAGCTTGGTCGAGAAAGGTTTGTCTTCATCTTCAGTACAAGATGCATTAAAAATCCTGTCGGATTCGGTGAACAGTTGGTTAAATTAGCATAAGAGCGTATAAGAGAAAATGATATTAAAACACGACACCGAAGGCCGTTTTAATACCAGCCCGATACAAGGACGGTTCGGGAACCCTTCGTGTGCGAGTCCAACTTGCACTTGGGCGGGTTTTTAAAACATCTTATGTTCATAACAAAATAAATTGCCAAATTAACTTTAACGCGTAATAAATGTTGTAATTTAAATCGTACAATTTATATTTTTTACATTTGCATATGTGACTTAATTACATACATAAGGATACGCCTCCACTCACAGACAGGGTAGGCAAAGCTACAGAATACCAACGACTCTAAACTTGTTGATAATTCTGCAACCACATTTTGCACAATCAGGCCAAAATGTTTACCAGTGTATTAGTTTCAAGCCTATCGCCTAACTAACAGTACTACAAGCCTTTACTCCCTTAGTCGCCTCTTACGATATCCAAGGGAAGACATGGAATGGCACTATTATAACCCGGCAACCACAGGGCATTAACACATTCACTGCCTGGTGGCGTGGCCTAGGAACAAACTTATATGACAGTGAACGCATATATGCGTCGGTGGTAGTGAATGCGTTAATTCGGTTCCATAATTAATTTTAATCCTATGTCGTACGTTTTGCTTCTATTGAAATTGGCATTATTATTAAGGTGTACTTTAAAGTAATTATTAAGGTCACTGTATAATATTTTTCGAATTCAATAATTATGTCAGTACTTTAAAATAATGTGAAAAAATTGGCTTTATTTTCTTACATTATTGCAGAAAAGCACTACTTATAGAAGCTTTGGCCAAATGAGCGGTCGCTGGAAGAGTATATGGCGTAAACATCGTGTAAATCTCATATGAGCCAATATTTCAACTATAGTTAGGTTATAGCTCTTAAAATCATATGTTATATTATAATATAAAGAAGGAATTACGTTAGTAACTTCAATAAATTTACCGTAGTAATTTTTAAAGGGTCCATTGAGCAGCAATGAATGAGCATACTTTTGTTGAGAGCGGCCGTATATCGACATCCAACTAGAGTGATTGTGGCATTAATCGTCGAGACTATGAACTCTTCTCTTAATTATCTTAGTGATGGTGAAAACCGTATCAAAAATTGCGTGGTTGGGGAGGAGTTAGCGGATGTATAGACAGAAAGACAGACAGACGCGGAAGCGTTTGTTTTATACTATGTAAAGAAGATAAATAGATCTTTTTTGCATCGTTTTCAGTTCTAATCATACGACACTGTAAATCGTAAACAAAGATAGAAAAGGACTTCAGGTGTGGCTCTCTCGCAATCGCTCTACGAGTTTAGGCGATTTGTCCCGGACCCGAGGGTCTTTGAACCAAGGCCTGAAGTCTTAAGTTAATTGAGCTATTTGTCATACATGCTAGTCTAAAAGTTTAGTGTTAATTATGGTGCATATGAACCGTCCTTAAAATTTACGCTTATATAAAATTTACTCGCTGTTTACTCGTCCATCAACCAACCGCCTCCACCCCGATCTCTACAATAATGTAATAGGTATTATGAGTGACCTTACTTTTGTATGTAAATCAGACTTAACCACTGCAATGCACGTTTATAATAAAACCGTCGGCGTATTGTTACAGGCTTCCAGTCTGCGGCATCTCAGGGGGCGAAGCCTCAACCGCAGCCGTCTACTTCTGCTCAGCCTAAACACTGCATGCAGTGGAACAAACTTTTCAAGAAATGAATTCATACCATCGGTTATAATGATCATGTTGCAGAACATTTATAATACTGATGCTCGAATATCCACATATAACAAAAGGTCAAACATAGCTGATTACTAGTGACTTACGACCGTACTCAGAGTCAGTCAATGACGATTAGATTGTTCTTACGATTGACGATTCTTCATACACGTTTGAAAAAGGAAACCAGTTAATTGTTTCTAAAATGTCTCCGAGTACGGCGTTTAGTCGCAGATTTACGTAATAATCTATTATTCACGTAGATTACAAATTTTACCCAGACGATTTTGAAATAATTTGACTTTTCAAGTCTCATGGTTGCACTTCACTTGGTTTTTATTTATCATATACTTTCCTTGCACCTCTTTCATTCGGTACCTATTTCAAATGTGAAAAGGTGTAAGATCAATTATTGACAAACATGGCCAGGCGAAGTGTTGTCATCAAGACGGGGCGCACTAACTGACCTGCTTTATGATTCAAGTTTCGCTATAGTAATTCGTATTTTTCATACGAATTACTATAGCGAAACGAATTCCGTTAAACAACAGCCTTGATTTCATGATAATTTGTAAGGTTTTCAATGCCCAAATGAAGTAATCTTACCCGGACGAAGTACTACAGGTATAGCGTTTTCAGTCCACGAAGGTGCGCCCTGCCAGTCAAATTAGCACTGCACGGTTGCGCCAGTGTATGTAAAATGAGAAGTTGGGCGGGCCTTCGTCTATTGAAAACACTATAAGTAGCGTATAGAGTTGACTACAGGTGGAAAGTTCCAACAAAGAGGTTAAAGGCCTCCGCGAAACTCTCGCCCTTCATGCGCGTTGGTTGACAAATTTAGCTTTTTCGGTCGTTCCGCACCGACATTGATGCTGATAATATTAGAGCGCGTATAATTTAACGCAACATCAATAAATGGTCAAGTTAGTATTAATTATCAATGTATCTTTAAATGCTATTGTATTCTATTGTCCATCAATGCTAATAAGCAAGCAAATAAATGGTTAAGCAAGTAGTTATATTGAGATTGCATGTAACTACTTATATCGCACATCATTTATATTATATATAGGCTAAGTCGCTACTATGACGTTTCAAAAGAGTTTATTATTTGTAAACCTACTTGAATAAAGATTGTTCTGATTCTGATTCTGATTCTATTATCTAGAGCAGTAAATTTTAATACTATATATATTATGTAGTATGCCCTTAAAGTCGCAACGACTTCGAAAGTAAAAATGTGATACGTAAGTTCTTCGCAAAGTTTTAAACACTGAAATAAAGCTCTTCAGTCTTGAAATAGACGCACTATTTTCTTTTTATATTATTGACTGTCTTTTGTTGGTTATGTGGTAGCCTGGACCGTAGGTAAATATTAATAAGTACCATAATATGTTATAACTTATAACACGGAACGTAAAATTAAGTAGCAGCTTATCATTGATAGAAGTTGATATTAATATCTTTTTTCGTAGTATGGATGACTTTCTTTTCCCACTCAGCGCCTCTAGTGCTCGGTGCTCGTCTTGTTAGTACTCTGTGGTTAAACCGCTGAATGGGGGCTAAAAATCTTAGAAGCGGGTCTAGTTTTAATGGGAGCTGCATTTTCAATTTGATCTTGACTCGGATGTAAGATTTGTAGCCTAAAGTATGATTTTATAATTAGGTGGTTGTACAATTTAGAGATACCGAATAATTTCGTCGAAATAGACTACGGAATCGACTGATTAAAATAATTTAATCGTGTGTTTGTGACGGGTAACAGATGCACGTGGCTACCAGCTGGCTCGTGCCTCGTTTCCACTTGTAAAGGGTCGTTTCGTTGACACTGGCGGCAACAATCGATTTAACAATTTGTAATATAGCTAGTAATTTAATATAACATGATCTAAAATTAAGTTTTGAAATGCAATGCGTGTTACTGTTGCGGTTTTTTCTAGATGTGATTTTTCTAATGTAATTTAGGTATGTTTAGTGTTAATGTTTATGCTACAATCTCGTCATAAGCGATGTAATCCCGTTTTCTAAACAGTTTGTGTTGTAATAAAATATTTTGCAATCAAAAATCGTTTTTATTTATAGTCTCCTTCCATAATTTTCTAGAATGTTAAATTACGTAAAAGTTGATGTAAATATTACCGCATAAGTAAGGTTCCTTTATTCCGATCCATATATCTAATTTAAAATATGAGTAGGTATAGCAACGTGGAATTACTGGGGTAGCTTATGCTATGCTTTGTCACTTTCTGTCAGATGCAAATGTCACAATAACGGATAAGGGCAAAGCATGGCATAAGGTACCCGAAGCTTATTCCACGTTTATGTAAGGGGGTAAGGGCCAGATGAGCGTATTTTTATCATTTGTTAGCTGTTTAATTTCAATCGCGTAACTTTTGCCACGAGGGCTGGATGATGAGCAACTAGCCTACACAAATTAAAAAATAGTTTAGTTTAGTTTATTTATTCATCAATGTAATGTTACAAAATAAATTGCATTAAATGTCAAAAAATATGAAATTACATTGAGATTGTCGACATAAATACTAATAATCAAAGAATACAAAAATAACATGCAAATAATCAAAACAAAATAATAATAATAATATACGACCAGCTTTTCATAATGGGGTTTCTGGCCAGGGTGTGGTATCTCTAGAACTAGCAGTAGCGGCGTTAGGGTAGGGCGCGATTGGGCGACCGCTCAGGGCGCCAGATATAAAGGGGCACCTGGCGGCTGTTTATGTCATTCTATCCGTTCTTTTTTTTTAAGGGCCAGCTGTAACCCAGCCGAATACTGTCTCGATAAGTCGAGGCATATTGTTATATACCAATCATAATAACATTGTTGGTTAATAAATAAGGTGACTGTGGGCAAGACCGTCTACAAGGCAAGTCCGTCTACACGTTATAACTTCTGTGTTTGAATAGGTATACAAGCGACGGCTCGCTCGGTAAAACAGCATTTTGTTTTAGTTCCATCACTTCATAATAGATGTAGCTACGACAAAAACTTTGGAAGTAATTCAAGTTTCAAGTTTTTTCGTGTTTTGAACTTGATGACGATGAGTAAGTTAACGACCTGTTCGAAAAAAAAACAAAAAATAGAAATTCAAGGTGTTTTGGATTAAAAAGTAACATTCGAGTGAAGTCCGTCATATGCCGGTCTCACCTAAAAGCAGATATTGCCAACCTTTTCCGCATTATGAATTTTATTCTTGGTTCTTATATTCTTGCGTCCGTTATAATTGTAACAATAAATAGTTATGCTCTTTAAAAATATTAATTTTACTGTAGTTATTTTTGAACCAGCCAGAACTCTTAAACGAAGGAGTTAATTTTTCATATTTCTCTAAATTTGCCGGTGACTGGTGATGACAATTATATTTATTGTGATCACTTTATGAAGGTTTTACATTCATTACAATGCCGTGTTAAGATTTTTTGTACAATGAAAACATTTTTTTATTATAATGCTGTTTTTTTCTTTACCAAAATACTTAAGGTATCACGCCGCTACGTGACGTGGGTCTCAGCCTTACTTAACCTGATAATTTACGTATGAATGTACTTAAAAAGTTATGGATTTTTATTTGTCAATCAGTATTTGATTTACACTTAAAAGTTCTACTATTAAAATACATTTTTTTGTATTATTTTACTTATGTATAATTATTTTTCAAAAAAGGTTTACTACCCCATTTACGTAAAATATTTACTTGACTTGGACTTGCCTTTAAATATGAAAAATTGAGTTTAAATCGCATCTAAACCTTATATTAACAAGTTTAAAATACACTCTTCATCGTCTTGTTTCTTTCTTTTTAAGGATTCGAACACAAACACATAAGCACCCATAGTTTGGCTAATACCATTACTAGACGGACTTACCTTAAACTACACGGGAAGTCCGTTAACTCGCCGAATTTTAAAAAATACTATTGTTTTTGCTTAATTTGTGATTAAAATGATCTGTCACTACAGCTGAACTACTCTTTATGAAATTCTTCATCGTATGAGATTACAAGCGGTAACGTAGGTGAATAATTAACGCAGCTAGATCACTCCGAACTTTCAAAAAAATGAAGTATGCCGGTCTTGCCCACAGTCACCTTAACTCATAAAATAATTCACCACCTATACCTAAGTAAATCAATTGTTTGTGGTAAGTAAAACAATGGATCCGCTAAATTACACGATTTGGGTATTTTCCAATTGTGAGTATTTATATGTATAGGCGTATGGTAGAGGGACTGTAACATGGTCTGATACCACACAACTCAGTCTGAAGTTTGACTCGTTAAATCGTGACGCAATGTCTAAAAAACGCAATCGCTTGTATTTTTAGTCAAATTGCCAATTGCTTTAAGCGTCATGTTGGACTCTTGCATAAGTTAAGTTAACATTATAACTACAGAGCTAGTAGATAAACTTAACTTATTGCGGTTCAAGTCCAACATGCACACGTACAGATGTTTGACAGTATGGTTTAAATGATATCATCATATCAGCCGAAAGACGTCCACTGCTGGACATAGGCCTCCCCCAAGGCTCTCCACTTAGACCGGTCTTGTGCCTTCCGCATCCATCGCGATCTCGCCATCCTTACGAGGTCGTCGCTCCATCTTGTTGGAGGCCTACCTGTTGGCCTACCGGTCCGTGGACGCCATTCGAGAACTTTCTGGCCCCATCGGCCATCAGTTCTGCGAGCAATGTGACCCGCCCACTGCCACTTAAGTTTCGCTATTCTTCGGGCTATGTCGGTAACCTTAGTTCTACTGCGGATATCATCATTTCTGATTCTATCCCGCAGAGAAACCCCGAGCATAGCTCTCTCCATAGCCCTCTGAGTGACTCTGAGCTTTCTTATGAGGCCCATCGTTAGCGCCCACGTCTCAGATCCGTAAGTCATCACCGGCAACACACACTGGTCAAAGACTTTTGACTTCAAACACTGCGGTAATTTGGACGAAAAGACACTGCGAAGCTTCCCGAACGCTGCCCAGCCGAGTCGGATTCGACGAGTGACCTCTTTCTCGAAGTTGGACCTACCTAACTGGACCGTTTGTCCCAGGTATACATAGTCGTCAACAACTTCGAGTGCAGAGCCTCCGACAATCACGGGAGTTGGCACAACATGGACATTAGACATGACTTTCGTCTTGTCCATGTTCATTTTCAGGCCAACTTGGTCGGAAACTCTGCTGAGGTCAGCGAGCATAGCACTGAGGTCCTCCATGGTTTCAGCCATGACTACGATATCGTCGGCAAATCGAAGGTGAGTGATGTACTCGCCATTAATGTTGATGCCTCGTCCTTTCCAGTCCAGAACCTTAAAAGCATCCTCCAATGCAGCGGTGAACAGCTTCGGAGATATCACATCCCCTTGTCTGACTCCTCGCTGCAGAGGAATAGCCTTTGTGCTCTGGTCCTGTAGTCGGACGGACATAGTGGCGTTTTCGTACAGAAACTTCAACACTTCGATATATCGGTAGTCAACTTGGCACCGCTGGAGAGACTGCAGCACAGCCCAGGTCTCGATCGAATCGAAGGCTTTCTCGTAGTCCACAAATGCAAGGCAAAGAGGGAGGTTATACTCTTCAGTCTTCTGTATAACCTGCCGCAACGCATGTATGTGGTCTACGGTACTATAGCCTTTTCGGAAGCCGGCTTATTCGGGAGGCTGGAAGTCGTCAAACCTGCGCGCGAGACGATTCGTGATGACTCTCGAAAACAGCTTGTAAACATGGCTCAGAAGTGAGATGGGTCTGTAATTCTTCAGCAAGGTGTTATCACCTTTTTTGAAGAAGAGCACCACCACACTTCTGTTCCATGCTTTTGGCGTTCTCCCTTCGTGGAGGACGGAACTAAACAGCGTCTGAAGGCCTTTAAGAACTGGTTTACCACCCGCCTTCAGGAGTTCGGCTGCAATTCCATCGTCACCTGGGGCCTTGCCATTCTTAAGCTGTTTGAGAGCCATACTAATCTCGTACAGGCTGACGTCCGGAATATCGTCGGTATAGTGCCGGGTTAGTCTAGCCCTCGGGTCTTTAGCTAGATTTTCAACGGGTGTTCGGGTTGTCGTGTAAAGTTGCCCATAAAACCTCTCGATTTCCCCCAGTACCTCAGGCCTGGATGAAACGATCCTGCCGTCGTCGGTCTTCAGCTTCATCAATTGGCTTTGGCCAACAGACAGATCTCTAGTAAAAACCTTAGAGCCCCTGTTACGCTCAATAGCCTCTTCAATACTTTTAGTATTAAATCGGCGTATATCGCGCTTCAGAGACTTTGATATCTGTCTGTTAAGCTGCCGATAGCGACAAGCATCACCAGAGGACTGCAAAACCATCTCGCGCCTAACCTCCATGAGCCTAAGGGTGGAGTCCGAGAGCTTCTTGGTTCTGGCACGGCGGGTCTTAAAGTACTTAGACCCAACCGCATGGACAGCTTCCACAAACCCGTCGTTGAAATCCAATGAATGATATACCAAAAGATAATACTGATCAATTGACTAGGTAATTTTTGTCGTCAGTGCCTAGTTATAACTTATTCGATTCGTAATTGTTTCGTATTAATTAACACCGTTCCATTTACTCCCCATACTATCCTTTTGGCGTCCAAAATGTCGCTTGTCGTCGCACGTGAACCACAAAGGGATCCACAGAAAACCAGCGTTGTAGCACCAAATGCTGCAACACATGCTGAGTGGGACCCTTATTGGTTTCACATTCCACCAATTACATTATTAGGTTAAGTCTTATTATATTTTCTCATTATGTTGGTGAGGTGTGTTATCAATTAAATGTTTTTCTTTCTTTCTTTTGTGACGTCATTGCGACAAGAATCCGGGGTCTAGTTATTAACCAACAATGTTATTATGATTGGTATATAACAATATGCCTCGACTTATCGAGACAGTATTCGGCTGGGTTACAGCTGGCCCTTATGAATACACTACGCGCCCTGGAGTGGCACAAGTAGCATTATGTTTCAACTTGGCACAGTGTCCTAATGATATTTAGTCAAAGTTCTGGCAGTTAGAGGAGATTCCCTCCATACCGTTTAAGTCCCCGCAGGACGAGTATTGCGAGAAACTTTATACAGAGACCACTACGCGTGAGGAGGATGGAAGATTTATAGTAAACCTTCCTATCCCAGACGAAAAACTACCATTGTTAGGAGATTCTTTAAAAAAAAGCGTATAGCTGTTTTATGTCTTTAGAATCGAGGTTAATTTTTCACATTCTGGTAAAATCAAACAGATCACAAAATTCTAAATTCCTTAAAGGTTATTTATGTGTGTTTGTTTGTCTCTTGACTAAATGTATACACCTAGAACTAGTCTCTGATATGTCTAGTAGCTCTTTCATAATGGCTTTAAAGAGATTCATCTCGAGAAGAGGTCTCTGCCATACCTTGTACTCGGATAATGGATACAATTTTAAAGGAGCTCATCATGAATTAAATCAGTTATACAAGATGTTTACCGATCAGAAACAGTACAGTGAAATAATCGACTTCACTTCTTTAAATTCCATAACATGAAAGTTTACGGGGCCGCTTGCTAGTCACATGGGTGGTATCTATGAAGCTGGAATAAAATCGGAAAAAAATTTATTAAAGCGTTAGCTAGTTAATGTTAAGTTACCCTACGAGGAGCTTATGACAGTTGTAGTGCAAATTGAAGGCATTCTTAATTCTAGGCCTGTGTGTGCGCTCACAGACGTTCCCGAAGATATAAGTTGCCTTACACAGGCACATTTTTTAATTGGAAGTTCTATTGTGGATATCCCTGAGCCCAACTTTGAGGCCTGGAGAAGCAAACCTATCGTTGTATGGAAAAAAATCTGGAAGCATAAGTTCTGGAAGCAGTGGAAGTTGCAATACCTCTCCGAACTTCAGCAAAGACTCAAATGGGCCAAAGTTAGACCAAACGCAGAAGTTAATGACTTGGTTATTATTAAGGAAGAGGTAACACCCCCGGCTCATGGCCCCTGGCGCGGGTGGTCAGAGCTCACACGAACGCTCAGGACGGCCATGTACGGTCGGCCACGGTGCGCACCGGCAAAGGCCTGTATGACAGACCTGTAAATAAATTAAGTTTGCTTCTTTAATGTTTTTGTATTAACATACCTACGTTTGTTGGATATGTTTCTTAGGAAAAATACATCGTGCATATTTTAGTTTTATGTTCGAGTTGTTATTTTTTTGTTAATATTAATAAGTTTGCTGATATTATTTGGCGCGGAGAATGTTCAATATTTAACCTCTTTTTTTATTACAAACTTTGTGTATCGTTTTAACTTCTTCATTTTGACTTATGTCAGATTGAATTAAAAATCCTTTATAAAGAAAAACGTGTTATTTATTATAATTACTTAATTAACATTATTATTAATCAAAAGTGTTTTAGAATCGTTTATGTCATAGTCGCCATAATCGCATTCACTGCCACCGACGCATATATGCGTTTTAGTTATTTTCACCCAGTGTCTTGAACGCTCAGACGCGTTCATAATATTAAGTGACTTACTTTCACCGTGCCTTTAACACTTTGAACGCCAACGACCACTAAAGTGGTCATGAGCTGAGTGACGCATTTGTATTTGACGTAAGGCGTTCAGAAGGTTAATGCATATCGCATTTTTAGAATTATAGTGACCTAATATACACATATTTTGATTTTCGACTTAGGTTTCTATAACACTAAATTTATGGCTCGAAATCGAAAGCTGAATTTTTTTGAATTGGGTCACTACGATTCTAAATGTGCGATATATGAGTACTGAATTTTGAAATGTTCTACTTATGTCTCATATTTTACTTCTTGAATCAGAAGATATTTAATGCCCCAAATAATACTAAAATATTTTAATTATAAGCGTCTATAAAAATCATCACAAACACTGAATTGTTTTTCTGGTGATCAGTATTAATGTTATTAACAAAGGGCGGACGATGGATGCAATATGGTGACGAAAACATAAGATGGATAAGACTTTTATTAAATTTCGAGTAATATTTATACTTAGGTATATAAAAATATTATGCAATTTTAGTTATACATACACGGTGGGAACAATTGAATTTTAACCATCGATCCGAGAGTCTATTTAGAGTATATAATGTGTTGTAACATGAAGTCAATAAAGCATAATATCAGAGTTTTTTTTTAAACAATGCCATAGTTGATTAATTTGAACTTTGTCACCTATACCTAAATCATTATTTACTAAGAAATTGATTAAATTAATTTACGTTGTACGTTGATGATATTGCTACTTACAACATTAATCTTTTGTAGTAAATAATGCTTTAGGTTAAGGTGACAGAGTTCAAATTAAATTAACTATGGAATTGTATTTCACTTAATTAATAAAAATCTCGGAAATTATGCTTTTTTGGACTTCATGTTACCTATACCACATTATATACTCCAAATCGATTTTTAAAAATTTGGCGGGTTATTCGGTCCCACCCTATATATCAGTAGGTAAGTGCACAACACCCTTATCCTCCATAGTACATAATTAATTAATATATTAATAAAGTACTGGCCACTTGTAAATTTTCCCTATATAAGTGGATATTGAACCTTAAAAGGAATGGACTGTAAATATGTTATATTGAAAATATTATGATTATTTACTACAAAATTAAATTTATATAACTAATTTGCAATTATGTTCTCTTTTTAAACCCAATTGTAGTAATATCCATTACGTATATCATTTGACATGATTTTGACGTAATTTGCATCCGCCGTCCGCCCATTAGTTATTAAATATAATAAACGTATTTAAGAATATAAAATATTCATTACCATAACGTGTTGTGAGTATACTCGTAATTACCTAGTTCCAATGCGAACAAACCAATGTCAAATTGATATAAGAGTTATCAAAACGTTGACAATACGGACACACGACAAAGACAATATCGTTATTATCGCGTAGAATCCCAGCCCTGTTTTGTTCACACGGCGACGCAAAAATGAGTTGGACTTTTGCATTAGGTTGAAATTACGGGACTCGCAACTCAAAAAATTACGCTCGTCTGGCTTCACCCAAATGAGTAGGTAGGTTCTCATATCGACTGGTTTATTTGTGTTTGTAGCGCGTCAATTGTGGATCGAGTTTGAAAATTATCGTTTTGTTTGAAAAGGGTGTACTCCCGAGGTGGTCCTATTCTCACCAAGTTGGTATCTGATGAGGGGATCCGTGAGGAATGAGATAACTTTTCAAACATAGGCATTCATATAGCGATTTTGGTATTTTCAGTAAGAAGTCTAGCATTTGCATGCAGAAAGTACCATTTAACTTTTGAATAATAGTACTCATTTCAAGGGTGGCGATAAGATATCTTAATTTAGATAGTTGAGCGACTATGATGAAGCACATTTGAATGGTTTAAATATACTTATGCACGATGAATTTCCCGCGGCGTTGCTTACAGGGTGGAAAAAACGAACGCCACATGAAAGGAATCATTGTACCTGACCGAATCCTATCTCGTAGACCCATCATGCATTAGTTAACAAATACATTGTGTTCGTTATGTCCACGTGACACCAGTGCTTTGGAATCAAAGTGGCTAACTGCGATATCTTAATCTACCTAATAGTGACTTATTTTGAAAGATTAGGGTTCATATTAAAAGTAGAAACCTCGTTGTTGGTCGCAGCAGCAGTCGTGACCTGAGGATATATCAAAGAACAATCACTGACTCGAAAACCTTTTCGAATTACGAATTACCAATCGCGGTAGGTAGTTAATACAACTACCTACCGCGATTGGTATTATTATAATCTGACTGACATTCACCAAAAACATAATAATGACAGCAATTTTATTTTTATTTATGTTGCCTGTTGATATTTCTATAAGAATTCAAGCACCAAAAAGTCAGCTTAAACTTTTATGGGCTCATGGCAATAAGTAGAATGCAACCTGTGTTTTTTAGGGTTCCGTTAGTAGTCCAACTAGGAACCCTTATAGTTCCGCCATGTCCGTGCGCCCGTCCGTCTGCAGCCTAGGTCAGAGATTCTTAAGTAGTACTAGAAAACTCTAACAGAACGTAATAACAAAACGTAATATAAAAGCTTGAAAATTCTATATTTTTTTTATGTACCCTCCTTGCACGTAACGTGGGTATGTATATTTTTTTTCTCGTCTACGCATAAGTGTGTGGTGTCGTTGGATAGGTCTTTCAAAAATATTGCGGGTATGTGGAAAAAATATATACCTAATACTGATTAAGTTTTATTTACAAAGGACGATATTAAATGCTTCGCCTAAGATACCTAACGTAATAGCTTGGTACCTATCTAGTCTAGGGGACACGGTTTCTGTGGGAGAACGTATCAAAACTTAATTTAAGTTTTTTATTCATGTAGTTTTGCACCATCATGGGTAGGTATAAATATTATTATTTTAAATATTTACTCTTGTGTTTATTAGAAGTTTCGACACGTTTTCCTGCTTAACTACGCGTGATAAATTAATATTTTTAAATTTTATTTATTGTTATATACCCACATAATGCTAGGTGAAGTTCTGTCATTGTCATAAGCAATATTTATAAAAAAAATCTGACTGATGAGTTTCTTGCAGCGCTTCTCCTCAGCAGCGGCCTCCTCTTGGGAAGCGCTGGTAGTAGAATCTTGACGTGTAAAAGTGCCCGTGCGGGCTACTTACGAAGTGAAGTGTTGTCAGGGGAAGCGCTAATTGGTTTTGAATTTTTTTAACAATATATTCAAATCATTGTATTTGATAATATTCACTACCTGAAATTGCTGTAATAATTGTAATACAGCAATTTCAGGTAGGAAGCTGTCATAAACTTCTACATGTTTTCCGGAGATTTCTGTTTCATGAATACTTGTTTATGTGAGAAAATTTGTATTACTCATGGTAAGACGGTATAATTTTAATTTAGGTACGCTTATTTCGGGGGATTTTTTGAATGGTAGCAAGCTGACGCGACGCTAAACCCCCTCCCCTTTTGAATCCGCACTTGGTGCTACGACTGAACGAGTCGTGTGCTATGTGTCCCGAATGAAAAATTTAAAAAAGCTGATGTTGTGGTGTGTCCGGAGATACCCTTCGCCAGTTTTTTGGAATAACTAGTAAGTTGAAGTGATTTTAGTTTTGTTTACAATGCAAATTATGTTTTTTGTTAAATTTTCATCATAACCCTTTATAAGTAGTTGAAATTGGGATACGATACGGATACTATAGGCTGACACCCGGGCTTATCCGACGTTAAAAACGAAGGTAAAAGTATCCGATCTTACTTTGTCAGGAATTCCCAAACTATGCATTGGGTGCGAGTCATCAGGATCAGGTCAATCTTATTTGATTAAAAATTTGAAACATAGTGCTCTCGATAGTGAAACACACAAATGTCTTCTACGTAATTGTTTTATTTAGGTAGGTACTATAAATAACATCAATGTATGTACAAACACACGACTACATAGCATATACAACGCACGATAATATGTAGTGAACACACTATAAAACTATCTCACGAAAGCGGATTGGTTCCATTTGTAGGAGAAGGTCATGCTAAAAGCGATCCAAATTGCTATTGTGACACGGTACCGTGATTATTACGAATAAAAACGCAAACTGATTCAAAATGGTTGTAATTGTATCAGTTTCCCCCATGCTTTAAAGCACCTTATCTACTTACATCATCAGTATCTTCACATCATTCTCTCAGGTTCATTGGCCTCATGATACTGTAGCCAAAAATGTGAGAACCGGAATTTCTTTTTTTTCGAAAGATCGGACAGAAAACATGAAAAAAACAGTGCCTGAAATTATACATTAATGATGTCAAAATAAATCGATTAGGTTCAAATTTCGATTACGAAACGTGAAAACAAAATTACCATCTAAGAATAAGTTCAGTTAAATTAGGGAATGTTTCTCGTAACTTGAAATTGGTGACAAAGTTTGAAGTGTTTTAAGAGGCATTTGAGATAAAATGACTGAAATCTTGAATTACCGATTCTTCGTCATAATAATCGAAGTACTTAGTTTAAAATACGTACATGAGTAATAAATATTGGTTTATAAAAATATATCTCTCACTTACAGCCTTATCTTACAATATTGCTGCAGAATCACAATTATTTAAATTCAAACTTGAATCATTTAAAAAACACGGAAAAAAGTGCATATCTACTAGCTTTCTTTCTAACTATTTGGTATAACCCTAGGATAGTTTTAACCAAACCTCTAGCCCTGAAATTGAGAAAAGAGAGCTCAACCCAATAACTTAATTAAATGCAGCTTAACTTTTCATAATTTAACCTATGATCTTACTGTAATATAGTCGTACATGCAGCCTTGGCCAAAGGTGTCGAGCACCCCATGTTTTATTTATAAATTTTAAAAATACACAAAACTACGTAAAATGTAAAAAGTGTGAACATGTGCAAATCATTAGTAGATATCGTTTAGAAGTAGCTATTTGCGTGTGAAAACTGAAGCTAGAAAAAGTCAGGTTTTACAGTAAAATTAGTAGTAATACCTACGTATTAGTATAAATATTTTTTCCGTTACATATGTATACTAGTTTAAGCCCGCGACTTCGTACGCGAACAAATCAGTTCCCGAGGGAATAGCTATATGAAAGGCACCCTATGTGTTCTGATTTTTTTCTCTTTCATTTCGATTGCGTGAAAATAAATCTTAAATTATAATGGTCTTATTACAAAAAGTTAAACAATCGTTGAACATTTGTTTAGTTAATGTCAATCCATAGAAAACCGTCACTTTCAACATGTCTAAGGTGTGTCTAAGTTCATTTTAATAATAGCGTAATAGTTTTAAAATGAACTTCTTAAAAAACTGACATTTTTAAATTAAAATTGTTGGGGTTAAAACATTACAAATAGTCCATAGACAACATTTCTAAATCGAAGACTAAGGCGGTGGAGGTTGTATGCCCAGCTCCAGCCTGTCCTGCCCTTCACCACCGGCTCCACGGAACACTCCGACGACATAAAAATGACAATATGGTATCTGTCTGTTTGTGGTTTTCCAAGGCTTTTTATAAGGAAATTAAATAGAAAAGTACTTTAGTCCCTAGGGAATAAATGCATCACTTTGGTCCTCCTATACATAACTATTACGAGTCGTTTTAGAGCGAGAGAAGTGAAAAAAGTTTTATAAATGAACCTTTTAAAACTAAACTTCTTAAATAGGTACCTATATGAAAAAAGTATGGCCCGTGCTCACCTTTGTCCTACATGTAGGTAATTAATATTTAAATTTCCTTGCAATAAATAGACATATCGTGTATGAATTTATGATTATGCGGTCAGGTTTAAGCGCAATGTTATGGGCAATTTTGTCATCTGGTGGGAATTTGATGGTGTTGTTTTGAATGCGGTGGAACGCGGGTGCAGGCTGCGATGGTAGGGGGGCGGGGGCGCGTCGCCATAGTTGCGCAGGGTCGCCGTGGCGCGCCGCGGCGTGCCGAGCCGACGCCGCGCCGCCATACCCGTTACGATCCAAGACCCGGCGCCTGCGCACGCTAAACAACTACAACTTGGTTATCTCGTGTTTGACTTTGAACCCCTTCTAAAACTAATAACAGTGTCGTGAATTTAGGCGCAGGTGATAATTGAACAAGGTAAGTACGCATACATATACTGAGGTACTAGACTAGCACAGATTCAAACTGACAGCGCACGTGATTTGATGTTTACATACATTTCGTGCGTTCCGCTGTACACATTTCACCTGCTCTAAGCAGCGCGCAGTGTAAGTGAAATATTTGTTGTGTCTGAGCATTTGACAGGTTGAATATTTGAAATTTGCAATCACAGTCCAGCTTATTTGAGATGATAATAATTAGTATTTTGTATTAAATGTTTGGTGTAATTAATAGGTACCTACCATTGATTAGAAATATCTCGTTGTTAAATTATTCCTACCGGAAGAGAATAATTAATAATAAAATCAATACTTAAATTGAAATGGAAAGACTGTTGACATGAATAAAGTTTAAGCGTTTTATTCATTTGATTAAGTCCTAAACAAAATGTTAGTTGGACTCAATAGTCTGTCTGGCTTGTGAGTTTTAAAAGACAGAAGAAGAGTTTTGGGTAAAATAGGTTGTTGAGCGTCGTGTTAAGGTCGTGTTTGCTTCGTTGGGGCTGTGTAGCCTTGAGCGAAAGGGACGCGGACGCCGCCGCCGCCGCGCCGCCTTCCAGGTAGGTCTGTCGTCGCGGGCGAGCGCCGCGTGCGCAGACTGGACACACTGTCCAATGTTGTGTAGCGCGGGCGTCTCACCTACCTACTCGTAACATATGATATAAATGTGAATGCAATATGCCGTGGACAAAACGTACCTAACTAAATATCACGCTCAACAATCGCTTCTTATTTATCGCTACGGCGGCGCGCCCTAGTAAGTAGTACCTACCTACCCAATTTTTACTTAAATACGTTACAACTTACAGTCAATAACGCACCCGTGCACCGTCAATTTGGGATGATGGTGTGGGCCGTGTCGCCACTGAAAACATCTAGCTAGCGTGATGGACACTAACCCGACATACCACTAACCGGTCATACACCGATTTATGTTAGCGTCTTTCCTGTGGACACGCCGGAAGTTAACGTTTAAGGCCTAATTTTCTGGCTAAGCCCATTCCCGCATAAACGGCGTCAGGCCTGTTCTAGAGCTATCATATAAAAACAAGCTATTAAGTATTGACCACAGGAAAGACAACTTTTGTTTTCAAGAGTGTGTAACTGTGTATGACCCAGGTACCAATAACGGGCACTTAAATGTTAATTCAAATTGATTGTTTCAAATCGAATGAATACTTAACCCTCATCTCTTGTAAAACAAGAACCAAGTTTCAATTTATTTAACGTTTCATTCAATAGGGAACACGCATTTTTTATTCCAACGCTTCGACGACAGGAATGACGTCACAGCTATTGTTCCATGTTTAAAATAATTATAAGGATTTTATAAATAGTTTTGCATTATTTCGTAAATAACTATGTTTATGCCAGTAACGTTGAATTAAAATATACGTTAATAAAAAGAGGATGCCGAAAAAAATAATCTAAACAATAAAAGAAGTTTTAAAATTTGAACAAATTATGATTCTATATAAAATCTAAATTTACGGATCACAACTTAGTGTATTGCGGTTTATATGTTTTTTTTTACATTTTCTCCTAAATCGTATCAATGAAACTCAATTCTGATTTTCATGTAAGTACGTTCTCTATTTAGCACCACCTCTACTTGTCCGTTTAATACAAAATTAAATACAAATGTAGTGAAGAACGACCTACGACATCCTTTTCGGTCGGGCATTCGTGTTCTTCTTTCTTTCTCAGTCACCTCTTTAGTATTATTGAAAAGCCGTTTGAACCCGAACCTAATCGGTTCGAACGTCTGGCTTTTCAATAATACTAAAGAGGTGACTGAGAAAGCAAGGAGGTTCGAACGACACCGTAGGTATGATTAATATACTGTCATTATGCATTACATCTGTATGTAAAGCATAATCGATACAGTAAGTTTAAATTGTTGACAAGCTTAAAGTTACCCGGGATTAAAAAAAAAAAAACTACTTAGTATTCTTTAGTTACCTATTCAGTTTTCTTTTAGTATTTACTAACTTATAAACATAAAAAAAAAAAACAAAAAACGTCTTCAAAAAGCAAGAAATAACTTCTTTTAAAATGATGTAGAAGTCAATCCTACTGAATTCGTCTTTTGGCTTTTGGTTAAAAATATTGTGGGACGACTTCAGCGGGACTGACCTATTAAGTACCTATTATTTTAAAAGAAGTTACTTCTTGCTTTTTGAAGATAGTTTTTTATAACATTTATTTTATTTTATACCTTTTAGTGATCATAATAATATTGCTATGTCGTCCCAATTTTCAATTAATAAGACACAAGCAACGCCGCGGCAAAGTCTTAGTCATATGTTTAAACCATTGGAATGCGCTTCGTCATAGTGTTCTCAACTATCTTCATCGAGATATCTTGTCGCCTCCCTTGAAATAGGTACTGTTGAGGAGTTCCGGTGGTCATCAGTGGTCTTCATCATCAGTTCTACTTCACCAAATGATACTTTTTTAATGCATTTGCTAGTTTTGCCACTGGAAATACTAAAATCGCTATAAGTATTCCTATAATATTCGATTCCTCCATCAGATCTTGAAGTGCTGAAAATGGAATCAACGTACGTTTACCAAATCGAACAAAAAACTTTTTTTTTTCATATCGGTCTAGCGGTCTTTGACTAATCGGGAACATACATAAAAAATAAATCCCGACGAATTGAGAACCTCCTCCTTGATGTCGGTTTAAAAGACCTTTCTACAAATTCGTGTTGTTCAACAACGAGCTATCATTGCTTTATAGTTTTCTTTGTGATTTGACAATTTTACCTACTTTAAAAAACGAGGAGGCTATACGTCCCACTGTTATTTTTTAAATGTTATGTATACCGATTACTCCGTCAATTGTAGACCGATTTTGAAAAATCTTTTGCCTTACAGAGTATACTTCCTGGGTGGTCCCACTGTCACCAAATCTGAATCTGATGAGGGGATCAGTGAGGAATGAGGGAATCCCTCAAATATTGTAGGCAAACATATAGCGATTTTAGTCCTTTTAGTAACAAATGTAGCATTTGCATTCAGAAAGTACCTATCAATCGGTGAAGTGGAACTGATGATGAAGACCGTAGGTGGCCACCGAAACTCCGCAACTCTCCTCGAAAATTTACTTGTTGAAATATGACTGTCTTTCCCGCGGGGTTGCTTGCGGCGCGATTGATGTAACTTAAAGTCATCAACATCATATCAACTGAGAAGTGGGACTACGTAACAGCGTATTATTATGATGATCACTAAAAAGTATAAAATATAATAAATGTTATAAAAAACGAAAAACAAAGAATTGCCTTCAAAAACGCAAAAAATAACTTCTTTTAAAATTGTAGGTACATTTACCTAATAGGTTAGTTCGACTGAAGTCGGCTTTTTAGGTTCCGTAGTCAAACTAAGACCCTTATAGGTTCGCCATGTCCGTCCGTCCGTCCGTCCGTCCGCAGCCTAGCGCAGAAACTCGTTAGTACTAGAAAGCTGTGATTCGGCATAAATATACATATTAGTCACGCCAACAAAATGGTACTAAAAAATAAAAAAAAATAAAAAATAGTGTACCTCCCCTATACGTAACGTGGGGATGTATTTTTTTGTCTCGTCTACCCTATAGTGTGGGGTGTCGTTTTATTTCAATTTTTTTTCAAAAATATTGTGGGGTTTAACAACAAATTGTTGATCAAGGGATCCGTTTATGAAATATTGAGCTTTAAGGCGCAACTTTTTGTTAGAGTCAAGTGTCCCCCCCATATACAGCCAAAACTACAACTAATAATCTGAAACAAAACCTTAAATGAAAGCACACAATAACGAATTTATAAGGAAAACTATCACGACTAAGTTGACATCATTGGTTCTTGAGATACAGGCGATTAAAGTGTTTATACCTACTAAAATTATATAGGACGGCACCAAATGACTTTAAATAGAAAACTAGTTATCACTTGTTGATTTTTATGTTTATAGTAAGTACTTAACGGCTTCGGAAATCTACACTGAGCATGGTCCGACATGCTAATGCCCGGTTATTTTTTTGTTAAAAATATTGTGGTCGCCGACTTCAGTTTCCTATTAGGTTAAAATCACATTTAAATTCGACCTAGTAGCTCTTCTGGACTTATTGCGAACTAAGGAGTATCTGAATGGTTTCTAACGCGGTGAACGTCGGTTTGGAAAATGTGAAGAGTTAAGCAACCTGCCTGGTCATTTTACTCTTTGGCGGCTGCAATAAACATGACCGCAGTGCATAGATAGGTTGTATTAACCCGCGCACTCGGAGCACTAGCGCCCGGCGCGCTCGCGACGGCCGGCCTGGACGTAACAAGGGGAATTCAAGGATTTCTATATGACTATTACCTACTTGCTTTTTACTCAACTATGGCTGTGTTTTTTCATGCATATGCGGTTAGGAGGCCCATGTCTGTATACCGAAGTATAAACATATAAACCTACGTATTATACATAACGCAACACCTTTTTAATCAAGGTCCGTTAGTCAACTCATCAAGTAGGTATTATAGGCATACATAATTATATAAGGTGCATTGTGGTAATTACGATAGAAATTTTGAGGAGTTGAGTAAACGACATCATTTCAGTTAAAAAAACATTTTATTTTTAAATTGTACTGCCTATATTTTTGTATCTATTGAAAATAGATGTATAGACTTTTGATTATTGGACATTACATACAATAATACGCTGTTGTTACTTTTTTATGCATATTTATTGTCATATCTCGCTTTTTTGAACATTTGGGGGAAATACGAAATATGCCCGGGTTATTCGAACTAAGGAGAATCTGAATGGTTTCTAACGCGGTGAACGTCGGTTTGGAAAATGTGAAGAGTTAAGCAACCTGCCTGGTCGTTTTACTCTTGTGCAAGAAACAGCAAAAATCAGAAATATTGAACATTTCATCGGTAAGTTTAAGTTTTTGTTAAAATATTGGTCAGTTTTGTCATTATTGGGGGACTTAAATATTATTAGCATTATTAAATATCACTTAAGAAAAGTAAATTCGGACTATAATTAATACATTTGTAATTTTGTAAGTCGAATGCTTTGTCCAGAATAATTTAAGATCTTTGCATATTATGTGACAAACTTAGATGCTCATTCCATAAAATCTAATTAGTCGATGTAACAGTGGCAGCACGGTATGTGTATTTTTTGGGTGTGATCGAGTCTGTGGCTGTCACTGAAGAGGACACGAAAAAAGTAAAGGGACGCAGATTGTAAGATTAGCAGTTTGAAAAACAATAAAACAACTACTACTACTGACAAGAGTGTGTTTCATTGGTTATGGTAAAGGGAGATTGTTTAACAATATGTAGTATTTTTTTTTTTTTTTTTTTTTTTATATTAAGGAGGAGGCACCCGAGCACTCAGGCCACCTGATGATAAGTGGAATCTGAGACCCATAGACATTTGAACTCTCAAGACTATAATCCTAAGACCTCAAATGCGTTGCCAACCCTGAGGACTAAGATGGAATGCCTCTATGCTAGTAATTTCACCGGTTGTCTTATCCCCACACCGGAACACAACAATGCGAACACTGTTGCTTGGCGGGTGGTTAATGGATAAGATGGTGGTAGCGATCCGGACGGACCCTGCACAGGGTCCTCCCACCACTAACACATACATAGTACATTATTATTAATCCATAGATCAAGATTAGTTCAAGATTATAATACGATTTGTCTTTTATTTACAATATTTTGAAAGTAAACAAACCGGAGAATTTGACAGCTAGGGTTGTTCTTAAAATATCGAAAATAACTTGGAAATTTCTCATTATGACAATTAATGTTAAAATAACATGTTTTTTTGCAATTGTATCTAGAACGTAAGTATATGGAATGTGCCAAAGAAAGCAAACAACCATTTTTCATCATGGATTACTATTTTTAAGGATTTCGGGAAAAAGTATACTGAGAAAGTTTCATTCCAAAATTATTTAAATAAAATAATATTATTCCGAACTGAGTAATGACTAAAGTTTTATACCTACTAAAAATCATCTAAGACAGCACCAAATATTTTTATTTGTTTACTTGACGACACGTTAGCCTAGTTGATAGTGACCCTGCCTACGAAGCCAACGGTCCTGGGTTCAAATTCCGGTAAGAGCGGATATTTGTTACGGTCTGACAATATAACAAGTCATATTTGAAAAAAAATGTAGGAGTTAAAGACTGGTAATACACGATTATTTAAAATTTTCGGCACTCACGCTGTGGCACTGTTTCGAATAAAAACAAAAGTTAATAATTATTGTTAATATTTTTGTTGCTTTTTATGATTCTTGTATTTTATCATTAAGAGAACATAATGAGTTTTTTTTATGAAAGGAATAACTAAGAAAGAAATTATAGTTTTGTTGCTTTGTATTTTTAATTCTATTAACTTACTCGAACTATATTTACCTACTGAACCCGGGAAATACTTCATCTCTAGTCTTCATCATCGGTTCCACGGGCCAACGCGCGGTCGAAGCGTTGAAATGACAGGCGGCTCGTGTCAAGATCTTGCCTGCGATGCATGGTGGCACGCGCGGTCATGTATACGATAGCACAACTTTATTAGAATCTTGTACCGCGCGCCGCGTCAACCACGCGTTCATGTGAACCTAGCCTAAATGTTTTGGAATGCAAATGCTGAAAATAGCAAAATATGTCCGCAATTTTTGAAGAGTTCCGTCGTTTACTCATGGATTCCATCATCAGATCACTCCAACTTTTCTATGGGACCATTTCCGGCCTTTCCTTTTCTTTTACGATGGAAAGGGCCCACCGTGCTGGTTGTGCTCAAGACGACGTTTTGCAAGCCCTTCAGGTATCCCACTGCTACTGCATCTTTATACAGGACATGCGAAGTACTGAACGTACAGAACAGACGAGTTGAGAACCTCCTACCCATATGGTTGGTTTATCGATAACTTTATTATTACTGTCGAATCGGGGCAGCACTTAAACATATTGTGACAGTCCGCCATTTTATGTTTGCTATGGTAATTTAGGTAGGCGCGTTTATTCTGTAGGTATGTCATATCCACTATCTTTCTTTATCATTGGCTGTCGAGACGGCACGTAGCTCACACACTTACGCTAGCAGCGTTGAACGGCGACTGGCTGGAGCGTCAAAGCCGATAACAATGGCGTCTAAAGTAATGTTGCCAGTAAGAAAGTATCGAGGCGTTTGGTAGTTTTTATAGACTTTCGGAATATACCCAATTTCGCAATTACCCCAGTGCACTATAGCCATTTTAGTATTTTCAGTAACAATTCAGCATTTGCATTCAAACAGTATCATCTGATGATGTGGAACTGATGATGAAGACCACAGATGGCCATGGGTGGCGATAAGATTTCTCGATGAAGATAGATGATTGACTATGACGCACATTTAAATGGTATAATTATATGACTATGACTTTCCCGTCGTATTGCTTATTTCTTATTAATTGAGATGTGGGACTACAAAACCGAATATTATGATCAGCAAAAGGATGTTATTTTTTCAAACCGCTTTAAAAAATCCACGAAATAACTTCTTTTATAAAATAGGCCAATCCAACTAAAGTTGGCGTCCCACAATATTTTTAACAAAAACTTCATTTTGGCTGACCTGCCATTTTAACAGAAATTATTTCTTGCATTTTTGAAGGCGGTTCTTGTTTTTTATTTTATTTCGTTTATTTTGAATTAAAGATGCCATAACTGGTTCATTTTTAAATAATATATTAACAATTGGGTTATCCCATAATTTTGTAATGTATAGTGATTCAAAAACCATTTCGAGAAAAAGGGTTGTAGAACCATTCCCTGTTATCAGAATATTTTACAAAATTAGTATTAAATAGTTATTTCTAATTTATCATTTGACATTATTTGACCTGTAATTTAGTGACGTCACGATCTTCATTGGTAAGTTGTGTCTAATCTGTGATCAACCATAGTACTGCATATAATATGAGTCCGGAATGCAGTAATAAATAAATAATGTATATCGAATTTTGTCTTATTTATTTAAGTTTTATTTTAACGCTTATTAAAATGAAGACAATTTTTAACTGTATATAAACATGACAAGGTCAGATCTTTAAAAAAATGGTATGATTAAAATACAAGTCCGTTTTGGAACCTCCGCCCGTAGGCTAGTCTGTGGGTGAAATTGTCAAACTCAACGAACTAAAAATAAAATTTCGGTTTGTTTGGTGTGCAACATATAACTACTCGTTTTCTGATTTTCTGCATTTTAACAACATTGCTTCAAATTCTACGGAATCTGACGATCCTGCTACACATATTGACCATCGCCAGATCTTGGATACCGATATTCTTGCTTATAATGACGATCAACGCTGTGTGTTAAACATTATTAAACTTTGTAAGGGCTGATTCCACTAATCTACCCAAAGTGGATATAGTCAGGATATTGACATACTTGGGAGACAGCTCCAATCACAACGTAGCTGAAATACGTGGAGCTAAAGCTCTAATGTAAGTATGATTTAGGTATAAGAATATAACGTTCACAATACCATTAATACTTTAGTTTACCTATATTGACATGACTTGACATTGACATTTTACGTGATCTGACAGAAACGTGTACTCTCAAACGAATTCAATAGTTTTAAAGCATTTCTCAAACAAACCAGCTTGTAGTGACGTCATAAAAACATTTTCTTTAAAAATTAATATAAATTAATATATTGATTTAAATGCAAAAACCGTGAAATTAGTGTCTTCAATTAGTCTATTTTATCGAAAAAAAAATTAAAAACTAGTGGTAATTTTTTTTGGGATAACCCAATTCGTCACTACTTTGAAAAAGCCTCGTATCTCATTTACCGCTATGTACGATTTTAAACTTATTTCTCTTCATGTTTAAGGTTAAAATCGTACATCACGAATTATAAGATACGAGATTTTTGAAAGTAGTGACGAATTTACTCTATATGACAAAAGTACATCAATGTATACCTACTATGAAATTATTAAAATAATTACTTACCTACTTACATTTTTATACACAAGTAAGATGTAATGTGCAGCGGGAAAAAAAAGGAAATAAAATTTCAGCTCCTTTTCCACCATCTTTGCGCTCTTGAAAGTAAAGTGGGATGATTTCTTATTTTAAGATATTTAAATTCCAGGTTGGACGGTAGAGCGGTAGCGACTGTATTTTATATAAGTAACTAATTTTCTATTTATAGTCATTTGATGCCGTCTTAGCTGATAAACACTTTAATCGCCTGTATCTCAAGACCCAATGATGTCTACTCAGTCGTTTTCGCTTTTTTTTCTTTCTGTTTTTAGTTTTTGTGGTTTACCCAACTAGCACAATAGCGCTGTAACAAGCTGCACAGTAGCCGGATAAAGAATTTTTATAACGGCCTGGGTGCGTTAATAAGAGGTACAGTGGTTCTATAAGCTGCTACAGATCTCTTGTAGCGCCAAAAGGGCCCCGCTCCGCCCATTTTTATACAGCCTATAGATCTACACATGGTCTACAGTGGTCGTTAATGTTAGTTATAATGGCTCTACAGAATTGGTTTAAAAGCGATGGTTAGCGCCATGAGATTTCGAAAAAGCTCTTGTAGCGCTATTATACCATCTTCACCTTATTTTTTCGCTCCTGTTTCGTTATATTAAATCTCAACGATTTCAATTAGTGATATAGTAGGTTTACTGTGGTGTGAACTAAATATATTTTATTAAAATTAATCAAACGTACAGTGTAAAGTGGCAAGGAAACAATGTGGAGGATTATCTGAGTTGATAAATAAGATAATTCAACAGGTAAGTAACTTTTACGTTGATTTATTTTATGTGTACGTAAAATATCAATGTGAGTACTAGTTTTCTGTCAATATATATGTATATTATCGTCAAAATTTTCATGTGCCCTCAAAATAATCAGTTTTTAATGCAAAAATTATATTAATACGTTTGTTATGAAATTGTATTTCAACGTAAATAAAACTTTAATTGTTACAAATAGTTTCATTAGGGTTACAGGTAAGAAATGGGTGACGTTAATTACGTCAAAAGTTACTAGTTTACTTATAAATATGATCTTCAAAATGTTGTAATAACCTTAAAAAAGTACTTTTACCAAAATCTGTAATGGCTTCTCAATCAAGCAGCTCTCAGAGTTGGTTACATCTGTTCTACATGCTTGAGCCGTACAAAGGCTCTAATGTTTGCTGCTGTAGACTTCTAGGTTTTAGAGTTGTTGTATAGGGGTGCTATACAACTGCTTTGGATGCACATCAGCTTTTTGTGCGTACTATTAAGAACTCAAAGTTGCATAATAGTCTTTGAGACATTCCTTTATATAACTATTTTAGGAGTCCGCCGTTGAATATTGCAAACGTCAATTCACAATTGTTTATTACTTACAATTTTAATTCAAGGCTGTGTATTAGGATTTTATTTTACAGTTTAATAGTTTAATCAATAAATAAACAATTTTATTTAATAGCTACTGTACGGCTTTAAACGATATAATAGCGCTAGTAAAGTTTATTTTTCCACCGTTGGCTAAATTAAGCTACATTTACCCTTCATTTTACAGCTTTACATCACAATTTCAGTTTATGTATCTCTAATATAACGCTTTGAACTCTAGTATAGAGTTATGTTCCTCTATTATAGATGTATAGTTACAGGAGCGCCAGTAAATACTACTAGAATACTTAAGGTGTTATAACACTATTCTGTAACCCTTACGGCTGTATAAAATGTTTTGAATGATTCCTTAAACCACTATTTGCCGTACAGTAGCCATATAATTCTGACCTATAGCGCTCAAGGCGCTATTCTAGAGTTACACAACTCTTTTATGGATTAGTAATACAACAGCCGTATAAACACTATTCTGTAACCCCTACAGCTGTATAAAATGTTTCGAATGATTCTTTAAACCACTATTTGCCGTATAGTAGCCATATAATTCTCACCTATAGCGCTCAAGGCGCTATTTTAGAGCTACACAACTCTTTTATAGATTAGTAATACAACAGCCGTGAAAAAATCTGTTAAAGAACCTACGACATTACAAAATGCCTCAGTACGCTCTTGAGAGCTATAAAAGCAACTTATAACTCCAATTAAACCCCTTTACCTGCTAAAGTACTCTTTTACAACTCACGGTGGTATAAAAGACTTCATTAACTCAATTATACATCTTACAGCTTTCTAGTGATGCTCTCGTTTGCTCTTTTAACAATATGAGTAATTTTGTTGCTACTCAACGGCTACTGTACCACTTAGCTGTAAGAGGGTTTTTATATATGCTACTATATATGTTAAAGGAAATTCTACAGCACTTGAACGCTCCTATACAACTACCGGGCTGTACAACGGCTGTATCAGCAGCTAGTGTGCTAGTTGGGTAGGCTGTAGGAGGCGGGGGACACTTGACTCTAGCAAAAACGCTGACGCTTTAAAGCTTAATATTTCATAAACAGATACCTTGATCGAAAAAATATTTCCATAAACCCACAATATTTTTGAAAGACCTATCCTATGACACTTCACAAAATGGGGTAGACGAGAAAAAAAATACATCCCCAAGTTACGTGTAGGAGAAATACCCTTTTTTTTTTTAATTTTATTGTACCATTTTGTTGCCGTGACCAATATGTATACATATTCATGCCAAATTACAGCTTTCTAGTACTAAGAGTCTCTGCGCTAGGCTGCGGACGGACGGACGGACGGACATGTCGAATCTTAAGGGTTCCTAGTTTGACTACGGAACCCTAAAAATATACAATTTACTTTATTTCCGACTGTTCTTCTAACAATGATAATAAACTCAATATTAAAAAACGGGCCAAGTGCTAGTGGGACTCGTGCATGAAGGGTTCCTTACCATTATCTATTAAAACGGCTAAAAAGCCCCCCTTAATATTTTTTTTATTTTAATTTCATTGTTTATTTCTAAAGTGAATATTTAACTAAATATTTTAATAATATTTCAAGCGTCTACCTGTTTGCCGTTATCAATATCGAGCAAAAAAGAGCAAAAAAATCACGTTTGTTATATGGGAGCCCACTTAAATATTTATTTTATTCTGTTTTTTAGTATTTAATTTTGTTGTTATAGCGGCAACCGAAATACATCATCTGTGAAAATTTCACGATTTTTGTCTAACTATCACGGTTTATGAGATACAGCCTGGTGACAAACGGACAGACAGATGGACGGACGGACGGACAGCGGAGTCTTAGTAATAGGGTCCGGTTTTACCGTTTGGGTATGGAACCCTAAAAAGACGAGTCAAATGAGTCCCAACTCGACGGATCTGCTACGAGCCATTGAGGAGTTCCTATGGCCACCTTTCGTCAACATCATCATAATCAACTCGGTGATACCATATATTATTATTGAATCGTCATCAAAATTCCATAAGTATTCCAAATTTCAAGATAATCAGAGAGTTAGAAGTAAGTTAAAAACGTCCAAGATTTGATAAAATTGTTTTTACAAAATTAGAAAACAAATTTAGAACTGGGCTGGAATTCTACAAGGTAATAACGATATCGTTTTTGACCTGTTTCCGTATTGTCAACGTTTTGATAACTCTTATGTCATTTACAATAATGGTGACTGTGACATAAACGATTCTCAAACGTGTTAAATACGATATCGTTTTAACGCACCTGAATAGAGGCCCAGCCCTCTGCAGAACATTGTAAAATTATTCAACCCAGCATTGCAGCAGGGTAGCGAATAGTGATCTATTCGACGCTTTCTTTCTTTTATTGCTTTGCTCAGTGACGGCTAGCGTCAAAATACAAATTGTACAAATAACTATCAGTTGCCCGTAATGCTCACGTTGTTATAATAATTCAATTTTTATCAATTTTTCCCGATTAACCCTTAAATTGGCAAAAAATTAAAAAGTCGTGAATTCAAACCCTATTTGATTTCGAACCAGCATAAAAAAATATCAATCCAAAAAAAACTAAAAGTGAACATTATGGTATGTATCCTGTAGTGCACACTGCCAAGTTAAGGGTTAAAGTACCAATTTCACCAGGTTTTTATTTTAGCGCCACCTCATTATGGCAGACAGCGGTAGATACCTCCTAAGCGTCAGTCATCCCAGTCAACTTGCTTGGCAAATGATTCCGCAAAATTTCACTAGATGGCGCGACCAGCCACAGTTTACTTAGTGTTAAAATTTGGAGCTTACTTCTATGAACTTAACAGATTCTCTGTCTCCATACAAGAATGCATTTTCATCGTCGTCAGCCCAATGCTTATTTCTGTATCTAGGTAAAGTTATAAGTATCCAAATATGATCACATTGGATTCATTAACGTTTCAGACCAGGGACAAAACTGCATTCATGAATTATATTGCGATTGATTCATATGCCATGTTAATTGGACACGACATCTGGCAAGCCAATTAGACATATTTTTACAATGTATAGTCAATTTTACAATGTATTTAGAGGCTTATTACCCAAAATCAATTGTCAGCTTTCAAATAAGTAGGTACCTAGGTAGGTATATGCTTTTTTGAACGTTTATTTGTGATTTTGTTTCTGACATTATATTTGTTTGACCTTTACGGTTTTGGAACCAAAAGACGTCAACGGCTACAAAGTCCAAAGTCGTTAAATAATACTATGAAGAATAATTATAATTAAAATTGGTTTGGCATTTGTTATTTTTGAATAATAACCCTCATTCTGACGCAGTCGGGTAAAAAGAGGAGGTATTTTTCTAGTTCTATGCCAATTTAACGTGATTTGCATATCATATTGGTCTGTCATGTAACTATATGAAGTTTGAATAGCAAATGTCTACTGCTCACAGCACGGGGAAGTAGGTAACTAAGCGGAAAGTCCTCCATCAATACAAAAAAATGTGTACGTATCATAATACGTACACAATTGTTAACATATTAATTAACACGTAGATATAGTAAAGTCCGTAGAGGGAACTGATTGAGGGTGCAAAATCGCTTAACAGGAAGGAGGACCTGACGAGTAATCTTACTTTTTAACCGACTTGAACAATAGTAGTACAATCTTATTCGCCTTGTTATATTTTTTCAGGTCCCGTAGGTACTTTAAGAGGATTGTCAGGCTGAAAATTTCCATTACAAAATGCGGTAACAATTCTCTATTTTTAGAAAAAAAATACTTGTTAAAAAAAAACAAAACGGACTTGGTTAAGGGGGTGAGAAACATTACCATTCGGAGCTAATATGAATGGAATAAAATGTTATACAAAACAAAAAAACCGCCTTCAAAATCCCAAAAACATAACTTCTCTTTAAATGCTTATTAGGTCAGTCAAACTAAAGTTGGCTATTAGTTAAAAATTGTTGTGTGACGCCGACTTCAGTTTGACTGACCTATTGGGTGAATGGCAAAAATATTGTCCATAGTTAATTAACGAAAATTAGTCAAACAATCGTATTGTTAACCTTCGTTACACAAAGGAAAAATAATTTGTTTCAATTAAACTTTGACATCAATTAGGTCCTTAACTATGTATAATATTTTTGCAATTCACCCTGTTAGCATTAGAAAAGAAGTTATTTTGGGTTATAGAAGGCGGTTTTATAGTTTTTTAAAACATTTTTTTTTATTAATACTTTTTAGTGATCATAATCCCGCTGAACTCCTACTTCTCAATGTATAAGAACCACAGGATATTTCACGCTCGCCGCAGGTAACGCCGCGAGAAAGTCAAAGTGAATCCCTATTTTCCTTAGTTACGGCATCACGCATGAACGGCTAGACCGATATCGCTAATTCTTTTTTTGTTGTGTTCGTTATCATCAGGAGAAGGTTCTTAAGGAAGAAAAAATGAAAAATCCACCGATTTCGGCTACTTAAACTCTCGTTCATAAAATTAAAACAACAGTAATAAACTTCAGTTCAAAAACAATCCATTAGGTACCTTAAAAAACGATAAAAATAATGAAAAGAAAATAGTTGTGTATAATGTTTTAAAACAACCTAAATCTCGCATTATAATATAATAGATACTCGACAAAAAACAAATTGCTTATTCATTCGCATTTCATTTATTCTATTATAACTGAAATAATATTTCATGATGTGCATTAAAACTTATAGAAAAGCAGTATTTTAAATGTTAATTTTAATTACGAAAGGAAGCAAAACCGGCAATATTTCGTATACGGCCTCTTAGTCTTAGATGATTTTAGTAGGTATAAACATTTTAATCGCCTGTATCTCAAAACCAATGATGTCTACTTAGTAGTGATAGCTTTCCTTTTAAACTCGTTATATGCGCTTCTATTTACGATTAATACGTTAATATTATGTTTTAATCAGAAAAAAACTCCCTTCCTTCTATTTCACTGCCTGTGCTCTTTTTGAGGTCAACATCACTGTCACTATCAGCCGTACCTATTTATCACTAGTCTATCAGTGTAACCGTCACCCTGTTGAATTCTTCGATATTAATTCTCACATTTTATTGCCCGATCGCAAACCTTTTTCCACTCTTCAGCCCCTATCATGTTACCTTTTTCTGTCACATTTTTTTTTGTATTTAAGTTAAATTCATTTCCTTAATATGTATACTGCCCTCATAAGCCAACCTCAAACTCGCCTGTTAGTAACGTGCTCGTACTTGCTACAGGAGTTTTGTCTGAGATGCCATTTTTTTAAAGTAGTAAGTAATAGTTATTTTTTGTGACGTAATGGAAAAGTTACCGTTGTTAATTTTTGTCCTTAGCTATAGAATTTTTTTTTTTTTAGAAAACTCTTATTAATTAATTTAGGTACCAGCTTTTTCTCGTAGCTACCGTTATTCTTTTCTTTGTGATAATCGCCTGTATTGTCTGTGGATTTATACGTTAAAAAGGCTCCGGGTACAAGTAAAACCTTTTTGGTTTCCAGCGTGAACAATAATCAAACGTTGACTTTTTGAAATCGGCTTTTTTATTCCTTTTTTATCATCACTTGACGTTTTTCCTTTGATCTGGCATGTACCTATGTATGTAAAACTCATCCATATAGATTTTATTTTTTCCTTCTACGCGAAATTTGCTTACTTTATTTCTATAAGATTTTTTCGATTTTATCTTCAATTTTAGTGAAATTAATTCCAACGTCAAGAATTTTTCTCATTGTCTTTTCAGACGCATTATTATGAATAGCCTCGGATAATATATATTAGCGCAAGAGGAAATGATACACCATTCTTCGAACAACATCATTAGGTATCAAAATCGTCCGTATCTAAACGAAATAGTTTTTTTTTATTTCCCCTTTTTTCGGAGAGCTGAACTTATTTGCATTGGAATGTGTTTCAGTACAGACTTCGTTTAATAAACGTAAGTAATGTTAAATATTTTGATAAAAAAAGCTAACTTCTTACCTTTTCAACGCCATACGTCAAATACAAATACGTCATTCATACGCCATACATTCAATAGTTAGCAAAATTTAACTTAATCCATATAAAAACGTAGGCCCTACAGCTCATGCACGACTACTTTAGTGGCCATTGGCGTTCAAAGGGTTAAACGATAATATAAGTACGGGTCGATTCACAAGAGCTGGCACGAATGACTGAATGATAATATCTATGTGTGCGTCACAAAATGGTTACAAACAGATTATCAATAAGTAATAATCGTATTTTTAGACAAATCTGTCTTAAAACCGTTAATTACAGTGTAAAAGTGTTAGTAAATTTTTCAATCATATTGGAAATTTAAATATGATGTTAACTGGTACAAAATGCTTCGTAGCATTAGATCTGCAAAAACCTGAAACACTTTTTTACCCATTTACCGATAGGAGTAGGTACTAATCTTGTTCCCCGATACAAACTATGGATCCCCGTTTCACCCCCGAAGGGAAAAATTTCCAATAATCATTTCTTAGTGCACCCCTAGACCTCATCAGGAACTTACGTGCCAAATTTGGAGTCTCTAGATCCGGCGGTTTGGGCTGTGCGTTGATATTCAGTCTGTCAGTCTCTCAGTCACTCACTCAGTTTCTCTTTTTACTCGTATATGTTTAATATACCATCCTCATTGACTTCGATAACTGCGATCCTGTAAACTGGGGATTTCTTCTATCATGAGCTGAGCAACTGTTAGTAAGATTTTGATGCTTACTTACTTTATTTTTGAATCCAACAAATAATTATACCGGAAGTTGCTAGAAAAAAATGTGACACGTTTAAGAATCGTTTATGTCACAGTCGCCATTATTGTAAATGACAAGAGTTATCAAAACGTTGACAATACGGAAACAGGTCAAAAACGATATCGTTATTACCTTGTAGAATTCCAGCCCAGGTCAAATAATTTCAAATGATAAATTAAAAATAACTATTTATTACTAATATTGTAAAATAATCTGATAACAGGGAATGGTCCTACAACCCTTATTCCCGAAATGGTTTTTGAATCACTACACTTTATGATATTATGGGATAACCCATTTAAAATCTCCAGCAATAAAATCTAACCATATTCTCCCAAACTATTAAAAGTGAAGTGAAGCAAAAATACTACGTATGTAGTACAATTCTTTATTATGATTATGATAAAACGTCGAACACAAAAATGTCAAAAACAAAAACGGCCGAGTAGTTAATAAGTAACGGCTGCTGACGGGTGCAAACTACGTCACAATAACGTCAAACGATATCCATAATACGGATAAATATAACAACATTAATACTAGATATATATACCGTGTTTTTTTTGATTTACGATAACTTCGGCATATTGTTAGGTACACGTATAGAAACTACGTGGTACATTAAATTTTAAAATATTGCAAAAAAAAATAAAAAAAATTTGTTTAGAACAAAGTAATTAAATGTTGTGTCTTCAATCATTCTAAAAGGGTCTTTAGAGTTAACTCATAGTCAGTGTCAAATACGTCAAGTCAGCGTGACATACACACACACACACAAGTAAAGATAACACTTGACAGGTGCACGATCGCTTGACTTGTCGGGAAGTATCTTGCTTACTGTGTAAGAGGTCACCGGTTCGATTCCCAGGTGGGTCTCTTTTATTTATTAGATTTTTTTTTTATAAATTGATATTTTAATTACCCAGTATTTAACAATAACGTGCGTATCATAATTACATTTTAGGATAGTTACATTTTTATCGTCGGTTGAGTGCAAACAAGCACCCTAAAATAACAAAACAAAGTGAAAATTTCTTTATTTCATAAATGGATTTAGCAGATTGCTCTAATTTTTAATATTCTCATTCATCATAACTAATTACTTAATGGTTTATAAAATGAAAAAAATTCGTTGCGTTGTTTAAAATAATTTTATTTAAAACTAGCGGCCCGCCAGCGGCTTCGCCCCGCTGCAAATTTCCGACTTTCCCGGTGGATTTTACAGTTTTTTCTTTCATGAGAACCTTTTCCTGACAGTACCAAACACAATAAAAAAAGAATTAGCGAAATCGGTTCAGCTGCTCTCGAGATTTGCGCTTACCAACACATTCAGCGATTATTTTTTTATAATAACTAGCGGCCGCCAGCGGCTCGCCCCGCTGCAAATTTCTGACTTTCCCGGAAATTATTCAAATTTTTCCCGCCGTAAAAACCTTACTTGGACTTCAACGAGCATTAAATAAAAAGAATTGGTAAATTTGGTCCAGGCGTTGTTGAGTTATGCGCTTACCAACACATTTTGCGATTCATTTTTATATTATAGACTAGCGGCCCGCCAGCGGCTTCGCCCCGCTGCAAATTTCTGACTTTCCCGGAAATTATTCGAATTTTTCTCGCCGTAAAAACCATCCTTGGACTTCGACAAACATTTAAAAAAAAGAATTGGTAAAACTGGTCCAGGCATTGTTGAGTTATGCGCTTACCAACACATTTTGCGATTCATTTTTATTATATAGATTTAGAGTAAATGGCCGCACAAACATCAACAGTCATTTTATTTATTAGGCACCTTATGATTTATTACAATGAAAAACCTAGCATTACTTAAAACTGTAAAAAAACATATCAACGGTATCAAACAATGAGTATAAAAACAAATATCGTGCGTATTTACAACGGATTTCACAAAACTGTTTAGAAATCCTTCAAGCGGCATGGTCTGCAGATCATAAGTTATCACAAAGAACGAAATCACCTTCTGTTGAGTAACAACTTTTCAAGTATTTAATTCTAGGTGTACAAATAAACATACGGGCACTTTTAACACAGGATTAGCCAAGCAAAGAACGATACTGTGGGTGACTTAGGCAGAAAAAACAAGAGCTTTGAAAAGTCAATTATGTACGTGTCTCGAACAATTTTTTTTCTAAAAGAGCATGAAATTTGGTCAGAACATCTTCGTCCGTGTGGAGCTCGTTTAAACTGGTCCCGAGGGATCAGTGTAGCCTTTATTCATCCTGAAAGTCCGTTCTAACTATTGGTGACACAATGTTTGAAATCGGCACAGTAGTTTTTGAGTTTATCCATTACAAACATACACACATACAAAAATACAAACCTCTCCTCTTTATAATAATATGTTTATCCTGAAAGTCCCTTCTAACTATTGGTGAAAGAATTTTTTAAAATTGGCACAGTAGTTTTTGAATTTATTCATTACAAACGTACACGCACATTGGATAGCTACATTATTAATACGTTAACCAAAGAACCTTTTATGATAGCTAAGTACCTAATGTGAATGTTTGAACCATCAAGAAGCCTAAGCTATTCAACCTAAACAACCAAATTAAATTTATTTAAACTAATGTGAATGATTTTCAAAATGACCACCTTCATGCTCTAAACAAAGGTGTAATCGTGTGCGTATCTGACGATTTAAATTAACTTCAGTAGCACGCATGTCATCAGCTACTTCCCGAATCCTTATGAGTAAATCTTCTCGTGTTGAAATTGGTTTAGAATATACACGCTCTTTAAGAGTTCCCCAGACGTAAAAGTCCAGGGGCGTTAGATCGGGAGACCGAGGACACCAAGCAAGGGTTGGACTACCGCGTCCAATCCACCGGCCGGCGAAATTTGTATTTAAATATTCGCGTACGCGAAGAGCAAAATGTGCAGGTGCCCCATCATGCTGTATCCAATGTGTACGTAGCGTTTGTAATGGTAATTCTTCAAAGTAATCCATAGAATGGAGAGATTGTAAAAATTCCAAGTAATTTTCACCGTTCAGTCTGCTTGGAATTTCTACGGGACCTATCAGTTGGTTATTTAAAATTCCTGCCCACATATTGACCGAGAACTCATGCTGAAAAGAAGACTCTCTGGCTAGTTTAGGGTTGTGCTCTGACCAATGATGGAAGTTTTTTTGTATTCATAATACCTGCTCTTGTAAATTGTGCCTCGTCCATCCACAATATTTTCCCGATGAGTTGTGGATCTTCTGTCAAAAGTGCGTTCATTCGTTGGCAGAATGCAAATCGTGAAAAGTTATCGTGCGGCAAAAGGCCTTGCACTTTGCGATAATGATATGGATGTAGACCATACCGCTTCCAAACTCTCCAAACCTTATCGTGATTTACATTGTAAATTTGCCCCGCACGTCTTGTTGACAAGGTCGGATCTTCAATTATTGCGTTCATGATCCCGTCTTCGTCCTGTACTGTCAAATTAATATCCCTTTCGTGAGGAGTCTTTTTTAAACCCTGTTCTCTAAATCGTCGGTGTAACTGTAACAATAATAATTACGGTTTGTTTAACATAAAATAATCTTAACATAGTATAAATTAAAGTCGCTTCCGGTGTCTGTCTGTCTGTCCCTATGTATGCTTATATTTTGCAAACTACGCAACAGATTTTGATGCGGTTTTTTTTAATAGATACTTAGAGTGATTCAAGAGGAAGGTAAAAAAATAATAAAGGAAGGTAATATTCCCTCGGGAACCGCGTAAACGAACTCCACGCGGACGAAGTCGCGGGCAACAGCTAGTTACTAATAAATGAAGGAATAAAGTACACATTAGAAATACTTACATTTATGAACGTATGAGGGTTAGGCGTCCGTCGGTCGGGATAACGCCGCCTATATTCTCGTGCCGCTTCAGAAGCATTGCCGTCACATAAGCCGTAAATGAAGTGCATTTCAGCTTCTTCCTCAGGACGATAATAAAACGAGGCATTTTTTATTTATATGATTTACATTCCCTTGACATTGTCAGTTTACATTGACACGTAGGTATTCAATATCATAGACATAATCATTAGTGTGTTTATGATTATTCGTAAATAGGTTTTACTAGCCCTCCTAAGACTTCGCGAATTAACGTAAAGCAAGATAGAAGATAGGGCGTCGTTATAGGCGGTTTAACCCTCTTTGATGAAAAGAGACAGCTTTCAAAATACAGCAGTTACTGAGGACTAGGAAAACCAACTTGAATTTCATTCAATTTAATGTCATGTGAATACTCGTATACGTAACATAAGATACCTATTTTTTTTAACCTTCGTGTTGTACCTATAAACCTAACAATTGAAAACTCTTTACTCATAATAGGTAATTAAAAGAAAATTGTTAGGTATCAATTAAGAGCCTTTTACATTAGTTTAACGTGATTAACTGATTAGTTTTAATAATTGAATATCTTTATAACCGTACGAGTTATCATATGTCTGTCTTCGGGAAATTAGCTTAATTTGACTTGAAGATTGTGCCCTTAAAGTTATCGTAAATCAAAAAAAACACGGTGTATAGATAATACATAGATTTTTATTATTGGTGTAGTAAAAAAACATATTTTTTGTATAGTAGATAGTTTCATTCAATTCCTTTTTTATGATTCACTACTCACTGTATATAGATAACGGCCTTTCAACATAATTATGCAGACATGCGAGGTGCGTAGTATTTGTAATATTATTACGTCCCCTATTATATGAAGCATTATTATTAGTATCAAAAAAATCTTCTTCAAACAATAATCTGTAATCCAATCTTTGTTCATTTTGTTATTAATGGAATCTGAAAACGTTAACATTATGCACAATCTCACATCATCAAGTAATTGGGATGCTTCACTTGTTACATAAAGTACAATAAGTACCTACACATCATATTACAAAACCTGCATACATTACTTGCCCGCATACCTACATACACGAATCGCAATTGAAATTTAATCGATGTCTTATCCACCCTATCGCATTGTCATCAAATTGCATCCGTCAGCTGCCCATTATGAATAAATAATAACTTAAATCGTTACTTCGGCAAACTTTATTTCAGGTGGATCAGCATGTAATGGAAACCATTCATGACTAATTGCAAAGCTTCAAACTTGTCTCTCGGTAAGCGGTTACCTCTACAAACATACTCTGAATAAACGGAAAAAGGCTTCGAGACTAGATTCCCGTGATGCAAGTTTGTTCGGAGCCCTTCCCAACTAGAACAACAGGCTGCTGTAGGGCTTATTTCCTAAGGTGCTAAGTGTACACGTTAGAGCGACCTATGCAACCCTAGTGAAGCCACTAGAATACCATTTTGGGCACAAACCGCTTAGCGGTAATATAAAAGTGCCATAAGAGCTGCAACCAACGACTAACACCCCACTAAAGTTCTTGTAGCACCTTTTATGGAATGAGTTGAACGGTAATGAATGAACAATTGAACGAAAACCGACAAATTATTTATTATCCGTTATTGCGATAGTTTAAAAGGGAATGAGATGTAAATGGTGAACTGAAGACCGGCCATATTAAATAATTAATTCAAGTAAATTTTTTTTATTTGCTTCGTTAAATTATTATTTTATTATTTACATGCGATTTATAACGCAGATAAATTTACTGTGCATGTAGACTTTGTTATTTTTGTAATTTTGGACGCGCCTCTAAAGAATCAAAATATTAAGAAATATACCTAACATATTTCGTGTCGTTTTCGAAATAAATAATGTATTTTCATTGCCAGTTTTATTATCTGTAACTAACTAATCATACATCAGTCAATTCTAATTCGCTTTTTGAAATATAATCTATACAATATCATTAATTACCTCTAAATTTTTCAAATAATAACAAATTGTATGATAATATCATGGCATCTTTGAAAAGCAGCCCCAACCCGCAATTTTAGCTTGAATACTTCCCCAATGTAGGCCGAAGCGCTAAAATGTGCTCTTCTATAAGTCCAAGTGATTTTAATTTCTCTAGTGCAGCTTTAATCTTCAAAGGAGCTACTGTTTCGTCTTTTTGCAGGCATCACAGCTAATTTGTGCAATAATGTTTTAGAGATCCGTAATCCTCATCAAAAAACGGTCACTCAAGTATGCTAGGTATTGTTTTATATTATATCTCACTAGCGACCCGCCAGCAGCTTCGCCCGCTGCTATTTTTATTTCTTGTCAATTGTCAAAAATATTTAAAAAGTATCCTATGTTACTTCTAGTACCTCCAAGAATATGTGTACAAAGTTTCATGATGATTCGCCAAGTAGTTTTTGCGTGAAAGCGTAACAAACATCAACGCTTTCACATTTATAATATTAAGTAAGGATAAGTAGGTGTATAAATGCAAAAGGTATTCAGAATTTCACTATTTATACTTAAAATTCCTAATATTAGTCACTAAATTTTCTGCGTAGTCGTAATTAGTCCATTAAAATCGTGCTATATTTTAACTATATGTGACTGATTGTTTCTGTTTATTTTTAATTAGAAATGAAGGCCAATATTAGTATTCGGATGCACATCGGATTCAAATTGGTTAGTTGGTAAATGTATTTTTAGCGTATCTGAATTATTTTCTAAGTACATATGTATAGTATATAGTTATTAGTGCAACAAGAGAGCAAAGTTTTTTTTTGCTGCGAGTGTTAATTTTGAATTCCGAGCAAGCGAAGGATTCTAGAATTGATTCACAAGCGTAGCGATTCTAGGCTAGAATCCTGAGTGCAGCGAGGGATTCAAAGACACGAGATGTAAATAAGTTAAGTCTTGTGTTGCCCATACACTTTTTCACCTTAGCAGAATTTAACCTTTATCTACACACATATCATAGACCCTCTCTGATGCGTTCAAAAACCGCAAATTACTTACGACTAGCATTAAGATATACTGTTTTGTTAAAACCAATTTCTTATTTGTGAAAATGTTATTATTGCTTAATAATAACATCAAATTCGACATTATTATTACATTCTAATTTCGAAAATCTTGGAAAAACAAAGCAATTTTTTTTTAACTTGATTCTAACATCACTTGAGTTGACATTTTATTCGAAATAAAATGACAATTGCATACAATTTTGAGAAATCTTGCTTGTTACTTGATATCGAACGATAAGATAATAGAGGCCGACTCTAATTTCTCGTAGAATTTAAAAAAAAACTACGGATGCCGCCGTTTTTGATGTTCTATTTGCCTTGTCGCAAAAAATAGATTAGTTTTTTATAATAATTATTATGAATGTAGATAAAGCAGTGTATGTAACTGTGCATAAATAGGCATTAAAACACTCGTGTGATGTTATTATGTAACAGTCACATAAACTACTATGAGGTAAAAAAAAACAACATGGCAAAAATAAAACGACATCTCCAGCCGCCCGTGCGCCGCACCACGGCCACCTTTATATTGTAAACAAAAATTAAAAAGTTACTTTGTCTCACGCTCGCAGCAAAATCTAATTTTGCTCACTGACTTTAAACAGCAAAACCACCCTTTTTGAGCTGCTGGGTGAAAATAATATTGTTGTATCCTGTATGTATATTGTATCCTGTTGTTTTCTGATAATTATGGCAACATCTAATTTAACATTAACATATTTATCTCGATACTTTACATATTCACTAGTACCCAGGTATATGTATGTAGGACACATAACTCTTTAAAAACCAATGGCACCACGGAATAGAAAAAAACGGAAGTGGCATGAGCTTCGCAAACTATTAGAACCGTTGTCGCCAAATTCACACTATAGTAAAAACAACCACTATGATAACTTGAAAATTATTGGTCGAAGGATTTTATTTTATAAAAGAATTATGCACCCTGATCTATTCACGTAATTTAATCTTTATTCCCATGCATCATTGTTCAAATTATAGTCTTTTTACGACTTACAACGTACAGATATAAAATTACTATTGTCTTACAAAGTGCTGCCATCTAGCGTTCAGTAGCTGAATAACAACGCATCAACGACCAACGATCCAGAAAGTAGTTTGGCTATTCGACAACAGATGGATTTTAGTGATGTACCAACTCATTGTACTGTACTTACTAGTCGATAAAATAGAGTAATCACGAAAGCGAACGGGCCACACTTGCAATTGTAATACATATATGTATAGTCACGCAGACTAACCTAGGATATTTATTTACATTAGGTGATTGTTTTTACTATTTCTTGGAGTCGGATGGTTGATGACGTACGTTAATAAACTTTGCTTTGCTGCCTAGCTAACAAGGCACTCGTGCATTGATTTTCATGCAATGATAACGCCTAGTAGGGAAATAAATAAATAGATTGTAGCTAAAGCAAATTTTACGAGGCATCATTGTTGATCACAATGTTTGTATATGTTTCGTTATTAATTTAGCTTTGTTCAATATTCGATACCTGGTAGGTATCGAATATTGAACAGAGCTAATTAAATATGAACCAACCAAAAAAAGTCATAGTATTCGGTCTTTACTTTACTAATCTCAGCAACTTACAAATGCTTAACATTAATGAAAAGATCGACAGTCATAAACCCGTAAACCCGTAATGGCGATCCAGTTAAAACGATACTATAAAAATCTCAAAAACAATATTGTTGTACCGCGCCAGAATAGAGGCCGTGGGTCATTCTTATTTTTTACCGACAATTGCCTGTCTTCATTTTACCAGATGTTATCAGTTAGAGTATTGATTATTAATGTTTTAGTGTTTGAATATACGTCCAAACAATGATTCATCTATTAATACTAAATAATCTTTCACTTTCTCTATCCAGTGTTTTTTTTTTTAAGTTTGTTTTTCTTAGAATCGTGTGACAGAGTAGTATAATACAGAATTTAGTCTCCTCTGAAAACGGCCACTCTGTCACAGTATATTCTGAAAAAAAACACCATAAAGAAAAAACATTATCGCCACCGAAATAATCATAAATTCCAAATAAAAGTTCACGCAACGTATTTTAAAATCAAAAATTAAAACCATAATTATCAATAGTTGAAAAACGCAAAATATAGAAAAATGACGATGTATTGTCGGTAAAAAAGTAGAACTACCCCTGAGTATTGTACAAATCAAATATCGATAACTTTATCGACAACACCCTCTCTCTTAACGAGTAGCGCGTCCGTTCCGACTAGCATGGAACATTCGGGATTATTGTGAAATTGTATCTAGGATATAAATCAACACTCCATTGACATAAAGTTAATGTTTTTATTGAAAAATATGTAAATAATGTTTTGCGGAAAACATAAAAAGATTAATACATTGAAATAAATAAAATAAGACTTAGGTACTGATGATACGATACGCCATTATGGGAGATGTTTTTGATGCGGCTATCGTTTTTACACTCCAAAATAGAGCAATAAAGCATGCTTTTCGATTTATTTAGTTTTTCACAAATATTACCTACTTTCACAACCATCACGCACAAGCGACCGCGCCTGAGCAAGGCTATGCGGAACTCCGCATAACTATGCCACACGTGCCACGCCCAGTTCACACGTCTATTGTTTTTTCTGTTCTGTGAATGGTACAACACTTTGTCTGGCATTCTCTTCCGAAAAGCAGTGGTCACGTGACACGTGGGACAGGTAGCCAAAAGTTATCAAACTGTGAAATCGGGGTAATTCTAAAATATTAGCTCGTAGAGCATAAAATTATATGTAATAGGTAAATAATAATCAATACTCGGGAAAACTTAAAACATTTTTTAAGAGAACACCCATTAATTATTTAATTCCTAATTTCAAAACACAAAATGTTATAATTCCGATTTCCACGTTATCAATTTAGATTTTGAAAACATTTAAATATAATATGAGACCATCATTATATAAATGTCTTCCGAAAGGTTTACGTGTATAATAATTGTAAATATCACCCCGACGGAGCCAGGGCGGGTCGCTAGTTGTAGGGGAGACCTGTACAAAACCGTATACCGGGGTAAAACCGTATGGTGGCCTTATTCTTGTCAATAATTCAAATTTACCGCGCGCAAACCGCTCATCGGCGCCCGCCAATGGGTTTTACTTGTCAACAGACACTGGTCGCTGCATGCAACCGCCGCATCGAAATATTCCGTTTTATTGTTTTTCGACTGTTTCGATCTTATTTTGGCGTAAATTTACGTAGTAATCAGTGAATGACACTTGTTACGAGGTAAGTCTGCAATTGGTTTTGTTAAAGTGTGCATATTAGTTTGTTATTTACGATATGTACAACGCGTTAAACTTATATTTGATTGTACTTGTAAGTGACATGTTTATACTTGAACCCCTCGGGTCACAACCGTACGGGGTAAAATCGTATCATATACGGTTTTGACCCGGAAGTAATGAAACAGAGTTTTTTTTTTATTGTTCTAGACAGTATTAAAATGCCGCGTACTTACGCGGCATTTCATTAGACGTCCTTTTATACTTATAAAAGGACGTCTAATAGACAAGAATGGAACTCGGAGGATATGAAAAAAGCTATTAAAGCAGTATTTGACGGAGATTTGGGATACTTGAAAGCAGGTCAAACTTATAATGTTCCAAAATCTACATTACAAGATCGAGTCAACAAATTTAGACAAAACAACGATCTGTGTTCTTCAACACAAAAAGGCTTAGGAAGATTTAAACCTACATTTTCGTCTGCTCAAGAAGACTTATTGGTTGAACATGTGTTAACCATGGAAAGACGGTTGTTTGGTCTCACTTATAAAGATCTACGCCGCTTGGCGTATCAACTTGCAGAAGCGAATAATATCGACCATGGTTTCAATAAAACCATCAAATTAGCTGGAGAAGATTGGCTAGTTGGGTTTATGAAGCGGCATCCACAATTATCACTACGAGCGGCCGAGCCCACATCTGTAGCAAGAGCCATGGGCTTTAACATGACAAGAGTAAACAATTTTTTTGATTTATTAGTAGAGGTTATAGATCAATATAAATTTCAGTGTACTAAGATCTTTAATGTTGACGAAACAGGTCTGACGACAGTCCCTAAACAGACAAGCAGAATTATAGCTTTAAAAGGGAAGAAGCAAGTCGGTCTTGCTAGTTCTGCAGAAAGAGGTCAGCTTACCACAGCTGTCCTTTGTGTTTCTGCTTCTGGTAACTATGTCCCTCTACTGCTGATATTTCCCCGTGTTCGCATGAAGGCAGAACTTTTGGACGGTGCTCCACCAGGAACAGTTTCAGTTTGCCATCCAAGTAGCTGGATACAAAGTGAAATTTTTGTTGAGTGGCTGAATCATTTCATATCTACAGTAAAGCCCAAGAAAGAAGACCCGGTCCTACTTTTGCTTGATGGACACTCACTCATACAAAAAATCTCCCATTAATTGAAAAAGCAAGGGAAAACGGAGTTGTAATGCTAAGTTTTCCACCTCATTGCACCCATAGATTACAGCCTTTAGACGTTAGTATCATGGGTCCAATAAGCACATATTATACACAAGAAGTAAACACGTGGCTTAGAAATAATCCCGGTAGAGTAGTCACCCAATTCCAATTGGCGAGACTTTTTGGATCAGCCTATTGCAAAGCGGCTACAATACAGAATGCAGCATCTGGTTTTTCTAAAACAGGCATATTTCCGACAAACCGAAATGTATTCAATGATGCTGATTTTGCTGCGGCAGAAACGACTGATATAGAACTCCCTTCAAGATCGACTGCGTCACCTGCTGATACTATACCATCAACATCTGCTACATGTTTCATGGATTCGAGACCAAGACCATATACCTCTATTGCACCTCTCTTAAATTCGGTTCCATGTACACCTACAGCTTCTGCAACTCTCGTGATTCCGATGCCATCGACTTCTGCTGCCTTCATTGATATGTCGTTATCAGCTTCAGTATCAACATCTGCCGCCCCGTCAACTCCTACCAAGTCGAAGAGTGTCCTTGATATGGTGTCACCAGCTGATATCATGCCAATTCCCAAGATAAACACGAATAAAAAAAGGGCTACTGATCGTCGCAGAGGAAAAACAGCAGTCTTAACTTCATCACCCTATAAAAACGAATTGGTTAATAATAAAAACATCAAAACAGTTAAATTCAATATTGACCAGCCTACTACAACAAATATTTGTAGGTTGACACGATCATCTAGATCAAAACCTCAAAATAAACAGAACGTGCCAGTACTGCCACTAACGAAGAAAAAAATAAAGACAAACGCTAATGAGAATAATTGTCTCTACTGTCTGGAAGAATATGGTGCTAGTCGCGTAAATGAAGGTTGGGTGCAATGCAGGGGCTGTAAACGCTGGGCTCATGATGGCTGCACTGGCTACGACTTAGAGGAGTTGATTGATTTTATGTGCAGGGCATGCATGGTGGCTCAGTGACTTCCGGGGCAATGTCGTACACAGTATACGGTTTTGTACAGGCCCCGGGGCAAAATCGGAAATGACATTAGTTTTGTTTTTTGCATTTAATTTAATATTCTATTACAACTGTCCAAAATTTGGTGATGACATTGTTTTCCTCATTAAACTTATTGATTATAAAGGTTTGTTTTATATTTTTGTGCTTCAAAATTAATATTTTACAGCCTGAAATCCTTAGCTATAGCTAAGGATTTCAGGCCGTATACGGCTTTACCCCGGTCTCTCCTACTTAATTATAAATTGCAATAGTTAAAAGACTGTTGGATTTCTTGCGGCGCATTTTTCCATAGCGGTATATTCTCGGGAAGAGCTGGTACCCAGACATGTGAAGATACCTAGAAATTTACAGGGCCTTTAGGCATTCATAGAATATAACTTTTCGTTCACTAATTTGAATTCGAATTGGTTCTTATTTGTGGATAGTAAGTACTTCATCAAGTGGCTACTGTGTGTAGTGAGTGATATTGTAGAAAGTGTCCCCTTTCGGAATACCCAAGGAAATTTACAATTACTTTGTATGGAGACTCAACAATATATCTATGACAGTAATTTAAATACGTCAAAAAAAAATCGTTAGTTCATAACCGTAAACTGAATTAATCCACCTAAATTTATGGCCGCAAGAGTAGAAATATAGCAAAAATGCTATACTTAAGTATTCTTTACGTTGGAAATATCTAGATTAACTAATATTCTTACTTTTGTTCTTGTGTCATAAAAAAATATTGAATTGAAATTAATTGCATACCAATGGTGGTAATGGCTGCAACTTTTATAAAGATGCTTTAATTCGTTACAAAATGTACCGTTAGAAAGTCGTAGAAGCCAATTTGATATAATGTTTCTTTTCAAATTACTGCATTACGTCATCGACTCCCCTTCAATTCTTGGTAGAATATCATTTAAAGTTCCTCATCGCCCCGCCGTAGAAACTTATTTGTTGTACCTGCCTCTAATACTATTTACACTTCAAATGCCTTCTTTAATCGCTGTCTCGATTATTACAATAAAGAATTGTATAATATAGATATTTTCAAAACGAATAGTTGTAATAAGTTCAAAAATCAAGTGATTCGACACTTTAACTCTTGTCTCACTTGATTACTTTGCACCCAGACATTATTATATAAGTACCTAAAAAAAATGTTCAATTTTTTATTGTTATTGGGTATATACTTAACACCATCACAGTAGGAAAGTTCACCATTTTCTTTATTGTTACTGGTATTCTAATCTACGATCCTTGTAGTAAGGTTTCCTATGTTGTTCTACCACTGTCATGTACAATTAATACATCCTTATTATTAATTTGTTGCTTAATCTAAAAACAATATCTCATTTTGCGTTTCATTGTTTACCGCTTCCGTTGTACAGTGTAATGCAATAGTATATGCAAGTACGGCACTCAAGGTCATTTCATAAAATGTATTTTTTGTAATACTTACAAGACTGTATGTTGCCTGAATAAATAAAAAGTAAATAAAAAGTAGCTCGAGTAATTTAAATCATATCGGTCCAGTTTTAGTACGTTAATGTTTTATACACGCCTCTTGTCATATTTTATGTTGGATTCAGTTCAATATAAACTGTATCCAACAAAAAATGAACAGGATAATTGAAAATAATTTCAAATATGAAAACAATTAGCCCATTTCTGTTATTTTTTTCATGTTCTTGTATACTTTTGTTTTTGGATTTGAATTCGGTCTTTGTGTTTCATGTCAAACAATACATTTTCACCATAAGAATAGTTATAGCAATTTTCCTGAAAAAAGCCAGCCCTCTTTAGGGGACTTCTTTTTTTTAACAACTTCCGGTACGATATTTTGACCCATTCAATAATGAAGTAAGTCAAAATAACGCTTTATGAGTGTTTACAAAACATTTAACCTGATATCGAATTATTACCAAAAAAATCCTAAGTTGCTTGGGGTAGGAGGGAAGAACCTTGTTTTATTAGACCATGAAAAAACCATGTTGATTATCAACCTCGGTAACTCTCATTTTGGTTTATTGTTCTGAATTTTATTTCTTATTTTAATTAAAAAAGTTTACACAAAGAAAACAAGCACCCTTTTTTCCTCCGTTTTAGTATAATTGTTAGAATTGGTAAGGTTTCAAAAATGAAACGCCGAAATTAAGTGAGAAGCAAGAAACCTTATAAAACGTGCATTATTAACTCGTAAGCACATATTTTTTTACAAGCTTTCGTCAAGATTTGTCAGTCAATTTAAACGACTTACCGTTATCGTTATAAGATAAAATTTAAAATTGATAAATTTTGTAAATCCGATGTTTTTGTTGCTGTCCTATGGTACCCCTGTGATACAAAGGGCCTTCGTAAGACGTCGTCATCCGCGCCTGTGCTGTGCCTCGCGCTCCGCGTCGCTCCAACTCATCCCGGCCGCCCGCAGCTCGGCGTCGAAGGGGCACTGCCACGTGTGCGCCGGCCGGCCCCGCCGTCTGATTCCGCGCGGCCTCCACGTGAACGCGACCCTGTCGGCGTTGTCCTCCGGTTTTCAGAGGGTGTGCCCTATCCACTTCCACTTCTGTGGGGCGATTTCTCGCTTGATCGGGATTTGGTGGCATCGATTCCATAGATCCTCGTTGCTGATAGTGTTCGGCCAGAATATGCGCAGGATAGACCTTAGGCATTTGTTGACGAACACTTGTAGCTTGCTCGTCAGACTCTTTGTCTCTTTCCAAGTCTCGCAGCCAAAGAGCAAAGCAGACTTCTCTATGGGTCACGGTGCCGCCGAGATATGTGAACTTTACGACAGATTCCAGCGGTGTACCATTAAGTCTGATGGGTCGGTTTTCACACGACTGAACTCGCATTTTGACGGCCTTCCTTGCGTTGATTCGTAAACCCTTGGTTTGCTTTCCGTATAACGTCGTGGAGCAGGACAATGAAAAGCAGCGGCGACAGGAGGCAGCCCTGTTTGACTCCTGCTGTCATTGGAATTGGTTCCCCTAGGACTTGATCGTGCACTACTTTGCAAATACTGCCATTATATAGAGACTGGATGATAGCTACATACTTGCTGGGTAGGTATTCCTCTTCGCCTGAGACTGGACCATAGTAAATAAATTAATAAATATCACAGGACAATGTCACACAAATTGACTTAGACCCAAACTAAGATCTAGGCCTGTGCTATGGGTACTAGACAACGATAAACTTACTTTAAACTTAGTAGGGTTAGTAGGTTTTTTAGTACTTACTGTTTTTACACTAGCAAAAATTTAATTATGTAATTGAAAATAGATGATAAACAACTAACACCGGGCCTCTATTCTACTGGGATAAAACCATATCGCCTTTGACGTCTTTCCCTATTATTAACGTTTTGATAATTCTTATTAACTTGACAGTAATGGCGGCTGAGTTAAAAACAATACCATAATACGTCAAAGATAATAGGTTTTTTATGTAGAATCTGCCCTGCAGATGCCTTTGTTAACACTAATTTGCCATGAGGATACCGTTTTTCACATTTTAATTAGCAAATGAAATTTAACACGGGTTTATATTCAGTTATTGAAATTGTCTATAGAAATAATCAGAAATATCTACAAGGGTAGCTTTGCCAAAATATAACTAGAATCTACTGGTCCTACATTTCCCATTGAAAGAAGAGTGAAACAAGGAGACCCGTTGTCTCCAAAATTATTTATATCTATTCTAGAGTCGGTAATGTCCAGATTAAATTGGATAAAAGCAGGCATCAACATTAACGGCAAATATTTAAGTCACCTGCGCTTCGCAGACGACTTAGTACTCCTATCAGAATCTAGCATACAACTACAAACCATGCTTGACTCACTAAATGCAGCTAGCAAACAGGTAGGACTGGAAATGAATCTTTCCAAAACAATGCTCATGACAAACAACATATATAGAAGAATATCAGTAGACAATGAAACTTTGAAATAGGTATACAGAAAGATACATTTACCTTGGAAAACAAATTGGCTTTGACAGAAAACAGAACGAATTAGAAGTTGAACGAAGAGCACAAAATACTTGGAATAAGTATTGGTTTTAAACATCAAAACAAAAGTTATGACATCACCTACCATGCCTAACCTACGCATGTCAAACTTGGAAATTTACATCCAAAGTCAAAAACAAAATTAATACCTGCCAACGCGGAATGGAATGAAGCATGCTGAATATTAAAAAAAAGCAAAACATTTGTCACTCAAAAATCAGAAAAATCACCAAAGCCAAAGATGCTCTAAGCTACACTAAAAAACTAAAATGGAAGTGGGCAGGGTACGTAGCAAGGCTGAAGGATGAGAGGTGGACTAGCAGGGTAACAAAGTGGAAGGGTCCACATGGCAAGCGGCCCAAAGGCAGACCTTATACGAGATGGGTAGACGAAATATCAAAAATAGCTGGCACTAGCTGGCTGCAAATAGCCCAAGATGAGCTGGCTGCAAATAGAGAGAGAAATGGAATTCTTTAGAGGAGGCCTTCACCTTCGCCTGAGGAGGAGTTCTTGCAAAAACAAAAATATTGCAAACTTAACACTATTAAAGATTTCCTAATACTTTATTTTTAAACTCTGTAACTTACTTGCAAGAAATAAAAGGCTTTATTATTATTATTATTATTGAAATATTAACTGAAACAAAAGAGCTGTCTTTATTGATAATGAAAACTGGACTAATGACTAACAAATGATTGTTGAGAAAAAATACCGTGTAAAACTGACTAGACCAACGGAAAAACAGACATTCGGACATGGTGAAACTATAATAAAATATTACGGAACCTAATGCACCACGAAACCCTGAGAAGAAATCTATCTATTGACGTAGAAATTTTTAAGATCAAAGGTAGATAAAAGTAGAACTTTGAGCAAAAGTTTCTCCAAATTTAAAATGGTCTTACTTATTAACTTCAAGTGATGAAACATTCATAATGTATTATTATATTAGTAATGATTGTCATAGTAAATAATATTTCGATAAAACTAGTACTAGATCATTGGCTAATTGATTTATTACAAACAACCGATTATGGAATTTATTATACCAATATTAGTACATTCATTTTGCTCTATTTATTATTAATAGAGTACAAACTTCGGTAATGTAAATAGGTACATACATGTATGTAAATAATCGATATAGTCAATAGAAACTAAAATTTCATTTAACCAATTTAGCAACGTAAACATAAAAACTTCAAGTTAAACTAATCAATCAAAAATGCTCCTCGCAAACTATTGTATTTATTGCGCGCAACAATATATTAAATGTTTAGCGGGTACTTATCCTTAATACGATAAAAATTACACGTTGCGAGCTCGCTCGTTGTTTTTATACAATAAATAAATTCAAACTGACGGGGAAATTATATTTTATGTTTATAAATACTAAAGTTTAATGACAGGCTGTTGTGAGCCCGCGCCGACTTCTGCGCGCCGCCGCTGGCTTCGCCTCACCTCGCCCTAGAGGGCCCGCTGGGAACGCGCAAACACTAACGCTCGCAAGCGCATGTACTCATCGCTTAACCTTCAAAACTATAAAGCCTCCTCATTTCTGGCTGAGAGCCCTAAATGTGGTGCAGACGGATAGAAGTAAAATATAGTCAAATTTATAATATCATGTGGATTTCAGCACGCATCATTGTAGATGTGTGCTGAAATCCACATGTCTCGGATCACCTCGCCGCGCCGGCGCCGGCCCCGCCACACGAGCTCACGGGCCGGGGTCATTGCGTCATTGAAGACATTTACCTTACATGAAATATTTAAGTATTATAATAAACTTAGGGCCGAGCGTGCGTTTGTCTAGTTGTGCCCCCTCGGCATGAAAAGTGACCTGTTTAGCTTGTTGGATTAGATTATTAAAATTATCACAGTTATTATTTATGACACTCATGATAATAATATGATAACACAACGGGTCTTATGGGCAGGACGCCGCTACGAGTAGGTACAGCTCCAGATCGAGGAAAACTTTTAGAATTCCAATTTAGAAATAACAATCGGGACGATGGATTTCAATACGCTTAAATGATAATTATGTTATGATCCACAGATAATTATGTTAAAAACTATACTTGAACTTTGTCATATTCAACGCGAGTGTAACTTTAAAGCGTGACGCTGGAGCGGCTTACGAGCGATTTCTACTTGTAGTAAATTTAATGATACTTACTACTTTCATATTAATTTTTTAGGGTTCCGTAGTCAACGAGGAACCCTTATAGCTCCGCCATGTCCGTCTCTCCGACTGCCCATCTGTCCTCAGCTAAAACTATAACTACGAAGTTAACTTGATGGTTCCTGAGATACAAGAGGCTACAGCCAAAACTACAAACACTAAAAATCAGAAAAAAAACTTAAATGAAAGAGCGTAATAGGTATAAAGAATTTGAAAGGAAAACTATCAAGACTAAGTAGACATCATTGGTTCTTGAAATACAGGCGATTAAAGTGTTTATACCTACTAAAATCATTTAAGACGGCACCAAATTACTTTAAATAGAAAATTAGTTATAACTTGTTCATTTGTATGTTTGTAGTAAGTAAGTACTTAACGGTTTAGGAACCCTACACTCAGCATGGTCCGACATGCTCTTGCCCGGTTTTTTTAGTTAAAAACGGCATGATAGATGAATTGGCCATACTTACTTACATACCTGAAAACAATGTAAACTTGACTAGTAATCCAAAGAATTTAGCTAGAAATTTATTTCCCAACACGGGTAGTTAAGAACCTCACTCCCTCAGCCCTCTCCCCTCTTCCCTGGCGCGGAGTTATGATTGCCTGCCAGGCGTTTTGGCCTCAGCTTCACTTGTATAGCATAACTTGCCGTTTGGCAAACCTTTGAATAACACTTAATAAGTAACATAAATGGTACCTAGGTGCAGTCGACTATAAACATATGTATCCACTTTTTCACCTTATTGGTATTGTAATGAGACTAGTGAGGCCCAAATGTAGATACATCTCTTAGTAGTCGGCTTGGTAGTTAGTCTTTATGACTTTTCTACCTCTGTCATTTTGCTTTGATCTTTAAAAAAGCTAAAGTTATAGTACCTATTCGAGATATATACGAAAAACCAAAAAAGAAGCTTTTAGCCCTTCTATCGCCAATAGCACGTGTATGTTATACCTAACACACCCCCACCCCAAGAAACAGTAACCCAGACTACGCGATTATTGCATGAACTTGCGGATTCAGGGTGTTCGTTAACTGATCTATTAGTTAAAAGACGGAAATAAGTTATTCCCATCCTTCGTCACTCAATGAACACCCTGAAATAATTAAAAATCGTTATTACCTAGTTGACGTTTTGAAAACAACCCATAACAATATTTAAAATATTAAAATCTTATACAGTATGTAACATGACGAGAAGCCAACCTTCGAACACGTTGATGGCCAGGGTCTAGTTTAGTATATTATACAGTACGATTACTGTAAGTTTACCACTGACAGAGAGTTTGCCTTCATTTAATTTTCAACTTTAATTTCATACAAATAAAGCAATTTTCAGAATACTTTTGCCCACGTCTACCGATTAAGTAATAACTATTTTATTTGAATGAGATTAATGCTGAAAATTAAATGAAGACTATCCATCTGTCATTTGTAAACTCAAAATAATTCTACTGTACCACACTTTGTTAATTGTCTTTCTATTAATTAATATATTCAAAAACCTATTGTTAACTTTTTAAAAGTCGGTTAACACTCTTTGAACCATCCTGTGACACTAATTATAAACATAACTGATAATTAAGTCGTTCCACAAATCCTAGCCACTGTAGCTTCAACTATGATCGCGAGTATCACTGTCGATACCCGTTTCACTTTAAAACTATATTGTACAAATTAAAAGTTATTTAAATACCATATTGCTAAAATAAACAGGTTGTTCAAAAACAGCATGAGCCGACATTAATGTAAATTTATTTTCTTTAGCCAGTTCGCCCAGTAGGACACAAATAAAGCTGGGTCCACATTTGTATCATTTTATCGATCACGATCACGCGTATTGTATCGAGCTCGCGTATCCTAAAGCTTGGTCCACATTTGTATCATTTTACCGATCATTATTACGCGTATTGTATCGAGCTCGCGTAACCTAAAGCTGGGTCCACATTTGTATCATTTTATCGATCACGATCACATGTATTGTATCGAGCTCGCGTATCCTAAAGCTGGGTCCACATTTGTAAAACTTTACCGATCACGATCACTCGCGTTTCCTTAGTATGGACGCTCATTTAAGGCACACCGTATCACTACCATCGTCGCGTATCGCGTATCAAATCATAACTTCGTATCATGATACAGTATCAAAACACGTCCATACTTACCGATCTTGATACGCGTATCCGATCGCCAAAGTGCGGGGTATAAAATAAACGCGTGTCAACATCGATCCCGAGCGATCAGATGCGGCGCGCCGCATGATCGCGCGGTTTTTTTGTCCACACTAGCGATCTTGAGACGCGTCGGTGTAACGAGACGGAGATACGATAGTACGAAATGATACAAATGTGGACCCAGCTTAAGGTCGAAAATAAAATGACATGTTACGTATCATGTCATATTGATGTCTTCATGATGATAGATTATTTTATTATAAAAAGGAGAAATACTTATGCCATTGAATATTAGTGCTGAGGAGATCATGGACGTGATACTTATTTATGGTGAGTGGCGGTCGGCGGAGCAACGGCAGTGCCGCTCTTAGATTGTACGCCGAAATATTTCCTCGTCGGATCGGAGAAATTCTGCAAGAGATTTGTCTGGATCGTAGTAGGTGGAAAGAAGTGGTCTGTGCCTGCCCCTCTGGGAAACAGGCGTGATTTAATGTATGTACCTATGTAGATTTCCTCGTAGAACACAGGCAACTAACTCACGTGTCGTTAAGGACAATTACACGATTGCGGGTTACAATAATCGGCGGGTTGTTCATCACTGGACTAAAAAACATCAAACCCTCACGTTGGTCGTCAGCAAGCTCACCCAGACTTGGTGGTCGATTAATGTTTGGGCTGGTATAAGGGGTAATTAAATTATTGGACAAGTATTTATAAATGGTAAACGACACACCGAAAACAAGAAAAAAAAAATACGCAACATACAGGCTTTTGAAAAAAATTAAAGGCGTGACCAGCATAATCCAAATTAATTACGTAGCGTTCATGACAATAACCATGGTCATTTGCGTCAAATTAATGCGACTGGTGGACGACAAATTGAACCGCATTCAATGGTAAGTGAAGAGTTGAAGACACAGCCTTATTTGAACTGACATGCAATGATATGACTGTGACATGTGTGTTATTAGAGGACCTTTGATCTTTAAATTGATAAGACAAGAATGTTAACAATAAATACAGAGCGTTTTAGAAATAATAATAAAATAACTTCCTCAATAATTACTGCACCATAGCTTTATTCTCCACCTAAACCTCCACCATTAACGGGTTGAAAGGTTTGCTTCACTTCATGTTACATGCTGTATACCTGTCACCCGACTGGCGACTAGTCCGACACATCCTTTTGATTCTTACAAGAAATCAATACACTCGATATTTTTTATTTTTATATACATAGTAGACTTTGTCGGCGTAGAACTCTTTTTTATATGACACGAGCACTCACCTGATGGTAAGTGGAATCTGAGACCCATAGAAATTTGAATTCCAAGACTATAATCCTACGACCTCAAATGCGTTGCCAACCCTGAGGACTAAGATGGAATGCCTCTATGCTAGTAATTTCACCGGTTGTGTTATCCCCACACCGACACAACAATGCGAACACTGTTGCTTGGCGGGTGATTAATGGATAAGATGGTGGTAGCGATCCAGACGGACCCTGCACAGTATTAGGTATTATTGTTCTCCTATCTTCACTTGGTGGTTGAATTTCCAATCATCCCTCGTTACGTATGGGTGTCACAAAAGAAAGTTGCTTCGCCAATTTCATGTTTTTCTCGCGTAGTCTAATCAATAAATCCGATTCAAGTTGTTTTTTTTTGATTTCACGCAGTTGAATAAAATTTAATAACTAAATAAATTAGGGGACAATCTCCCACAAATTTGACCTAGTCCCAAACTAAGGTCAAGCCTAGGCTTGTACCACAGCTCTAGACAACGATATAAATACTTATGTAGAGAAATTAATACTAAAATGCAATGGAAATGTAATAAGACTTAGAAACAAATAGTATAAATACAAATTACTCACACCGGGTATCAAACACGGGGCCGCAATCTTCGTAGGCAGGGTCACTACCAACTAGGCTAATGTGTCGTCCTTTGACGGGTCGTTCTTCTTTTTAACCGACCACCGCAAAAAAGTCTATTTATTATTGTTTGTTATTCTAAGATCTACCATAGTGGTCATCAAATTGCGTTGTTATTTATATTTATTTAAGCGTAATTATTGCGAGAAATATACAAAATGTATAAAAAAATATAATTATACCGCGGTCACACTCACTCTGTCACAATGATTTCGCTTAAATGAATGTGTACAAATATACATAATATTTCAAGATAACACGGAAATATGTTACAGCCCAAATCTGAATAAAATAATAAAAAAAACAACAATTTCTGCATTAATAGAAACACCGATTTCGGTAAAAATAAGAAATACCCTGACGTTTTTTTTCCACCTTTTAATGGCTAAGAGTTCGTGTGTGGTTATTGCATGAAACATGCTTATGCATGTGCCGTAACTTATTTCGTCCTCAAACTAGATGCCCGTAAGCCTAATGCCCGCACGGACACACAGCAAGGTGAAAAATGCCCATGGTAGGTAAAAAATTCTGAAAAATCTGCGGAGTGAATATATTACCGAATGTTATCAATTTAAGCATTCATTGTTACACTTATATCATATGAATATAAGGTAAACCTTAGTGTAATGCCAAAAAAAAGTTAGTGTCGGCATAATAACAAACGCGAGTAGGCCGTGCGCCGCGCCGTGCCCGCGAGTGGCCGGCATCCATCAGAACGCGATTTGCACTCGAATATGTATTATTTGTGGCTGAAATTTATGAGATAGAATTATACGGTCCGCGCTGGAATCGCACAAGCGGCCCACTCGCTATACATACTCTTAACTATGTAATACATCTCAGTGTTGGTTTATATAGAAGTGTTATAACGATGATCAAGTAATTTGAATCACCAGCATAATTATTATACCTAACTTAAGTGCAATGTTAAATAAAAAATAATACATTTGCAAATAGGTACATATCTTTTGATTTATTGTTTGAAGTTTTTGTTGATATTTCCATTATTTTGTAGCTACACGGTTTTATTTAAAAAAAGCATTGTACGTCGTAATACTTTTTAGCGTCTCCGTTTGCTTGATTAATAATATTATAGTTCTAGGTTAATTTTGGCTGTGGCTCTATGGACTGATAGGTATTAGAGTTTACTTTAAGTGGGAGATACAATCTCAGCCTATTGAATTTAATAAAAGTTTGATATTACTCGTATTGTATTCATTTATTATTTCATTTTAATTCACTTCACTGTTGATTACCAGTTTTTAGAAAAAAAAAACAAGAAAGAAATTACTTAAAAAGTAGTGAATTGTATTTGAGCATTTTAGGCTGCGTTTTAGTGAATTACTCAATAGATATAATTTAGCCAATGTTTGCCGCTTAACAAAAGTAGTTTGGTGTAATGTACTTAAAGGCAGTTACTGGACTTTAACATCTTTATTAACAATTACTTTAAAAGGATGTTACGTTTCGAAACTTTTTAAAAAGGAACCTTTACTGAAAAACTGGCTTATAAAAAAATATGAGCAAGTAATTGAGAGGAAGGATGATTTTCAAAAATATATTGTTAGTAATAAATCACTAAAAGGCAGCCTGGGGACTTTTGCTGCCTTTAACTGGATAATTATAAATATAAAAGAAAAAACACTAAATTCATCTCACAATTATTTTTTAATTTTATTTCATTAAATAAGTAAGAAAGTAAAAAAAAATATTAAAAGATAAGGATCTGGCACCCGTTATTTATTAAGGCAATAAATAATATTCGAAATATGGTTTATTTTAGATTCCTCGACGACAATAATATGAAGCCAAGTAGTCGGATTTGCTCAAAACATTTCGAAGATGAGTGTTATGGTGGCACTCCACTTGGGGTTGCGTGCTCGCGTTGCGCCGTTGCCCCTCTTCATTTGTAGTAGGAAGGAAAAGATGTTACACGGATATTTTGGGCTAGTACCGCTAAGTGGAGTGCCAGCATTACTAAAATAATGTCCCCACTCAAACGCTTTTGAGAGATTTAGTCACGGTTTATAATAAAACTGAAAAAACACTCGCTAGGCAATTCAGCGTACCTACAGTACCTGCAAATAAAATAACATATTTGTACTTACATCTCATACGATTACCTACAAATGTGACTCACCGAAATTGACAACCAATCAAAAAGTAGTTGACCAATTGTATAGCTATTATTCAATTCGTTATCTGATTAAATTAGGTTCAAAACGGTATATAAAAATGTTTGTACATTATGTAGATTAAAAAGTTTAGATTTAAAATACCATTGCTGATATGCTTGTATGAACACATACAAATCTCGTAAATTTCGTATGAACGCGTCGGCTATGGTGTTTTAAATACTAAACTTTTTTTAACTACGTACAAACATTTGTTATATACCATTTAGAACCTTATTTAATCAGATAAGACATTTTTTATCAAGCCTCATATAATGGCACCTAAAATCTGCTATTAGAAATCCGTCCAGCCGTTTGGATGATACGAGGTAATAAAGAATATGTTATATTATTATAAAACATCAAAATGTGTCGATATCGATATTATTGTTTTGTCCATCCCTGGTGTAAATTTACTTTGTCTGTGATCTAAACCATATCTGCGTACATGAACGTTGTTTATATATGCAAGAGTGTGTATCAGTGTACGACCTTGACATTTTTTCGTAGATGTAGCTATAAAACTGTTTCTTTTTGGCACACTGAATCCCAATAAGACTGAGCATATCAGCTATCTGTAGGTTGCCTTTTATTTTATCGTTCCTTCTATGCCTTTATTTCTTATTCCGTGGTTCAGACACCCTGCAAAAACACTATACAAAATCGACGACAGAAATGACGTCACAGCTGTCGTTCCATGTTTAAAATATAAGGGACCTTAAAAAGAAATTTGCATTTATAGCGCAAATTAAAATGTTTAAGCCACTAACGTTGAATTAAAATATAACTAAACTAACAATGTAAACAACAATTTGTAACAAGTTTTGAGTCTATATCAAATTTTAATAAACGGGCCAAGACTAAGTTTACTAAGTTTTATATGTTCTTTTTAAATTTTCTCCTATATCGTATCAATAAAACTCAATTCTGTCAAAATTATGATTGGAAGTATGGAATCCCTTACTTACCAATTACCTTTAATATAATGTTTTCAGCAAATCTACTCTGGAAAGAAGGCTTTTGCAGGGGTCGGTTTCTCGAAACTCACTAGACTAATAAGTAATAATATTAGTTTACTCAATATAATTTTCTATATTAGTTTACTCAATATAATTTTCTACACGTCCACTAGTGAAACGTACGCATGGACTAATCGTACCGCATGGACTAATATTATTAGTCTAGTTTAGAAACGGGCCCTAGGAAATGCCTCACATGTTAAAAATACTCCTAAATAATAAGTAGGTATACTGTATTGCGATTGTTTAGATCACAGGTAATAAAAAGACGTCTTTTAAAACAGTTTCGCCCTTTTGTTGTCGTAAGTGGGCGGGAGGTTACTTTTAGTTTTATTCAATTGATTATTAAAAATAAGAATAAAACTTTTAATCATTAAATATTTTAAAATTAAATACTAATAAAATGCTATAATTTCAAATGAAAATGGGAAAGAAAGCAGTATTTTTAAGGTGTATTGCAATTGGGCAGTAGGGTACCTAGTTTGGATACCTACCTTTGCCATTTGCTTTAAACCGTAATTCCGCACGAAAAAAAGCCGTTACTCGAACAAGAATCTTATAGAAACTACATGGGTAGCAACAAAACAACCCAGGATTTCAAAATTAAAAAGGAATATTTATTTAGAGTATTGAATGATTCTAAAGAGGGTGCTAGAGAGTTCAACACGCCTTCAAACCGCCAGATTGGATTACGCGAGCCGGCGGCGCCCCGCGAACGCGCGCCCTTTCGCGACCGCAGGGCGTGCTCCGCGGGTTCTAATATGTCATTAAAAACGTTTAAATTGTACAAAATAACACGCCAGCCGCCCGTGGTGATCTAATTCACAGTCAGCGTTAACTAATTTGCCGCAGGGAGGCGTTGGCTTCGTTGCTTTAATTGTTGTTCAATTGGTTTCAGGTCAAATAGAACACTCGGCTGAGGCATTCGGTAAGTCGTAACTAGAATACCTAATAATCAAATAGTGAACATTTTTGATCGCCGACTACTCCGCCGCGGGCCCCGAGAATGGGCCGCAGGCTCCGGCGCCAGCCGACCGCTGTCCGGCCGGCATCACCGAGCGTCCCAAGGCCCTCGAAGTTAAACTTGATTTCGGTTTGGTTCGGTCAAACTTGGTTAAAGTATGTATTTAACCTGTTTCTTCCTCGACTGGACAAGAAAACTTAAAACTTAACCCCGTTTCCTCTCTACGACTTCTTCTAAAAAGAGGGTCTAATGACGTAAAAAATATAATATATCTTACCTTTAATATACTCATAAATGTTTATTTTTTGTTATTGCTTGCGACAGAAAAAAAAACTCAAGTGTCCTTTATATTACGCAAGAATTCTCTTCATCCTTTCCTACGCTTGAAGCGGTTGAATAACAATTTATTCAGTTCAACAATATTCTTTAGCATTCCGTCGAATTGAATAAGTATCTTTTTTTTTTTTTTTTAAGTTTTGTAAAATTGCGTTGCAAGAAAAAAGATCGTTAATCTTCAGGGAAAGCTGATTTTTCAGATATAGAAGATTAAAAAGATACGACTTATTTTTGCAAGAAATGTAAATTCCATATGTCACGAAAAAAGTTGTCGATTAACTAGTCGATATTTTATGAATAACTATCACTGGTGCTTTTTTCCTCCGTGATTCCGGGGTTTTCATATTAATAATATTTTAAAGTGTTACCTATCTTAAGTCCGAAGAACGTTTGCCTGCAGTTCCGTTTGTCCGAATTTCAACAAGTTAGAAAATCAGTTTTCTCTGATACCGTGACCTAACCTAACCTACAGATTCTGTAGGTATAAATATCTCTTTAAACAATTTGAAAAATTATACGTCAAAAACGAAACGGCAGCAAACGTGTTTCAGACTTGTGATGGGTTACCTACCAATTTAAATGTCTTCCAGCATCGGGGTATAGTACCCTCCTCGTCCAAAAGCTGGTTTCTAAATTAAATAGCTATAGTACTTAGTTTAATTTTAATCCGTTACTAATAAGGTTGCTATAGGTCTTTTGTAGGAGATGCCAGTTTTTGGTTTAGCAGGCCAGTAGCCACAGCTATTAGTACTTAATTTATTGTTACTCGTTCAATCATTAACAAAATTTTGGAAAATTTGATTTTCAAAAATCGCTCCGCTGTCCTTTTAGAAAGGCTTTCAACGCTGTAAGGAAAGTGTTATCCACAAATATTTTTTTTACATACTATCTGAAAGCTTTTCCAGGTCGACGAAGGTACTATATGTATACCTTTTTATAGTTTGATATTTTTAGCTACCTTAGAAACATACGATAGGAAGAAGTTTTGACCCATACCTACCCTTTCCCTTCCTAAAGCTAGCTTGAGAGTCTTATATTTATTTAATATTATAAAAATACAAAAAATCCAGTAAGTTATTCTCTATAAAACTACCGGTCTTTTTTTTCATATTATTAAGTAACATCCATGAACAGCAGTGGGCTGAGACGACGATGATGAATTAACATCCAACACTGTTTGCGTACAATTTACTGACGACGCTAAGAAGACCTATCTTTACCGAAGTATTTTTGTATTCCTGTCTTTTCCGTATAAAGCGGGATGATCGGTTTTTCACCAGTAGTCTGGTACGCTGTCATATCCATTGCACTTTCTGCGAATCCCCAAAAACGGTCGCCATGACCTTTCCAGGCAATGGGACGGTTTTTACTTTCTTTGGGGCAGGTTCATAGCTGGTAAAATCCACTGCTTTGACTGATCATTCTTTTCCGGGGTGTAGTGGTGTGAAACGACGCAGAAACTCCTTCGGGTTACTTTTGAACACGGCCAAACACTGCTCAGAAGTAGTCAGTCGGTTCCGTTTTTGCTCGTTCGTAAGTAAACGCGGCACTCACCTCGCCGATACTTTCTTCATTCCCCCCAATTTTTCTTCCAATATGTTTTGTACACGCTCGATTGAAACGTTTACAGCATCAACGATTTCTCGAAGTTTAATTCGGCGGTCGGCTAAAACGATAATATTTTCAATTTTCTTAACTATATCGTCTGTAGTACCTCAATTGGGCGGCCTGGGCAATCCTTACCAAAGACGGTTATTCTCCCCGCTTAAACTCGTTTTACCAGTATCTGACTGTTGGCATGAATAAGAGGAGCACATTCATGGTTCGCTTACATTCTTAGTTTTATTTCATCGTATTATTTTTATCTATCAAAAACAAAAATCTTATTACAGACCGATACTGTTCTTTTCCCATTTTAACAAATTTTAAGTTCACGCTTTCACTGAATAGCTGTCAAATGAATGAGAAAAAAACAAAGACTGATGTTTTTTTTTATTTTTCCTACTTCTGTAAGTGATATTAAAAAAGGTCATTTAGTGCAATTCGGACCACATTTGGGTGAATTGTAAATATATTGTACATAGTTAAGGACCTAATTGATGTCAAAGTTTAATTGAAACCAATTATTTTTTCTTTGTGTAACGACGATTAACCATACGATTATATGACTAATATTCGTTACCAGACCTAGAAGTTTTAATGGCACGAATAAAATTGTCCTAGAGACTTCCGAACGACGTTAATTTATCGATAAATTGTACTTTCTTATGACAGTTATGACTATGACATAACGTATAATATGAACATGCATTTTCGATACACTCAAAACTTAAAAGTGGCTTGAACATAACGATAAAAATAAATGATTATCTACCTATAATATTTTTTAAGTTTGAGTCCTTATCATAAATTTTCCAAAAACTGAGTAGGTAAGGATTATATCAAAATGTCATACAATTTACCTTAATATGCCTTTTTGTTTGGTTTCAGTTAATTTTGTATGGAAATCGACTGAGTAGCATTAAACGAAGTTATTGTGTAAGAAACCCATCGATGGGTAGTGATCAGCATTTAAGATATCTACTATGAAATGTCACATTGAAATAAGTATGTGAAGTGAAACAAATATCGATAATTTTAATATCGGAAGGAAGTCCCTAGTTAATTGACGTTCCTGCCACAAAAACTTCTATGCCTGTTCGTTACACAAAGGAAAAATAATCTGTAGAATTGGGAACAAACCATATTTTGGATAATCGTTACCTGAGCTATCCAGCCCTGAAAGGTTGCCACTATCTCCCGGACACCCTAAGCTGTATATGGACAGTATATTTTTAACCAATACTTATACTGTTTTCGCATTTGTAGCTTAAGGTGACCTACCTTTTTTGTTCAAAAACAGTAAATTTTCTTAAAACTGTATTACAGTCTAAACTGTAAATGGATCAACGGCCGTACGCCGTTCTTTATCTACGAGTCCCAACCCCACTCAGCCGTAAGGGCAGCGAGCCCTCATAGAACACGGTCTCAATAAAGTCATGCTGCGCTCTAATACACGAATAAAACTGTTTATCTACTTAAATATTCCTTTGCAAATCGACTATTGATATCGCTGCCACGTCTCTCTGATGTCTGTCGTTGTACCGAGGTGTCACAGAAGTAAAAAGACATACCTAATAAGGTTACAAATATTGAATATAATGAATACATAAATCAAAGGTTTATTTTGTTCATAATAAATCCTGTATTCACAAAAAGAAATATACTATACCACATTGGCGCCTACTACAACTTTGTAAGCAATTTTTCAAGGTTAATTGCTGCCTATCTCATCACAGCTTTTCAAAATCTAGACGCTACGGGTTTGGTCAATCTGGTCCACCGATGGTTAAAAGCAGTGAAAGATTGGGTTTATCCGCTTGCTCTTTAACATATTTAGCAACCTCTACTAAAAGTTAATATAAATACAACTTAAATCAACAGAACGCAGGCCTAGTCCACCTGACCTTTTACATGCTTTTGCCCAAATATTTAATGACTGGATCATTAGGCAGTGGTATCATTAGATCTCGATATCTTCCAGTAACTCTTAACAGATGTCAAAGGAACTTCCTCAAATGTGTTTGTATACTTTATTTTATATTTTGAGCGGCAGAAACCGTACGTTGTCATCCAGCAATCTAAATAACATGTCGTTTTTCTGTTTCCTTAAATCATTTTAGAGTTCTGTAATAATTGTTCTTCTAGCATGAACACATGAATTGAAGAGGTTCAATTTCATATTTTGCGTCACGTGCGGTTTCCCGTGACATTCATAGTATTGAAAAACTCTTATCTCAGATACATAATTCTTGTTCCGCTCGCTTGGTAACTTAAACCCGACAAGAGCATGTCGGGCCACGCTCAGTGTAGTGTTCCGAAGCCAATACTATAAACACAAAAAAACTGTCAAAAACCAAGAAGTATGAACTATTTTCTAAAAGTTATTTGGTGCTAGTAGGTATGAACACTTTATCCGCCTGTATCTCAGGAATCAATCAAGTCTAAGTATTTAGCGTAATAGTTATCCTTTTAAGTTCGTTATATGTAAATATGTGCTGTCAATTAAGGGGGCACCGAGCTTTTTGCGCTCATTAACTTTAGGTATTTTATGCACTCTGTGTATGTGTGCGTATAGCACACCAGCAAGGAGCGAGCTGGAGCCATGCGCCGGCCGCGCGCCGCGCCTGACGAGCCGTGCGCCGATCCACTAGGCGCGGAGGTTGCTACCAATGTATACAAAATAAAAAAACATAATCGATTCCGAATACTTTTATTAAAATATTGACTATAAGAAGTTAAAAACTTTTTTCAGTCTACATTTTTTTTTAAATTTGTTGTTTACTGTCGGTAGGTAAGGTAGGATTGAATTACTTGTATGATGAGGTACAGTCACATCACGAGATTGTTGAGCCACTCTAGAACCCACTCACAGATAGATAGATAATTTTTAATTAATGTCGTTTGTACATCTAAGGTGTATTTAGCTAGTGTTAAGTTATTTATAATATTTATTGGGCAAATTGTTTGGCTAAAGAGAATAAATCATAAGTAAAAGCCGTACATCTTCCAATCGGCCATCTTCCCTCTCCGAAGGTTACCGGGAGAACCCTTTCATAGAAAGTTGACGGTAAATTTTGACGTAAATAATTTCTTTTGCGTGACTTGACGCTGTCATTAGGACAACTCTGTCCTAATGACAGCGTCAAGTCTATGGTGGCTCAACAACCCCGTGATTTAATGTGACTGTATATTGAAATGAAATAAAACCTAATTACCTTTATTGACAATATTCTAAGCACAAAATAAAGTGAACTCAATACCTAATGTAAAGTAATAAGAACGGCTGAGTAGGGCAAAAATCCCAGTCATGGACCCTTTCTTCAAGATATTATTTTTAACTGACTTCAAAGAAAAGGAAGTTCTCAGTTTGACGTGTATGTATGTATGTATGTTTGTCCGCGATTATCTCACGTTTGGCTGAACCGTTTTCAATGCGGTTTTCAGAAAAGTATTTGTTTCACATAGGAGAAGGTTTTGGTATTTTAACCGTCTTTAAAAAAAAGGATCTTAGTTTGTACGAATGTTTATCCATGATTATTTCCGCAAAAACTTCAATGTCTGATTCTGATCACTATAAAGTATAAAATCAAATTGATGTTTTAAAAAACTAAAAACTTAAAGCTACTGTATCAATCACATATTTAGAAGTTCTTACTTAATGTTTGTATGTATATAATGTAATGAATAATGTACGCAGGTATCTTTAGAAAAAAATATTAGGACATAAGAAACAACAATAATCAATATCGGATTTTACTTCACGGCATTATTTTGTCTGTGTGAGTAAGCAATGTCATTGTCTATTTCTCCATCCACCGAAAGACAAGAAATTTGGTCCATTGGCATCCTGTAATAAAACAGAACGTTTTGATTTAACTATAATTTATTTATTAACAGAATTAGTTTTTGGATGAAATTTTGTAATCATCATTCTATAAAAATAATTCGTATTTGGGACTTACACTTCCATTGTGTGGTAAATTTTATAATCAATGTCAACCAATTCATTTACTCTGTAAATTGAAAAAATATAAAGATAATGTGGAAATTCATACTAAATTTATTAAAATGTTTTCCTATACACCTCTTACTATTTTTACGCATACCTCACCGGTTCATTAGGTAACTCTTCGTTTTGTAGCGAAGTGCCAACAACTGGAACATTGACCATATAAATAAAAAAAAATATTGAATAATTTTGCAATTTTACTCATTTGTTGAAATATAGTTGGGTCAATTTCAACATAAGTCAAATTTGCCTAATTTTGGTGGAATTTTTAATTTTCCTATTTTTCGATCAAATTTTATGCACATACGATGTCTTTTATCACAATCAACATACCAATAAAGTGGCCCTCTAATATAACCATTAATTGTTGAAATATATTGATTTTATATATTTTATAACCACCAAAATTGCAATGAGTCACCAAAATTAGGTTTATGACACCAAAACTTTCTATCTCCACCAAAATTAGAATTTTTATACTTTTTAACACTGAGCAAATTTTGGTGTAGAAGGGAAATAATTTTGGTGGGAGTAAAATATTTTTATTATGGTGTTTATTGAATAACGCATAAAAAAGGTATGCAAAATAAAAAACTGTCTTCGTTTTTTTTATTTATTGTTTAGATAGTATTTAAATCACATAATAGAGATCTCAACATTTTGATTCAGTATTTTTTTTGGTAACTAGTTTTTTTTTTAGATTGTTTTAAAGCTTTATTTAAAAATCTAAACATCAAGGTAATGTTATTATAAAGATGTCTAAAAGTTACATAAAGAACTTCTTATAAACTAATAATTTTAACAAAAAAATATTCTAATTAATATTAAAAGTTTTAAGCTTATAGAGGGTGGTATTCGATAGACTGCTTGTTGAAAGGGATCCAATTTTAGGTAAATTTATAGGTACATATTTTTTTTTGTTTCCCACTGATTTTTTTTACTGATTTTTGAACTTTTGTATAGTACACATACATAAATGCATAGTAGTACTAAACAAAAATTTAAAAATCTGTAAAAAACCAGTAAATTAAAAAACTTTCTCAAAATTTCATCCCTATCAACATGTACAGTTTGTCGAGAACCATCCTGTATAAATCACATTTTACATTGTCTTACAAAATACCTCTGACAGTCTTATGTTTATGTATCTTGACTTATTAAAAATACATAAACTCCCTATTTAACATATTACTCATAATAAGAGATATATTAATGTTTATAAAGATATCCAAAAGTTACATAAAAAACTGCTTATAAACATAATAATTGTAACAAAAATATACTTCTAAAATAAAAATTAAACTTTTAAGCTTACAAAAACTATGAATCACATTTTACAGTCTTATAAAATTACGCGTCTGACAGTCTTAATTATCTTAAGTTATTAAATTTCAAAAGTTCAAACTTTGTAAAATAAAATTCTTCGTAATTCTTCTGCTTGTACCGGATCACTCTTTATTCTTTTTTTTTCTTTCCCTTTCTGCGATTCTTTTTTCTTCCAATATCTGGGCTCTGGTTTTTTTTTTTCGATTCGCCATCTGAACAATCCAAAAGGTTTTTTTTTAATAAAAATGTAAAAAAACCAAAATAAGGTACTTACGTGTTTGATGAGAAGACGAATCGATTTGCGGCACGTCTTACACCCTTGCCGGCTAGAGCACCACTAAGCCAAGCAAGCGAGGTAAAACCTGTTTCAATTCACCGCGTTTAGTTCAACGATTTATCGATTTGTATATTGAACACCAAAATTGCACATTGGACTTGGACAGTCATATTTCCATTATTCTTAGTTCCGTTTTAGTTGTATATTCAATTACTGTGTTTGTTATAGAAACTTTAGCTATTAATTAAAACAACCAAATATATTAAAAAATAAAATAAGGCATACCTACTGACTTTGTAACTCTATATTTACTTAAATGCGACAGCTTGAGGACATAACACCAAAATTGAATTTTAACATATATAATTTTATTATAGTAAAACTTACCTACTTACATAAATTAAATTTATGTCTCCTTATAAACATGTTATTACTATTACCTAAAAAAAAATCTAATTAGTAAATTTAATCATGCTCACTATGATTATCAGCTCCGCCGCTTAAAATTCACGTCTAGATAATGACCCAGTTGTTAGGTAATGAGTACACTTACGGAGTATTCTCATTGTCTTCAGATTTCTGGAGATGTCTTGCTCTAGAAATATTGAAACCATCCCAAGAAGTAACAATATTATATAATTAATTTTATTATAGTAAAAAAAACCTCGGGTCGTTCTAAGAAGCCTGTTTTGCCTGTAAATGTGTTTTTTAGCTAAACTATTATTATATCTTGGTAAATATTTACCATAGAAGTGTATTTTTTATATAACTACTAATTGAAAGAACTTCGCGTGTTGTTTAAAATTACTTGTGTAAATAAACCAATTTTGGCCCAAAACATCAAGACTACAACTAAACGATTACAAAGTCTTAGTAATACAAATCGATACATCTCGAAAATCAGTCTATGTTGCTACCGATTTATTTTCTCCTCCCTTAGCGTGGCATTTTGACAACTATCAAATCAGGTTTCTTAGAACTACTCCACTATCAGTAGGTTTACGATTTTAACTAACTTCATTTCTTCACGCAAGCGTTTAGCATTGTGCTTTTGCCAACCCCTTCTCTTCCTTTCTTGGTTGTGTTTGTTCCCCATTTAAAATAAAGTGAATAATCACAAAAATCGCGATAAACGCAACCAACCAACTTGCGATACAGCCTCCACCTCCGACGGCCGAAGCCTGACTAATGCGGACATGGGGGAAACGTGACGGCTCTGGCTAAAATGGACGAAACGCGTGCGAATTTAGGTATTTCCTTCATATTAGTAAAATAAAAACACATTTTCAAATCTAAAGTGTAGAATATATAGAAGACGTGTAGTTTTGTTGTAAATCCAAAACTGATGATCTTCCGTGAAGTAATTACGCCGTACTAAGTGTTTATTTTGTTATGTAGAGGTATCTTTGGATGTTTTTTCTATCGAGGGAAGTACAAGTAATCGTGTTTCTAAAGTATATGATATATAGAGTGATTCCTTAAATATCTTACATATGAATTGCATAACTAAAGCTTCAGTAAAAACAATGCAGCAGGCGATCAAACGAACGCATTTTTTTCGTAATTACGTATCGTTGCCTCGGCGCACTCTTAAGATGTTTTCAGATTTTGATTATTTAATTTGTAGTTTTTGCTGTAGTTGGCGGGGGACACGTAACTAACGAAAATTTTACTTTTCGATTTTAATATTTCCTAAACGGGCGCCCAAATCTAAAACTTGACAGTACCATGTACACGTACTATGGTGTCACAGTGACAGCATAGAACCATTTGTTCGACACTTACCACGAATCATAACTGTAACATAATGTCACTGTGGCGTAGTTCTAGGTAGGTCAGGGTTCGATTGGTCTGATAAGAGCTTCTCTTTAAGGCATTGATATACACATGACTATAGCTGGCACACGTGCCACCTATACCTATTGTTATGTGTATACTCTAATTGGCATGCCTGTATCTGGCAAGCAAGTAGACAGCACAACATTTGATTAACTGGCGTGCAATTTGAGGTAGGGGTTGCGGGGGCTGCAAACCGTATGCTTATGTTATGGCACGTGTGAGTGACGTGCCGTTACCGGTAACTTACTCCTACCGAGTATTTTACCAGTAATGCTAACAGTAAATGTTATGGTTTTGTCTTTGGTATTTGTTTTGTTCTTTTAGAAATAGTTTATTGTATTTTTCTTCTCGTTATTATTATTTTTTGTGGTTGTGTGGCCTCTCGTGAGGTCACCAAATGGTCCCTGCGGAAGACCAGCGCAGGTTTTATAACTGGCAACATGCTGCATGCTGGACCATTTCACGACGTCTGGCATTAAGTGAGCCTTATTTTTACCTTTTTTGTCTCCCTTGTTTATTTTGTCGTTTTGTCCTTCTGATAGATATCTGTTTTTGTTTCTTTCTTTCTTCTTTCTTCCCAACAATCGGTAATATACTGAACATGTGATTATAAACATGATTGAATGAAAGTATGTGCGCATTTCCAATTATATTCGTTGATTTACGTGTAATAGGTAGATAAATAACAACACCTTGACCGCTTATAACTACCGGTAATAATGTTAGCTTAGGAAATTAACCGGGAATTTTACCAAACGGTATTTATACCAGTAACGAGTAAGTGACTATTTACCGGCACGTCATTAGCTTTGAATGAGCGCGACAACTATAAACATGCTTGCCTGAATACATGAATGACTAGTATACAAGCTACAGGTTCCTTTTACAGGCATGTTTATTCCCGACTTTACTTTTCGGACACGCTTTATATTAATAAAAGCAGGCAGATCGCTTTCCACAATTTCCACATTATTGGAACTCGGAAGTAACAGCTTGTTTCTTTGCATTGTTTGTACCGATTGTACGCTACAAAGGCATCTGTTTATTAGTTAGTTAAACGTGCAGTAAATCATATTATCGAGCACTGCCGTGAGCGGGGATAGGTGGAAATTAAACGATTCCCCGAAGCTCCCGGCTGTCTGTGGAGGCGCAACAGGACGCGTGGTGCGCGCTGACCTACAACACTTTAGCTGGATTTATTTCACCTTACTTTGAGGTCGCTGGTACGCCACCGACTCAAAGTACCTACAATATCGAATTTTATAGCAGAGGAGAGGTCAAAAATGACCACATTTTTTTGTGACATTTTAGTTCAGCCCTTGACAATTCAATTGAGATAGTTTCTAAATTTTACTATGGGATAATTTCAAATTTGAATATAGGACCAAAACGCGCTTGATCCTTAATTTATTCAGAATACATATATGCACTTACAACTAGCGTGTAGCGGAGCGGCCTAAAACGGATTAGCGTAATTAATACGTAAAATAATGCCAAATTACAGCTTTATATTAGCCATGAGTGCCTCAGATAAAACGCAGACGGACGGACGGACAGACGGACAAAGTGAAACTGTAAGGGTTCTTTGTTGATAACGAAAGCCTAAAAACTTAACGATCTACGTATAGTCCTATTATTCGAGTTTCTTACTTTAAATCTTCATTTTATATAAAATAAAAGAAAAGCCGAGGGCTCTTAAACATGTCCGTCGTCCCAACGGCGGCCGAGCTGCTTTCTATAAAGCGGAACCAATATTTCGGAGAGTGGGCCGTCCGTTCAAAGCTAATGTCGTGAATGTTTCGTCAAAAACAATGTAACTATTGTGCAGACACCGTGTTTGCGGTTTATCCGTAAGCCGGGAACCCGAGTGTAATACATGTAAATCGTCTACATATAATGTATCTAATTTATGCAGTTTCAAACAAAAAGCTGCCTTAATTTTAAGTCGAGCCGAGCTACCGACTTGCGAGTCCCTCATTACCTTCCACAATCAAATTGTAAGTAATTTCAATAAATATGGCCGTTGCGCACGCTGCCTATAGTTAGCCGATCCTTTATATCGCCATCTAATAAACAGTTGGGCATCACGAGAAAGCTGATCGATCGCCAAATTGATATGTTTATTATTACTTTCTCACGATCTTTCCATAGATCGATTTTTATTATAAATTTAAAACGTCGACGTTTTGAAAAGTTCGTGCCGAGCTTACGAGCAACCTATGAGGAATTGGTTTTTTAAAGTCCATGAGATAAGGATATTAATTAATATTTTGTAGGTGATTCATATCTACTTATATTTATTGCCTTCATAAATGTTGAAACATTTTGATTTACCTAACTACTCCATTGCATTATTTTGTCGATCTGAAAGGCCTAATTAGACACCCTAAAATAATAACGATTCGCCTAACGGTAATCGAACACTGTTCGTACCGTGATGTGAGTAGGTATCTTATAAGATTTAATAAACTATTCGCTTCAAGCTCCTAAATGTCGAATTCAGCATTTTACAAGAATCAGGAAGCGCAAATTCCTACAATCACAAAACATGTTAAACACTTCTTAACAGCGTTTGCGAACACTGTTTCTTTCCGATTTTCATAAATCTAAATTGTTATTTAGTCGTTGAAAGGCAAACATGCCGCAGTACAAGTCATAATTAATCACTCAGATAAACTGCACCAATGAAGGAAGGAAGTCGGCTACATTTATATTTTGTGTGACAAAATACCTAGCGGTTTGATCCGGACATAAAAACTCAAACAGCCCGCTGGCGTAGAGCCGGGCTCTCGCCACCGCGGGAAGTGTATCGATATTGTTTAGTTTTACTTTTTGGTTCTATTTTTTTTTAACCTGGAATATATAAAATCTCGCTATGTTTTCTATATATACTCACTAAAAATAATTATGTTAGTTCGGTTCCCGGTTAGTACCTATGTTTTTTAATCTTTAAAAGCCGTTTTACTTTTATTTCAAACCGAGACCTTGGATTCTAAGAACATACGGGTACGGGTATGTAACACCTAGATAGTCTCTAAATTCCCCACACTGACCAATGTGGACTGATCATTCTGTACCGTGCAATATAATGGGATCTCGACATACTGGAATTATTTTGAAGTGACCCGTTGCTTTTGGTTGTTCGTTAGATTTTTCAAGGAAGGGGATATGTCCAATTAGAAAAGGATTATTCCAACGGACAAAAGTAATTACAACTTTATTCGTAATCTTTACATCAGGGTAAAACCGTGTGATGATTAAGAAAAAAAAAATATGCGTATTGCACTGCTAGTCTAGTGCAAATTTGTCTAGCATTCACGAATTAATTCCCGTCAAATCACAAGCGGTTGATATTACACTGGAGTAGGTATTGCAAATTTCGCCGCATGCTGCAAGCTCTTTGGAGCTTCTGCAGCCTGCCCCGCATGGCCTGAAATAAGCTAGCTTGTACTCCGATCCGCACGCAAATTGCATCAGGTTGCCATTAACCGGTCAAATATATTTCATGCACAATGTTACGTTTCATGATTTTGGCCAATATACATGGAAAACCAAATTAGATGTAATTTCTGTATTCAAAAAGTGGAGAGCAACCGAATGAGATAAATGATTGCGATCAAGTAACGTTAGCGTATCGACAGCGGAGCGCGCCCCTACTGTTTCACATGCGAGCCTTTGCGCCGTCGCTTATCGGTAGCGTTTTACATTTTTATTGGTAGCGGATACGGCCCGCGCTGCGCCGACATTATTATTTCTCCCTCGCAATTATTGTTTAGAGAAGTCCCGCGGACGACCAGCACGACTATTCCCTGCTTTTTGATTGCGGGAAATGAAATAAAATTAAACATTTACTGGTGGAGTTTAAAATAATAGTTCAACCTTTTATGGGAACATTATTGAAATTATTGACTTTTAACAATCAAAAGGCACAAATAGCACGTAATAAATTCGAACAAACAAGGAATCAGGGATGAGCGTGTTTAAACGATGACATAATAATTAGAAATTCAAGCGTTAAACTGAATGCAACAAAGTCCGACTTACAAACGTTTCGCTGAAACTGCCGATGTTTCAGCGAACCGTTTGTAAGGCAACTGAGGAACCAAGGGATACATACAGTCCTCCTTTTTGAAGTCAGATACAAACCAGTCAAGGGCACTGAGTGAACGAGTAGCAACTACGTGTTTTGTAAAAGTTTATATAGGATCATTCTTCTATAGTACCATGCGTGCGGATTTTCCACAGCCACTTAAAATAGCCAGTGTACCTACATCATAGATACCACAATGTTCAGGATTTGTTTGTTAGTTTTTTATTCTGGATTAGGGCTTCATTTAATGCACGAGAATTTTATATTTTTGTCACGAAATTTTATTGTGATGAGCCAAGAAAAAAACGAAATACTTATGCCGAAAAGACTTTCCAAATTACTTTACTTAATACTTATTCTCATTTATGATATTGGATTTTTGATTAAGAATTGACAAGGGAAATTTGAAACACATTGGAAGGCATAAAGCTATTTTAAATAACTACTTTATTCTTTTTAAAAGGCATTATTGTAACGGACCCTAAAATATCTATATTAACAATGTGTTATAATATAAATTTCTCACATTGTTGGAGAAAACGTAAACAAACCTGCTGAACTCATACACATACGTGTATATATTACACTTACTCGACCCGCAAAGACTTTCTTCCGGGTCTCTGCAGTAATGTACTGTCGGCCTTATTAGTTATAAGTATCTGCACACTACCTTGTCGCTTTATCGCGTTTGACAGAATAGTTGTGCAGTTCTAACATGACGTAAAGAACGAAAGTGTGCAGCTACAAGACAGACCGTACTAATAGGGTAAAATTATATGCTCTTATTTACCGTACCCGTAGTAGATATCATTTGCCCGCAAATGCAAAAGCTCGCTATTCAGAGAATGGCCGAGGTAACCGTCTAATTAGGAATTCAACTATGAACAACGTGAAACTATTCTAACTAATTTTAGGTGGCATTGATGAAAATTCCATTCGGTCATAAATAGTAATAATATTGAGAGTATTGACAACTAGCAGACATGCTGCGACGGGCGCGGTCGCCGATTGCGTCTGATTAGAGTGGTTACGGGCAACATTCGGTAAACCTGGAGTAACGCGCGCGCCGACCAAACATCGGCCCTCGCAACATCCATTGGGATATTAAACTATGTGCAAATTGAAGCACGTTCCCAAGTTCGGATGATTCGCTGACAGCGTGTATTTATCGCGCGAATCGTTAGCGAGCGCAGCGCGGCATCCTTCAGGATATTGGCATTCCTTTACGGCTGGACAGTGCACATTGTGCACAACTTTAGGTACTTAACTATCATTTTGCTCCATTCAATTTTGGTGAACGATAACAACTGAACAATCCAGGTATAGCGTGGAACACCCAATTATCTACATACATTTTAAATACAAGTTATGGTATAGCAACTCGTCACTGTGGAATGATCTCCTCTGGAGCGCTAGCACACGTCATGTTGTCCACGACTTGTTTGTCACTCGGATCTCCCTTTCTATCTACTCTGTAACGATAGAGATGCACTGAGTGACAAGCAAGAAAATACAACTTGTGATAGCCGTACTGAAAGAGCGTGGTGTCAACTGCCATTTTAAAAAACGCTGTGTCAGATTTCCAAAACGCCAGAATATTCGAAATATTGGCTAAAAATAGTAAAAAATATTTAAAGAGTTATTGGCATTCCAGTATATGGAGAATTAGTTTTTGTATAGTTTAGTAATTTGTTTTGAGCCTCTAGCTATTCTACTGCGTTATAACGATAATGCGTTTGACGTGTTTTAGAATCGTTTATGTCACAGTCACCATAATTGTAAATGACATAAGAATTATCAAAACGTTGACAATACGGAAACACATCAAAGACGATATCGTTTTTACCGTGTAGAATCCCAGCCCTGCGGTTGTTCGTGTTTTTGAATTTCATTGATGGCTTGTATTTTCAAGCCCATGATATCGATATCACAAAGGTGTAGCCCCACCCACTCGTAAACGAGATCACTAGGCATGACTTAATTTTAAGTCTCATTCGGTTGTAATGAGACCGTTTTCGTAACAATTTGCACTACATGTTGTCTCTTTTCATTTTTTTAACAGACTTTATAAAAGGAGGTTATACGTTATTCGGTTATACGTTCCACCGTTCACCGATTACTCCGTCAATTGAAACCGATTTAGAAAATTATTCTTTGTTTTTATAGAGTAAACTTTCGAAGTACCTAGTCCCATTGTCACCAAATCTGAATCTGATAAGGGAATCAGTGAGGAACTGAGGGAACTCCTCAAATATTGCAGGCAAACATGTAGCGATTTTAGTATTTTTAGTAACAAATCTAGCATTTGCATTCACATTGTATTACTTGGTGAAGTAGAACGGATGATGAAGACCAAAGATGGCCACCGGAACTCCTCAACGGTACCTATTTCAAGGGTGGCGATAAGATATCTCGATTAAGATAGCTAAGCGACTACAATAAATAATATTTACTTGTTGAAATATGACTATGAATTTCCCGCGGCGTTGCTTGCGGCGCGCTTGAAATAACTTAAAGCTTCATGTCAACTAAGAAGTGGGACTACGTAACAGCGTCTAAAAACTATTTAATGAAATAATTGTTTTAAAAAACAAAAAACCGCCTTCAGAAACGCAGAAAATAACTTCGTTTAGAATTATAGGTACCTACCTCATAGGTTAGTCCAACTGAAGTGGGCGACCACTATATTTTGAACAAAAAGCCGACTTCAGTTGGACTAACCTGTTAGGGTCCGGTACCTATAATTTGAAGAGAAGTTATTTTTTGCGTTTTGGAAGGCGGTTTTTGTTTTTTAAACCATTTATTCATGTTGTCTTATTGTTGTGAATAAATGTTTTCTTTCTTTCTTTCAAAAGAAATATATATTCTTTTACCGAGTAAAATAGAGAACCAGATGTATTGACTGATCGAACGACATCGTGTGTGGTCGCAACACGTTTATATTTATAAGTACCCGTTTTCTTTGTAAATTGGTTTATTATATGTCAACTGTAAACGCCTTGTACAATCAAAATTTATGCAAATGCATAAAGAAGCCCCTGGATTATGGCGCCGACTGTACCGGGAATAGGTACCTATAGTTGCTTTACGATTCACTGATTGTACCTGGTGAAATTGGCGGGTTTCTGACCGCGACGAACAGCCTGCGAGATTGCGGCTCCAAAGCGAATTTTGCAACTAGATTCGGTACAATAAAGGTTCGGTCGGATGCTAAACCTTGAGTTGGCCCTTTGTATGTGTAGAAATAAATAATCCTGTGTGTATGTGCTTATAAAAATACATAAAGCTGTATGAACATTTTTGAATTGGGTGTTTATTCCATTTTGTCTTTATCCATATAATGTTTTTGAAATAATATTGATTCTCGCTTTGGCCTAGTTATTGTCTAGTTTTTTCTAACCGTCAAATGTTTTACCACCGAGCAAGTATAATAAATAATGGAGTTGGAATGGGGCAGAAGGAACTCCTTGATGGCTAATCATAGGCTTGTCGAGTTGGTTTTAAGTCCAATTAATATAATAAAGATGATTATGATGATGAATGAGATATGCATAGATGACAGTACCTACTTACTTATCCGTATTCCGAGTAGCGGGCTCTCATAGCGCGAGGGGCGAGGAGCCGGACGGAGGCGGCGCCGCGTAATATCCGCGCGGAACTGGCGTAGACCGCTCCCGTAGCGCGCTACGACGCCGCCAGCTAAGTGACGCATGCCTTCATTTGTTCGTCTAGTTATTATCTAAATATGTATATATAGTGCGTTTTGGAAACCATCATGTTGCCTGCGGTAAAAAGTACCCTTCAAAAATTACAATATACTACATTTTTGCAGAGTTTAGAAAGTACGCAATTCATGAACGAGTCATGTAGAGGGCCGAAACGAAGTTAAGGGCCTTCTGTTGTACGGTTCCAATAATTTTCCTTTCTGCTCAGGCAGATATAGTTCTTTTTTCAACTATTTCAAGGAAATACACAAACACCTGCTTACTACATACTTAATAAGTAAATGTTACTTTATATTAATGTGATTTAAATAGTAACATACATACATACATACATAAAGTCACGCCTTTATTCCCAGAGAGGGGTAGGCAGAGCTACGGAATTACCAACAACTCTAAAAAACTTTTTGATAATTTTGTAACCACATTTTGCACAATCAGGCTAAGATGTTTACCAGTGTATTAGTGACAGGTTGCAAGCCCATCGCCTAACAGTACTACAAGCCCTTATTCCCTACATACATATACATAATAACTAATTTCAAAAGAAATAAAGCCAATATGGAAAGTTTGTTGAAATACGCTAGTAACACCATTTTCACAGAACGACTTGGCTCTTATTGTGTTAAATAAAGTTATCGTAAAGTTTTACTCATGTTTTCCAGAGATTTCAGTTTCGTGAATACTTATTACTCGTAGTGTGAGAATGTTTGTATCAATCTATTATTGAACATGATTAAGTCTACGTAATCATATTTAATCCACTAATCAATTTACCTAATGCCTGAAATGAAGTGGCACGAATTTATCGATGATTTTTATCTTTATAAGATTAAAGATACCTAGTACTTGCCAGTATCCCAAGAGTTTCGCAGCAAACAGGCCGGCAAAAATATTCTTGGCCTGTTCTTATAAAGTGATATTTTGTGACCCTAAAACTGGTCATCTTTAGCAATATTTTCGAGCATTGTTGAGACATAATTGTTAATTTCATACATTTGAAATAAGTAGATACTCGATGAAAGTGTTGGTTTATTTACATAATGTACAAATTTAACGTCGATACGTGAGATTTACACCCCTCGAATTTATTTATTAACGGATCAGATGAAGGAAAATTAAATCATGTTCCCTCGAAGAATAAATTGCGATAACGCGACAACCTCCGTCGGCAAGGTGACAATATTTAAATTATATCAAGTTATCAACCAATGGGGAGACTCAGAGCGTTCGAGCGAGGCAAAAGCCGCCAATGGCTTAGGGGAATTCTAAGTTGAATTCTGATTTCGACGGTAACCCCGACCGTCAGCCGGGGGGTAAATTAAACTAGGTGTTGGTCTTCTGGGAGCACAAAGCTGCTCGGCGATGGCGACCATGCATGCATGGCGTCAGGTCAAAGAGGCGTCTGCTCTGACGTCGGCACCTACCGCATCCCGTCCTGCCCGCTCATTATCGCAGTTGCCCGTAACCTGCCTCACGGGATCCTCTCGGGCACTGTCGCAACCTGTTTTTGCTTTTTGAAGAGATGTATATCGTATTGTTTTTAACTCGGGCACCGTTGCTGCCAAGATAGACACAATCAGAAAGGGTTTTTAGTGCAAAAAATGCTTTGAAATGCATATACTCGTACCAAAGTTTGAACCGAAAACACATAAGAACGTAGCAGGATAAAAAGTGAGAAAAGTAAGTAGGCTAGTCCGCCGCAGAGCCCTCATCGGTGTCGTTGATTTATTTCAACCGGTTAGATTAATGCTAATCTTCTGTATTATATAGTGCATCAAATGCAGAACTTTTAACCTATGGATATTTTTTTTTTTAATCTAAATACTATTTAAGCGAACTATTATGCCTTTATAATTTCGTCTATATCCCAGTTGAGGACCTTGTAATACAATATATTTTAATTAAAATACCCACAATCATCTTCTATATCTATAAAAGACAATGTCCTGACAGACTGACTCATCATCGCCCAGCACAAACCGCTAAAGATAGAAATTAGGAAATTGTGGATCGGTTGATTTTGTAATGTAGTCGTCGTTTAAGAAGGGATTTCTCGAAATGCAGCCCCTAGAGGGATGAAAAGGGGTTGCAAAGTTTGCAAGGGAACATTTTTTTTCCCTAAATAACTGCCAACTGCCTGTTGAAGACTAGAGAAATGTTGAAATGTTGGAATATTAAATAACCTGCTTGCGAGTGGGAGCGGAGCTAATAATTACGGAATGATTACCATGCAGGTAGGATAATTTGATAAAAAAACCAATTTGGCCGATGACGCCCCTTTCGAACGAGGCATCGCTACCGTTTTTCTGCAAGATATTAGTAATTTACGGCTCGTGGCAGTGTTTGTGCAATTTAAAAGCGTTGAGCGATACCTACTTTGCGCAGAGCAGAGCACTTGTGCTGTTCTAATATTGCTAAAAGTATTAAAAGTATTGACGAACTTACAGACCGACCAGCAACGCCCAGCCTGAGTCGCTGCACTTAGTGACTTGAAATTGAAGGCTTTAGACTGCTCAGGATTAGGAAGTTCACATTGCCATATATTATTGGTCTTCTTTTGGATATAGATTTGTAGAACAATAAAATAAATGTTTTATAAAACTAAAAAAATATTTCAAAAAGCAAGAAATTTCTTTTATGATGGGTTAGTCAGTCCTTTTTAACACTTATTTTATTTCATACCTTTTTGAGATCATAATAATACTATTATGTCGCCCACGTACATTTCCAATAATATTTGAGGACCTTCCTCGATTTCTCCAAGTCCCATCATCAGATCTTGACGTGCTGAAAATGGGACCAGGTAAAAAGTATACCCAATCAGACAAAAAAAAACAAATCGGTCTAGCGGTCTTTGTGTAATCGGGAAACATACATAGTAAAATATCCCGATGAATTGAGAATCTCCTCCTTTTTTTGAAGTCGGTTAAAAAGTAGATATTTTGTAAAGCCGACTTAAGTTCCTCATTAGAGTTAGTAAATGGGTTCTTAAGTTCGAGTAATTGGCCAGAGGTTTAAAATCTAGAAAGATTAATAAGTTTAAATGTAGCGCAGACGCATTCGGAAAACAGAAAGATCTGGTAGAAGATAGTCAGTTATATTTGAGACGTTGAAAGAAGCTGTCGGTGCCGAGAAACGAGTATTGAATTTGAAGATTAGAAACAATACTCCTAGTATTCCTTATAAATCAAGTTAGATTCAGTGTTTAAAGTATTAGATTTAGTTAAATTTTTGAGTGTTTGAACATGTTCTCTATGACATAGCTACAAAACTTCCAGACAGCGTTATAATAGTTCATCGTCTTCAGATTAAACTTTATCTAAGAAGTATTCCTCGGCCAGAGCTACTAGTTAAAATACGTCTTCATACAAAGGAACTTTATTAAAAAAGTGTCTTGTTTTATACTAATCAGCTTTTCCTTAAGCTATTTATCCTACTGTACAATTTATGTGTTATACTAATACTTATTTCCTTCCACAGCAGGTCAAAACCTTTGTGCCCTGAGTAGATTCTAAAACATTACCGTGTAACTGTGACATGTAATTTACAACAAAAATTAATAGTTTATTCTCTAGAGTTCACCCTAGCTTCTTACTCCTCCAGAGTACGTTAGATGGCTGTCCAGCCAGGCGACGATCCTGTAGGAAAACGGCGGCGCAGGTGCCCCTTCCCACACTTTGTGGCGTATCCATAACTAGTTTTTATTCACTCATGCATTTAACTCAAGATCCTAGGTTACTCTCGGACATAACGTATCCCTACCATTCTTCTAGTCGACCTCGCTGGCCTTTAGAATACTATAATTACTGACTAGATTTCCAGATTAACGATGTGTAGGTACTAATTCAAATATCTAGGATTTCTTGTAGGTTTTAGGCTGTTCGGTACACGTCCTGTGGTATTGATATAAATCAAGTCATTGCGGGTACAGTTATAAGAAGCTGCACACTAGTGCCTACCTTGTCGCTTTAACGCCTTTGCTGCCGTTCTAATATGACGGTCAAGTGACAAAGCGCTTAAGTGTGCAGCAACTTGTAAGACCGACCGTACAAACAAGGGTGGAAATAAAATATAAGCACAAAGTTGCCAAACATGTAGCTATTAACTTTTGTTACCAAAGCAAATAAGGCTTGTCTACATATTTTCTTGAGCTTTTGTGATGTAGACATATCGGTACCCTTGATTTGTTTTTTTTTTTTTAGTAGGTTTTTTTTTTTTGTACTTATGTTTTACAAAATTAATAGATTAAGGTACAAAATATCATATTTTATTGTTATTCGGAAAACTTAGTGCCTAATAGGTACAAATTTAACATTGTTTTGCAGTTCTTTATCTTAAGGTACACCTTTGTTGAACAAACCGCCACATGAGGCTATGGGAAGTGACCATTCACCGAGGAGAACAGTTAAATAATTAAATGCACAAAGGTGAATGGTATCAGAATCAATGGTATGTTTTTAACGTACTTAGGCTTACGGAATGTTGCGGTGTTTTAGGGTCGGTGGTTCCAGTAATGGGACACACGGAAACGTTTAAAATGTTTTGTTTGACCCTCGGCGGCGCGCGGCGACGGCGGTGCTCGCGCGCTGCGCAGGGAAGGTAAATACTCGTAAAGCCGCGCCGCGCGTCACCCGCTCGGGCAATGTTTAACAATGCCTAATGATTATTGAGGGCGTTGGTATAATAAACTAATAGTTTATTGGTTGTATGTTTGTTTGTTCATCCATGCGACGTAGGCGCGCCCGGTGTCGGTTTCGGTATCGTAATATTTTTGCGCGTTAAAATTAGAGCGGCGACGGTTATAGTTACTCAGCTGTAAAAGTAAAAGCAACAAACCCTTTTGTTTCAGCATGCAATTCGTATGTTTCAAACATTTTGCTGGTATAGGTACTCGTAGATATTTTAGTACACCCATTTTGTGAAGGTAGTTTAAACAGCAATGTGTAGGTTCTTACTATGTCAATACATTCTTGAAACAGGACTATTTAGCTATTGCACGCGATTCGTCCGTATAGTAGTCGTTTATCGATTTTCCCCCGGTAATCGACCAATTTTCTGGAATAAAATGTTCCCTATGAGGTTTAAAGTGTTTTATATACTTATAAAACTACAAATAACTACTGATAGCGGAATCCGGACCGCTTTTAGGGGTCAAATGAAAGCCATTTCTTATTATTATATTTTTTTTAATTTATTTATTTAACATTGTGTGATTGCCGAGTTAGAATAGTCCCACTCCTTGTCTTCCCGTGGATGTCGTAAGAGGCGACTAAGGGAATGAGGGCTTGAAGTACTGTTAGGCGATGGGCTTGCAACCTGTCACTAATACACTTGTAAACTTCTTGGCCTGATTGTGAAAAATGTGGTTATAGAATTATAAACATGTATTTTTAGATTTGTTGGTATTTCTTTAGCTCTGCCTACCCCACTCTGGGAATGAAGGCGTGACGTTATGTGTATGTGTGTATAAATATAATGCCTAAATAAATAATAATTGACAGTTCCAAATGTCTTTTACCCAACCCTTTTATTTAATGTGGTCTCGCACCGTCATGGGTAAGTATAAATATTATTATTTTATTTGTTTCAAATCAAATAAAATCAAATAGGATAGCATAGTTAAAGTTATTACAGTAGGTAGTTATAATTAATTATATAATGGAGCCGCCTTTCCCAGCTGCCAATGCACAGCATGCAAATTTATATAGCAGCTAGCAGTTTTTACTAGGTAGAAACACATGCACAACACACCCCCATAGTAACTTACTTTAAGGTATTTTTAAAAGTTATTCGTTTTTTGAATAAAATCTATTAGTCAGTAACCATTTGAATAATATTATGTTAAACTTATTACAGGACAATACCCTGTGGTATTTTGTTATAAATAAGTATACGCATTGGGTAGCAGTTTTTTTTTGAACATTGCAGTCCTTTGCTGCTTTCCTACAACAAGTCTGTCTAAATTCCTTGTACTTACTTCTAGGGAATACGTCGCGAGTCATTTTAAACAATTTAATATTTTGGTGAACAAATCTGGCGATCTCAAATATATACAAGCAAGGTAGCGGGAGAAAGTTTACTTAATTTAAGAAAAAGAGATATTTGCACGAAGTTTGTGGAGTTACACGGCAGATGGATCGGATACACTTTTTTCTGAGTAACAAATGCTCTTTTTACATGTGTTCCAATTCCCGATACAACAAACCCGTATCTTACGAAACATCCGTAACTCGAAATATCCGTGATAAGCTGCCATTACAGTTGTAAGATTAGTCGTTCCACGCAATCTTTTAATGACAAATACAAATCGATAAATTAATACTAAATATTTGACTAGAGTAATTATTAACATTCATATAATTCGTTTTGTTTAGATTAACCTGCAAATAGTTATTCTGTAACCATTGAATCTCTAAGGTTAGTGCACCTAGTTATACTATTAGTTATACGATATAACAAAATGGTCAAAAAAATCCAATTAGTTATACCTACTGCTCAGTATGTGTTAAGGTTAGATTAGGTTTGTTTTTATATCGGGCCCGGAGGGCCAAAACAACCCAGAAACAGGAGCTCCGTCGACTCTAATTGCAGACAGTGCTTTTGGAAAATTACGACCCATCCTCGACGGAGTATAACTAATTAGACGTTTTTTGACCATTTTTTTATATCGTATAACTATTGGTATAACTAGATGGACTAACCCAATCACTATTGCTATCGTGGTATTTACATTTTCTATATGGTTAAGCACACATTTAGATTTTTTGTTTGTCACAATAATCGAAATGTCGTCAGCAAAGAATATACATTTATGGTCTGTAATTTTTGTTATACCACTAATATACATTTAAAAAAGTAACGGGCCCAAGACACTCCCTTGGGGAACCCCTTAGTTATTATATTTAAACTTAGATCTATGTAATTCGGTTTCGTCTATACTGTGTAAGCTCGTGATTTTAGTGTACTGCTGCCTATTCTAGAATAGACAGGCGTTGTCTTGTTTCCAGAAACAAGACAACGCCGGTCCTCTTATACCATAGTACTCTAATTTTGACAGAAGCAAGTCATGAGCAACAAATTCAAATGCTTTAGACATGTCAAAAAAGAGCCGTAGTAAAATTTTGATTACCACGGCTTGTCGAAATTTCAATTATTAAATTTAATACACCAAGGGTACAAGATTTACCCTTTTGAAACCCGTACTGTTCCGGTGCTATTATGTTGTATTTGCTAATATTTTTTTTTAATGTTATACACATGACTTTTTCAAATACCTTCGACAATATGGGTAATAATAGTTATAGGTCGGTAATTTCCTAATAAGTGTCTTTCCCCGTGTTTAGGGTTCCGTACTCAAACTAGGAACCCATATAGTTTCGCCAAGTATTTCCGTCCGTCCGTCTGTCCGCAGCCTAGCGCCGAGACTCTTAGTACTAGAAAGATGTAATTTGGCATGAATATCCATATTAGTGACGACAAGAAAGTGGCACAATTAAATGTAAAAAAATAATATCTATAAAAAAATATAAGTACCTCCACTACACTTAATGTAAGGATGTTTTTTTTTCTTGGCTACCCTATAGTGTGGGATGTTGTTGGATAGGTCTTTCTTTATTACGGGTTTGTGAAAACAGATTTTCGATTAAGTAATCCTTTTTTGAAAAATTAAGCTTTAAAGTGCTAATTTTTGTAAGACTATTGTCCCCCCTCGCCCTACAGCCAAAACTAAAAAATACTAAAAATGTGAATAAAAAACTTTAATAAAAGAACATAGAATTTTAAAGGAAAACTATCACGACTAAGAGGGCATTATTGGTTCTTGAGATACAGGTGATTAAAGTGTTTATACCTACTAAATTCATCTAAGACGGCACCAATTGACTTTGAATAGAAAACTAGTTATTACCTACTTGTTGATTTTTATGTTTGTAGTACTTAACGGCTTCGGAACCCTACACTGAGCATGGCCCGACATGCTCTTGCCCGGTTTTTAATAAGTGGCTTTACAACCGATTTTTTTCAAATTATCAGGGAACACACCTGTTTCCAAGGACTAATTTATCAAGTACGTTAAGTGGGTAACTAGCTCAAAGGAACATATTTTGACGACTTTGGTTGCAATTTCATCATACCCTACAGCGTTTGTAGTGCTAAGCGCATTTTGTAGTACCTCTTTTTCTTCAATTAGTTGGTATTAAAAAAATTGTGTTCGTCAAGTGTTTTGACTATTTTGTAATTGGCCTTAGTCTCAATAAAATAATTTGTTAAAATGTTTCCGCAATGTGAGATGGATTTGCTATAATTTTGTCATTGAGATTTAAACAATCAATACGTTGACCTCCACAGCCCTGTTGGACTTCATTTTTAGTAATGTCCCAGGACGCTCTGCAGATATTATTTACTCTCTAGGATAAATTTGCAGTTTGCACATTTTTGGGCACTTGAGATACATTTCCTTAAAAGTTTGAAATAAGTGAGATACCTAGTTTTATTTTCTATTAATTTATTCATATAAAAAATAAATGTAAGCTTCCGTTTTGTTTCTGTACTCATTTTTAAGCCAGTGGTTTACCATCTTAATTTCATGATATAATTTATTTAAACTTTAAATATAGGAAAACATAGTCTATAGATCAGAATAATGATCTTATGAAATTTGTGAAAGCTACATATTATTCAGGTTTGAGTCATAGCAAACATCTTGAAAGTACAAAGAACGTACACATTTTTTTTTAGAAGACTTAGCAATTCTGAGATATGTACGTTTATTTAGGTTAAGGGTATTAATATTAAGGTCACCTACTATGATAAGTTTATTTTTTTAGTATTGTTTTGTAATTAAATAAAGGAGGAATTCAAATTTATAGTTAAATAAATTTAAACATGACACGGAGTTTTACATATACATATATAATCAAGTTACTATTTGCTTTTGTGATTATTAAAAGTTTCGACACGATTTACTACTTAACTACGCATGATAAATATTTTTACTTTATTTTATTTTTTTCATATAATGCTAGGTTAAGTTCTATCTTTGTCATAAGCAATATTTAAAAAATGACTGACTGTCGACTTTCTTCTCAGCAGTGGTCTTCTCTTGGGAAGCGCTGGTAAAATTTTGACGTGAAAAGTGCCCGTGCGGCCTACTTACTGAATAAACAACTTTGATGTTAAGTTTGATAAAAACATAAAACTTGATAAAAAAAATTAAAAAAAAACTTCTCTAACTGGTCAAAAAATATGAGCCCTTAGTGTGCAGAGTCTGAATCAGAACCACATTTCGGATTGCGAGTTAGCACACCGGAGAAAGTGTGCGCCAGGGTAAGTAGGCTGCTCTCTAACTGCTCTCGTTGCGTGGCTCTGCTGAGTGCACCCCCTGCAGCCAGACTGCTCGCGGACCGCACTGCCAAAAATTATCTCATTTATTTATTAGTTCACAGGCCTTTTTTTATTTCCCCTAAGAACAGTAAAGTACTATTTGAATTATCTAGTAGAGAGTTAAAAATAATGAAAAGTGCGCGAATGCGAGCATTACCTACTCGTATCACAATCACGTCTTTTTTATTAATAAACGATGTGTTATGGTCAACTCTGGGTTGAGTTGGATAGTTGCAAAAGAAGAGACGTTCAAAAGTTTTCAACACATTTTGAAAAAACTTTCTGAAAATAGAAACTAGAAATAAATAAGACAAAACAGAGTAATTTCTTATTATATATTTAGTCCGCTAAATCGCTCGCTCGCAATAATTCATACCTACATTATAATTATAACTTAATTTTGTGTTTTTTTATTCAAATCTCGTATTTCTGATTTCGTTCTTCATTAAACTAATTATTATCTCCCACACACAAGACACCGTTTGGCACCTGAATGTTACAACGGTTAAAAACAAAAACAAGGGTTGACAAAATAAAGTGGAATAGAAGCGTAGGCAATCAAATAATCGTACCATGCCACAGAATAATCGGCACAATCGAATGATCGGGTCAGGTGAATTTCCGAAATAGTCAGGCCAGGAACATTCAAATGAGAGAGACGAATGTCGACTGAACTTTGACCGCCTTGTAAACTCATTTCATTACTTAAGCTTTTGCTAACCAACAGCGTGCTTAGTTAATTTTATAGTATTAACTTGTTTTACGGGGCAGAGTATATCGCTGTAGGAAATATAGTGTCAAAAGTTGCTCCAGCTTGCCTTTAAAGAAGAAACAAACACGTTTTTTTTTAATTTATTGTTATTGTTGTAAGAGAACAAGTACACTAGTTGCAACCTGTATTTGTTTTACTGCGCCGCCGGCCTCGCAGGAGCTTCGGGATAATTAAAACCGACCGGCGTTCGATCTCGCTCCGCCGCCGCGGTGCTATTGATTGACCGCGTCTTTAAAACTTTGATTCACGTGGGGGTCGGCAGGTTTCCCTCCTTAAGGCAACAATGAGCAGCGCCAGCGGCTGCGCTATAAGATCGCACAAAGGCCAAATTGTCGGCCGATGACCGTCGGCTCAATAACACACTAGTACGTACGAGTATAGTCGCATAGTCGCATACAACGCCAAGCTGCCTCTAACGTAATAGTAACTGGTGCCCCCCCCCCCCCCCCTCAGCTGCGCCGTTGTGTGTTTAATGACCGCAAGCTTCCGACGCTACGGGTGCTCAATATGCAATTATTTTAATAGTTTATTTAAAAGACATATATTTCCATAAAACAATTTACCAAGTCTACTACATGAATTTAACTAAATGAATTGATTTTCATTTAGCAATGTGCTTCACGCTTAGCAATTCAAACTGTTGCTCTGGGTCCTGCGTTATAAAGATATCACGTTTGACGTGTTTTAGAATCGTGTATGTCAGTCGCCATTATTGTAAATGGCATAAGAGTTACCAAAACGTTGACAAACGGAAACACGACAAAGACGATATGGTTCTTACCGTGTAGAATCCCAGCCCAGGGCCGAGTTCTACACGGTAAAAACGATATCGCTCTTGAAATTTTTACGGATTGTCAACGTTTTCATAACTCTTATGTTATTTACCATAATGGCGGCCGAGTCATTCATTACCGAGGAAAATTACCAAAACCCGCATCAACCTTCATCGAAAGATAGGTATGTAATTTCATTATTGCTGTAATGTAAAATATTAGAAAAAGTAAGTGCAAGTACAAAATACTTTGTATCGTGTTTTCCAATTGATTGCGATGAGTAGAGCAAAATAGTGCAGTAACCAGCAATAACACAAAACACCTGTTTTTCGAGGCAGCTTTCGTTATGCAGCCACGAAGTATTGGAATAATCTTACGCCACCAATCAGAAACTCTAAGTCTCTTACTTCTTTTAAAAACAACCCCAAAGAGTATCTGATTGGCCTACAATTGTCCAACACCTAGCGGCTGTACGGTATCTAAATTACACTCTCGCTTTCACCCTATTTTATTCAAGTACCTCTACCTATGTTTATTTATCCTCTACTAGCGACCCGCCCTCGCTTCGCTCCGGATTAAAGTATTATACATATAAACCATCCTCTTCAATCACTCTATCTATTAAAAAAAAACCGCATCAAAATCCGTTGCGTAGTTTTAAAGATTTAAGCATACATAGGGATATAGGGACAGAAAAAGCGACTTTGTTTTATTTATACTATGTAGTGATTTCCATATAAGTATGCATATAATTTCGTTTACAGTTCCCATTACTCCACATATACGCTCTTACTGTACTTATGAAAGGACTAGCAGCGGTTGCCCTGAAAATCAGCGTCACGACACCGAGTGTCGGACACTATGCTGAGTGGCAACCAATTTGGTGCATTATAAAATAATTTCAAGTTTAATATTCTTGATCAAAGGAGGAGGATCTTAGCCAAAGATAGAACGCGTACCTATTGGTTCATGATTCTTCACTACATAGTATAAAACAAAGTCGCTTTTTTCTGTCCCTATGTCCCTTTGTATGCTTAAATCTTTAAAACTACGCAACGGATTTTGATGCGGTTTTTTTTTATAGATAGAGTGATTCAAGAGGAAGGTTTATACGTATAATACTTTAATCCGGAGCGAAGCGAGGGCGGGTCGCTAGTAATAAATAAAATAGATCGGATCCCCTAAACGAGACCGACGTATTTTTGTAGAGTCATTTTCAAGTACCTAATAACACATTATTCTATTATAATATAATTAACATAATTGTTTTTTATTTATCAAACTTCTAGCAAGTAGGTATGCTCGTACTTACTGCAAGTAATGCAAAAGTCCGATAATTACCCCAAGATTAGGTGATTTCAAGGTATAAGATCGGATCTCAGCATCCTTCTTCTTCTTCAGTTTTCAAGGTTATTTAACTTTTGTAACATGTAGATCATTCGGTGCAGATAAGATTAATTGAAAAAATATCGTAAATGAACAATAATTTACCGAAAATGTCACCATTAAACTGGCCGGATTTCACAAAAAAGTTATAATTACCCATTTTTCTCAAATTTTGCCGTAACATAGCAGACAAAATTGTGCCTCGAGCTGTAGTGCCAGGACAATTGAACGACCACAGGTGTCGTGGGAAATTGATTTATCCGATCTTACCCCAACGCACCTTACTTGGCTATATTACGATACGGCCGCCTTTATTGTGAAGTAAATAAGAGCTATCATAACGTTAAAAACATGTATCGATAACGTCCATAACGAAGTGGAATCAAAGTCCCTGTATTTTTTTTCGATTTTTAAATTAGATTTTTCAAAATTCCAGGTATAAAGCTGTAGGTATGATAATTTTAGGTACCTATCTAGTTGTCATTATGAAAGTTTTCACACATCTTTACAACCAACTTTTTACAAACGCTCATAAAACACAATCCTTACATATTATAATGTTTTCCCTTATTTGATAATGAATAAGTTAATTTTCAAATAATTCTTAATATCTAGATAAAACATAGATAATAATTATGCGTGTTTCATGTTATTAATTATTTTATTATGCTAGATGCGTCTAAATTGTAATTCTAAAAGCTGACTATAGTGTACGTAGGTATAGTACAAAAGGGCCTTCGGATTTTCGGATTTCGGAAGGGAGGGATTTCTCTCATTCGTTCGCATACGTTTGGATGTGCTCTCAGACAACTTTACCCGATGCAGAAATACTTTTTAAGCGTTATGCTATGTATTTTGTTTTTCTAGAAAAAATGGTATTTGCAATTATAATTAAATTAGCTAAGTACATAATTAGCTGCGGTATATAATTACTTTTTTTAATCAAATATTTACATATTTTATAAATAGAACAAACTGTTCCACTATATAGATACATGCATTGAACAAAAACATGTACTGCAAAATAAGCCTGCTCCTGCCCCAAGGAGACGAGAAACGACTCTTTAGGAACGATTCAACCGCTACTGTTCCATTGTCCGGCTCAATCCGCCTCGTGTCCACGCACGCTACCTATCAGACTGTACTGTTTCCCACAATGGGCTCGCATATGTCTCGCGCTGCCCATGAAAATAATCCTTAGCAATACGGCCTAAAGGGAACTCAACGCGCAACTATAAAATGGTAATATAACGACTTTGACAGACAAGACAGGTTGTAGTGTAGGCTTCCCATACACGATCAGGTTCGGACTCACGAGCGCGAGTCGTGGAGCGCGGCACGACGCCGACGTGTCGAGAACGACAATGGGTGCCCGGGCTGTAAACGATTCTACGGGTATTGTTTAATACGTTTTTGTTTCATCTAATCATCATTCCGATTGTTTGCTTTTCATCAATACTGTGACGGGACCGGGTCTTATAGAACTACTTTGTTGAAAACGTATTTACTTCGATGGTTTTATGAAGCTGCTATGTTTGTACGAACGATTTAGCTTTATAGGGAGAGTGGAGAAACTGAAAGCAAAAGCCAGCCTTTAAATTCACATGGCAAATAATACATTAATTTAACAATGAATGAAATGTCTGTGCTTTGCCTGTTCATTTGTTTCCTTCAGTTCAGTTTAGTCGTTTAACTGGATGAAATAATTAAATAGGAAACACTAAACTCGTCTAAGTGTCTATGTTTTTTTACATGCGTTGTGAAAATAATCAAAAAATTTATATATATACCTACATTTAATATCCAAGTGGATATTTTAACTTTATTTAACAAAACACATTAAAAAAAAAAAACATATTAATATTATTATTAGTGGATATTGTATTGAACACAAAATAACTCTTACTCTCAGATACGGTCAGAATCAAGTTCATAAACTCGATTTCAGTTGGTAGCATACTTGTTTAATTATTCGCTGTATTGATCTGTTAAACCAGTTCCTTTTATCTTATTTATTTCCACAGCTCCGCAATAAATTCCACATAAATGGAGGAGTTTGCATGTTGATTGTACAGTGATTGTGACCGAGTACTCTAGATCGATGGATGTAGGGCTCTTGCGCCCCCGTGAGGGCTGGGGTCCCCAAGTAGGCCACAGTGTGGGGTGCACGGGGAATTGATAAAATTATGTGCTAACACAGTACAGCGTTGTTGTGCAGGCATTGCCTGCCTCTGCTCGGTCTACGGCCTGAATAGAAAGCGTACCTAGCCTTCTTATTATTACCTTTATTGTTGTCAGCAGAGAGCGTTCAGGGCTTTTATTCTCCTGGGTTAAAACTGTATTGCGTTTGACGTGTTTTAGTTTAGTATTGTTTTTCACTCGGCCGCCATTGGTATCAAGTAAATAAGAGTTACTTATAAAAACGTTGAGAATGCGAAAACACGTCAAAGGTAATATCGTTTTTATTACAGTGTCGAATCTCGGCCCTGGTTTATACATCACAAGAACAATAAGTTAAGCATTTCTACGCAAAATTTAACAGAATATCTGAAATAAGTTGTATCCAAAATCTTACATACTTAATAGTAAGAATTAATTTATTTTTGATCCTAAATTGAGATAGTACTGCGGCCCTCTACTCGTACACCTGGCCCTCTATGAAAGCACATATAACGAAACCCATTATTGCTTTTGAAAAGTTATCGTATTGTGTGTAGCTCTGCCGCCATTACTGTCATTAAGAGCTAACACACGTAACGTTGACAATACTAAAACATGACAAAGGGTAAAATAATATACTTAAAATATGGTTTTGCTCTGTGAAATAGAGGCCCTAACCTTATACACTTACAATCCGCCCCTCGCTTTCAACAGGTTAAAAAAAGCCTATGTTACTTAGTCAGTGATAAACTATCATTTTATTAATAACATTTTTTTTAATTTGGTTCTCTCGTTCCTGATTTAACCCGCAACATACAAATAAAGAAACACACAATTTTACCTGTTCATAAAATTAGAACATAATATGCGAATTCTCTTAAAAATATATAGATAAAGTTATAAAGCTGCAAGTTTAAACTCAGCAAAATATTCAGGGCCTCTATTCAACTGCGTTATAACGATATCGTGTTTGACGTGTTTTAGAATCGTTTATATCACAGTCGCCATTATTGTTAATGACAAAAGAGTTATGAAAACGTTGACAATAGGGAAACACGTCAAATACGATATCGTTATTACCGTGTAGAATCCCAGCCCAGTTTGGTTAATAATAATTTTCATAGTACACTATGAAAATTACAACTAGTAACAACTAGTAGTAACTAGTGTGGTGGGGATAGTTACAACTAGTATTTATTTGTGAAATATGCACACTATTCTATATGGTTTGATTCGGTGAGTTGAGTTGACGGGCGGGCGGCGCGGCGAAGCGGGCGGCGGGAGGACAGGCGCTGTCGGTGTCTCCGTCGTCTTCGTCCGCCGACACGGCAATTCGATTAGGAGCCGAATAATTGTGGTGCCCACACGAGCGCCCCACCCGTTATATAAACTAATGGAAACGTCGGCAAACCAAATCATTTAGTATATTTCTGCCTAGTTGACTTAGTACTTATGACATGAGCATGACATAAATGTACCCTTGTGAAATTATTGGATCAAAATATATTTTTCTCAAAATTTCTACTTATGTATTTGATTTTTCCCAATCCTCATTTTTATAATTCGCATAATTTCCCATTCGGTTTTCACCCATTTTCCAAATCCCCACTTCGAACTATGTTGAAGCGTTATCTCAGTTTTACAGCAGGCCCGAAGTCATTATGTATGGACATGCTATTTATCCGTTTTTAGATTTGGGGCAACGTTTAGGAAATATTAAACTCGAAAAGTATTATTTTTTCGCTAGAGTAACGTGGCCACCATTACATCCAAACCACAAGTCGTAAAAATCGAGAATATAGCTTCAATGAAAGCACAAATAACGAAATTAAAAGAATACTACGACGACTAAGTAGACTTGATTGGTTCCAAATCATAGATGATCTGTCTTAGAAGACAGCGCCAAACTTTAAATAGAAAATTAGTGCATGCATACATATATAGTTAGTAGAGATTCGTTTTTGTGTTTGTAGTAACGACTTCGGAACCCTATCCTGAGCATGGTCCGACTAGCCCTTGCCCGGTTTTTATCAAAAAGAAGGCTAGTCTAATCAACATGGTTTCATGAATATTAAATGTTAAGTACTTATATGGGTCCAACCGCTTTGACGAGTAGAGCACTAAAATTATTAGAAATAAGATTGAAAGTCACACGTTCCTTCTAAATGTCAAAAACGCCCAGAGCTGACTATTGCTAGGTACTTACATAGTTGTGACGTCACAACTATATAACTTCAGGTAATAACTAAAAAAAAAAATATCATAAAAACATGCACCCATATAACTACTACTGTGGAGGTTTCCTGCTTGTAGCGTGTTGGCTATATTGTATAGAAGTAGTTCCACGAGAGTTGAGGTGAATGATTACACACACAGCTACATGAAATACTGATTGCAAAAAAAGTGAATGAACGAAATGAGTGAGTGAAAGTAAATGTAGGTAAATAAAATCGCTTAATTTTATCAAGTATATAATGATTATTATACTACTTGATCTTTGAAGAGGTTTGATAAGAAATAAAAAAGCAATGAAAATATAGGTAAAGACAATTATTTTAACAGCTACATAGATAAAAACAAGGTCAATTTGTGTGACATTGTCCTGTGATTTATTTATTATTATTATTATTCTTCTTCTTTTTGGATTCTACGATTAATATTATATTGATATACCTACGCATATCTGACCTTTATTAATTCATATAACTCATTTATTTAAATAAAATGAGTCAAAATATTTATTTTGTGTTTTGTTTGAAGTCGATGAATTGTTCTACTGCTACATACTCGTAATACTGAACAAAATAATTAAAATAAACTTTTTGGTCTTTCTTGAACTGTTGAACTTACTATCGGTACAATATACTCAAGAACACTCTATTCTACTGCGTTATAATGATATCGCGTTGGACGTGTTTTAGAATCGTTTATGTCACAGTCGTCATTATTGTAAATGACATAAGAGTTATCAAAACGTTGGCAATACGGAAACAGGTCAAAGACGATATCGTTATAAAGCAGTAGAATAGAGGCCCAGTAATTTCAAAATCGCGCTGTCATTACATGACAGTGTTGTAGTGTGCGTGACCTCAACTCTTGTGAACTCCGTACACAAAACGCAAGAACATACAACAATATAAGGAGGACGTGAAGGCGTAATGTTATGTACCTATGTATGTACTCGTATGTAGTGAGGACATAAAGGCGAACTTATTCCTTTTATCTATCATCTAAAATGAATCAAAAAAGTAATAGTATTTAATCACCCCATCACGGATGGAGATCCGGGTGGAGGACGCGTTAAAGTGCATGCACATACCTACCCGCTGACTACCATGTGCTGAGCATTATATTTAATTATATAGTTAGCTTAAAAAGTCAAAACATTTAAAAATATTATGGATTTTTATAATTGGTTAGTACGGTACGTAAAGAAATGTACCTGAACAATAAAGATGACATTTAAAACGACACGGTCCTAATACTTTCAACGTTTTCTATGTGTAGGTACACCGACGTACTTGTTAAACGTATAGTTTTTTGTTTTTCTAGGTGGATGGGCACGTGAACGCTTTTAGAGAGAGTAGTGAAAACTTGGAGCTAGGAGGTAGATGAGAGGAGCAGCTTGGCAGCGAGGCAGCGGAGGCGAGTCGTCGCGGACGGGGCAGCCGCGCTGAGTGCTGCCGCGCTGAGTGCTGCCGCGCTGAGTGCTGCCGCGCTGAGTGCTGCCGTCTACTGGACGACGTTACGTTTACGCTACTCTCGACGCTTTAAGCTTCTTGTTAGGTAAGGTATTTCATATAATCTTTAGTGGCGATAATAAACTAAGTATGATTTTTGATAAGTGATGTTGTAAATTGCTGAGGAACTAAAGAGTGAACAAGATTGTGCAAGCCAGTTTTCTTATTTTGTTTACTTACTTGTAACTTTTAACTTAAGACCTTACGTGCTTTTAATTTAAAAGAAGACTCTTATGCTCGATAATATTACTTACTATGGTTCTGTAATGAATAACTAATGAGTAATGACTTACAGTTTCTGTAACCCTAAATCATATAGGCACCAATGATTGCACAATGCATTACTGGTCGTACCTACGACAGGTAATCTCAGACTAACAATAACGTGCGGATCGATTTAAATAAAATGCGATGGTTGATTGAATTGAATCACTGCGTCTGCCGTGGGTAGGGTACAGCGTGTACCTACGTGAGAAGTGGCATATGTCTTAAAATGGAGTCTCATTCAAAATGGATGCGTCGCGGGAAATGCACTTCGATGCGCCCGTGGTTTAATATTTATGACGTGCCATGCTCTGGGACCACTGCTTCTATGCGAGCATTGGACTAGAGGCAGATTTTGGTCACAACTTAGTATGTTAGTTCGCCAGGTATGGTAGTGAATTTTGAAAAAAAAATCGTAAGAATATTAGGTACACACCTGAGGCAAGCTCAAAACGGCCTATTACTGGACGAAAACCTACATGAGTACTGACCTAACCTATAACGTACATTTTTTGAAGACTGGTTGCGATTGCAGTTTGTGTTGGGACATAGTTCCTTACTCCAAGTATTACTGGGTCGAAATGGTTTGTGCACGTAAAGAATAATCAGTGTGCGCTTCTAAAAGCCCTACATAAAATTATAAATATCCTTCTCACAATTTCCTGCGCAAAGCGGCGGACGGCAGGGCAAACGATTGAAAATTTAAATATATTTTATAATATTTTAAATTAAATGAGATTTACTTTTCAATGCTCGGAGTCCAACTGATAATGGAGTCGGAAGTATTACGTATCACGCCCAAACTGCTGAACCGATTAAAATGAAATTTGGTATAGAGCCTTAGGTGGCCTGAGAAAGGACATAATGCGAAAAAAAGGATGTAATAGGTAAAAATAGGGGATGAAAGTTTTTCTATGATGACGTCGGCAAAAAATGAGAAATGGTCAAATTTGCTTACTTGACACTTGGTAGCAATCCTCTAAACGTATTTCAGCGAGTGCTAAAATTCAACACCTCGGGGATGAAAGGGGGTTGCAAAGTTTGCTTATATGGGAGATTGGTTATTTTTAAAGGGTGATAATTTGATAAATGTGGTAATTGGCATTTCACTTACATAGAAAAAACAACTTCTAACGAAAGTTCTGACTCTCCGCAGACAAAGTCGCGGGCGGCTGCTAGCGGCGGAAGCTAGTATGGAAATAAAAATGTTGCCGAATTACCAATCTATTATTTTTTCCACATTACTTTCACTTCATCGTGACAATTTTATTCGAAAAGAGTTCGCCTCTAAACTACTTGCATGACTTCTTCTGAAAATCCGGTTGCTCGACGGCTGTCACAGAGGCATGTTAAAGACTAGTGCTTCTCGCAATCCGTAATTCGCTATAAAGAGTATCTTTAGCCGCATTGTATGAAGGGCGAGGGCGACGTGACGCCAATATAGCTAGATAGATTTCTTGCACTGCAGTGTAAGTGCGTTCGCGATAATTCCTGATGCAGGCGGTTGATTGAGCAAATATTACACGGCAAGCACCGGCCTGCAGCCATTATTAATTCCAACTAGACCAGCCTGCCGACCCACGCATATGAATGAGAGATTTCAGATGATCCGTCAGTCGTTGCTGCCTACCCTACAGCAATAATTATAAACACACATTAAAAAATTATAAACTTTTGAGTTGTTGGTATTTCTGTAGCTCTGTCTAGCCTACCTCAGTCTGGGAATGAAGGCGTGATGTTATGTATGTATGTACATCAAAAATGTGTTCGTTGCGATACATTGCAAAATATCAACATAATGTAGGGATATTTTTGAGCTATAGCCATATCTGATATGTGCAAAAGAACCAAACACAAATACCTTTTTTTTTCAAAAATTGTATATAAATATAATAATAGAAGTATTGAAAGGGTGTACAAGTTTCATGGCGACTCAAACACTAACCCAACAGTGCTTAACAGCTCTTGTACTAACAGTAAAGTTGACCATGAGTTATCATCTCAATTAAGTAATAAGTTTTTCGCATGGTATTACTTATTGACATGCCGTGTATTTTATACCATAAAATTATATTGAATTATAAAATTTGAAATCTGATACCCGTACAAGTCAATATTGATTTCAATAATATTGATGAAGAACTAATAACGATTCAAAGAGTTCGTTCCGTAAATTGAATTACCTACCTGCCTACTTTTCTACGTATACTCGTAGTGTTTTTCATCTAGAACGGCACGCCCCGCCACCAGTCATTTGACGTTTTGTCAATGTATGAAAACTTAAGTAGTGGGGCGGGACGTCGTGGATTGAAAGCACTATACCGTGTCACCGCTAATGCTTTTATAAGGTACTTACCTACTTTGTAAAGTGCAGTGGCCCTGCTCGCCACCGTGGCAGGCTAGTTACGTTTTACCTTGGCTCTGTATGCTATCGATATAACTAAAAGAGACGGCAGTATTCCGTGGCGCGTGTCAAACATCATTAGCGAAATATTAACTCTGCAATTTAATTACAATGTACTTAAAAAGTACAAAGCCGTCCAAACCGCCGTTGCTGGTTTCTAGAGAGTACGTTCGTATTAAGTAAGTCGTGTGTCGGTTAGCCGCGAGTCAATTATGCTGAAACTATTGTTTTAATTATATACCTGTACAATTAAAATAAACGGCAGGTGCTACTTAACTCGATTTGACAGCTGGTCAAGTCTCTATATATTTAATTAGCAGTACCTAGAGGTCTGTTTAAAACTTACTCAAAACTTAACGGCAAACAATTTAAGAAAAGAAACATGTGGATTATCCCAGTTCCAGCTCAAAGAAACTTAGGTTTATAGAGCAACGTTTATCTTTGCGTGTATAACTATTCAACTTTTCTTTATTGTATACTATTAAACAAGTTTTATTCGTTTGATTTGCATTATATTCTGCGTAAGACTGTTCCAATTATAGGACCCCAGCAGTAGGTAGGTACATTTGGCTCCTCGAAATCTTCAGCAGGCCTCCCGTCACGTCGACCCAATAAAAGCAACGTTTACACTACAAAATGAAACTAAACAACGTAACAAAGTGGCATAATGAATGGAACATTCGGGCAAGAACAACAAAATCAGTTCACGTCACGTTTGCACTCAGAAAGAGAGACTATCCAGCATTCCAGCAGTCGATTTAGGGATCGCCGGGCCACTCTAGCACACTCCGACTTCGTGCGGGACCTGCGAGGGCTACGCGCTCATAGGTAGGTAGGCACCCTAGACACTCCTGACGTAGAAGCAACACACGAGAGCTAGATTATATTATACCCTTATACCAAAATATAGTACACAAATCTTTATGGTTGCTAGAGCGAAACAGAAGCTGTCCATAAAATAACAAGCTCCTTTCTTACAGGGTTTCCCAGAATTTGACGTACCTAACTAAGTATTCCAGAAAGCCCCTTATACCAAAATATAGTTTGAACTTTTCAATATTTTAATTCGTTTGGAGTTTTAAGGTTTTAATGATGCGGTTAAAGAAAACAGTTACTTTGCTTGGCAGACTTGGCGGTATTTCATAACATTATTTTAGCCTAGACGTCATTAGGTTCATTTTACAATACATAAGTGTTTAAAATACCTAAACAAATTTATTCTTATCATATATGACTTTCCCGGTGGATTTTGCAATCTTTTTCTTTCATAAGAACCTTCTCCTGACGATAACTACGTAGATATAGATCGCAATTTTGATAAAATACTGATATTGGGAAGCATTAAATAAAATACTATTTATCCGAAAGTTTAGATGGATGGATGGAAGTTTGTTACTCTTCACGCCAGAACGGCTGAACGGATTTAAATGAAATTTGGCACGAACTACTTTTATCACGAAAAATTGGACGGGTCCTGAGGTAATAGCGATAAACGACTTACACTGACAGAGTCGTGGTAAACAACTAGTGAAATAATAATAATTAGGGCGCACCCCCTCTTTGCCATGTTAGTTTCACTAATCGGTTCGTTACAAAAAATAAACATCAAAATGATAAAATTCCGTTCATAGGCAGAGTAAAAAGAGGGTGTGAGTGGACAACGGAGGCTTGAGGGGCAAAGTCTCTTGAATGAAACAGATTTTCAAAAACAGTCCTACATTTACACTTTGATGTTCGTTAGTTACCTTGCATCTCTTAAAGCGAAAAAATAAATAGCGGGGCTTCGACTTGCAGACACGTATTTGTGCCTTGAAATCCCACAATAGGTTAGGGTTAGTTAGGTTATGCGTAAGGCATTTTCCACACTGCCAAAAAAAAAAAAAAAAGGCTAGTTAGCATAACATTATGATATAAGCCCTTAGGACTTGTAAATGATTTATTATGTATGAACTTACCACTTTATTAGGATAATGACATACTTATTTTGCGTTGGGAGAAACTACTTGATTTCACATAATAATATATTATATCAGTTACCGTGCAAACCAATATGAATTGGCGGGCCTAGGTGGATTAAAAACATTTTAGTTCGTCAAGTGAGCACGCCAGTTAAACGACACTAAATTTAATGATTGTTTAGGCAACTAGGCAAATTATGCCTAGTAAATAAATGTATAATAGGTCCTACCAATCAATCGAAAAGCTGGCTATAATTAGGAAAAAGGAAAAAATCAATCAATTTTATCTGAATTCTGAACGACTTCTCACGATTTTAGGGCTTTCATTATAAACTGACCTTAGCCAAAATTACAGCTATCTATGGCTTGATGTTTACTTTTACGTGTTTTAAGACTGGGATCCTTAGTAAAGATGAGTTTATTAATACGAACCTTTAAGTAGTGTATTCGTTATAAACAAATGAGCGTTTACCCACAGTTAGGTACTTGGGTAATCCGAGCAGAGGGTTGCTCTTAAGCTACCAGTTAGCAGTTGTCTTAAGGAGCGACGTCACTGAGAGCATTCGCGTGTAATGAGCATTCAGCGTCAAATATTTAAGTGGTGTAGACCGCAGTAATGCTCGGCTCAACGTCCACACCACTCGACATTACGCGTGAATGCTCTCAGTGAGGACGCTCCTTAAGGGCCATTTATAAAGTGGTCAAAGTACACGACGAGTAATTTCGAGATGCCCGTCTCAAGCAACGCCAGAAACTGTTATTTCTGGCGTTACTTGAGACGGGCATCTATGCCAAGACAAATTTATTAAATACGGCCCTGAGGGCCACTTTCTCAGACAAGACCACTATTAGCACTAGCGGCTGTCCCATAAAGCGTTTAACCCTGAGACGCCGTGGAACCACCGCGATAAACAATGCTAAAGAGGAATTACAATCTGAGCCGCCATAACTATGTGTTAAGTTTAATTAGTCTCTCCACCGTTATTAATAATAACCTGCTCGGCGGACGCTCGCGCGCATCGTTTTCTAGCTCCTATTATCGCTTTCCAAAATTTTATTGAGGTGTACTTAATATGTTACAAATTTTATGCCGATTATGTTATGATATTCGCACTGCTAGATCAAAACAGTAACAACTCAAAAATCTGTTAGATTTGTTTCAAGTCCAAACACATTGGTATTAAAGTTGATTTAAAAATACAGTTTAATTAATACAGTTTTATTTTGAGTTTATGCTGTTTTGATCTAGCAGTGCGAATTATATTACAGTTTAAAAAATATGAATATATTATGTTGATTTTTCTCAGGGTTATGACGATTTACGTCAAAGTAAAAAATACACTAAAATATTATTCAGAAATAAATACGTCAAATAGATAAATAAGTCAATAACTTTCTCCGCAGTCCATTCAACAATGTAATTTTTAATTGTTATTAATAGGTAGGTATCAGATTATCAGTGTAAAAATGTAAAACCGCGCGCCAACAGGTACTGTAAGCCTGGTAGGCGCCTATTCCTAAGCGTATTACTTTACGCACTTTTAACTAAGCTACGTAGAATAAAAGTATACGTTTTGCAGTGTTAATATATTCTTTCATTTATTTTAACGTTTAAATATACATTAGTTCACATGTGAATGCCAACGCGGTCCGTTGGAGACTCTCGAGCGTCCCCCTGAAAACCACCGGCGGGCATTCCATATTTCGAAATCTTTTTTATTCAAAAGATTTCGAGACATTTCGACATAACAAAATAGAAAAAAGAAAACAATGAAAGGAGTATGTACTGCCACATCCTTCTTTCATTACAGTACCTAGCTCTCACTCTAACTCTCTTTACAACTCCGCCGACGAATTATTAATAGGCGAGTTTAAGTTGTCCCTCAGAGCGTACAATTATAATTTTAATCTCAACTTCGCTCGCTCGATAGACCGTTCGATAAATGCCGTTTTTAGGGTTCCGTAGTCGAACTCGGAATTAATTGTTTCGCCATGTCCGTCCGTCCGTCCGTCAGCAGCTTAGCTCAGAGAGTATTTAATACTAGAAAGCTGTAATTTGGCATGAATAAACATATTACTCACGCCAACAAAGTGGTAAAATAAACTCTTGAAACAAAATTTTATTTTAGGGTACCTCTCTTATACGTAACGTAGGGATGTTTTTTTTTCTCGTCTACCCCATAGTGTTTGATGTCGTTGGATAGGTCTTTCAAAATATTACGGGTTTGTCACAACATTTTTTTGATTACGTGATCCGTTTATGAAATATTAAGCTTTAAAGCGCTAATTTTTGTTGGAGTCATGTGTCCCCCCCCCCTACTGCCAAAACTACAAATACTAAAAATCTGACAAATATCTTAAATAAAAGAGCATTTAACGAATTTTAAAGGAGTTTTCCTTTACGACTAAGTAGACATCATTGGTTCTTGAGATACAGGCGATCAAAGTGTTTATACCTACTAAAATCATCTAAGACGGCACCCAATGACTTTAAATAGAAAATTAGTTAGGTATTACTTGTTTTTTTTTATGTTTCTAGTACTTAACGGCTTCGGAACCCTACGCTGAGCATGGCCCGACCTTGGCCGGTTTTTTAAGAGAATAATACCTGTGAAAGAATAGCACCGTGCCACGCGACTGTCCCGTCTGTCTGTCCAACGTTTAGAGTACTTATTACTGAGAACATATGTAACTGTACGCTACTTGGCAAGTTGCGAATAACGACGGCAAAATGATATATGTACAATAGAATGATTAGCTCCTTTCATGTCGCAGTAATTGTGACTCAGTCCCGGTGTTTTCTGTCGACTAATTACTGCTAACCACCACATCATGTCATATCAGCACTCTGCAATTACATATAAAAATACAGCACAATCACTTCCCATAGTGCGTTAATCAAAATTTATGCGGCAGATTGTTTTAGGGGAGAGCGGGGCTGAAAGTGCCGATTTTCATAAAACACAAAATTGAGCTATGAAATAGTGTATATGTTGTGTGGCTTACACACACATTTAAAGAATGGTTATTGGAGTTTCTGAATAGTGATATTGTTTTGTGCATCGTTAAACAGTTTTCAAATAAAAACATTTTTTATGAGATCGATCGGAACGGAACAACTAACCCCACTATGGGGCTGGTTGTTCCATCCTTTTAAAATACAAACTTATCCTTAAACAAATAAATCTCAGTTCTCACACGCTTAAGGAGTATTTTGTAGTTCGTCTAAATATGTGTTTATTTTGTGTGCACTATCAACTCAGTAAACAAAAAATCAAGGACAAAAAGGTATTATTTTGTGGGGTTCGTTGTTCCGTTGATTTAGTTTTTTTTTCCATAACTACTATTATACCATAATGGAAGCAACTTAAACGGCTCCTGCAACGGCATAATTTCATAACGTTTCGCGTCAAACATCATACAGATTGCTCCGTTTTTTACTTGCATTTCTATTATCATCGGAACAACTTACCCCCGGCACTTTCAGCCCCGCTCTCCCAAATTAGAAAATAACAATAAGTAATATTAATTACATTGTTATCGTTGTGCTGTTTTTTTAACGCCCAAAAAGTCATGATCATGGTCTCTTTTTCAGAGCTGATAATTACTAGCAAGTAAATACAAACCGAAAAAAACCGGATGCCCATGACATGACACTTCCTAAATGTTCATTGATCGCACGTGACGCGTGGTATAGCAAGTCTTACAAGAAGCAAGCTTTTAACACCCGACTGCGTGTTTTTCGTAATGAAATTAAAATTAGTTTCTTAAACGCAAAGAAAAACAACAAAACACATTTAGTCTACGCAAATTGTGTTGAAAAATAAACCGAAAGCATAGGTTACAATCGGTTACATTGAACTAGCAAGATTATATCGTCATTATACGTTAGTTAACATGAATGTATAAAACCCGCTATTTTGTATTTTATTCTAAAATTAACGTTACTTTTGACACTCGTGCCGCTAGTCGCTAAGACGTGTCTAACAAAACCTAGCTTATAAACATCGGACCGTCCCTTCAGCCTCCACGATGTTCAAAAATACCATACATATACATACCTACATACATACTTAAATACAGGTTAAAAGCATAACCCGCCTTCTTCGGGTCGTCGAGTAAAACGACAATATACGTCGCAATACGGAGTGTTGTCTCGTTCTGCGGAAAAGAGTCTGACAAAGTCGGCGCGACTGCCTCAGTAGCAGCAGCGGCTCCGGCGGCACTTGGTCGACCTGCTTACATGTTGCTTCAACAGCTAGCTTGAAAGTGACTTCATGCGCCTTTAGGAAACCAACTGTATTTCAACCATTCTACGAGTACCACCTCGGCGTTACGTCAACAAGAGTACAGGGCCTCTATTTTACTGCGTTAAAACGATATTGCGTTTGACGTGTTTCCGTATTGTAAAGGTTTTGATAACTCTTATGTACTTGACAGTAATGGCGGCTGAGTTAAAAAAGATACCTACTATATAAAACACGTCAAACGCAGAAGAATAGAGGCCCTGCTGCTCATAGGTAAATGTAAAAAATGTTTTTTTTTGGTCGGCAACTTCCAAAACATGAGAGATAGTACAATTAATGCTGAACCCGAATATCTTATTAAAAAATTTAAAAACCTAAGGAGATCAGAGAAATGCATTTTTTTTTCCATTATATACCATGTTACCATGCACCGTGTTTACCGAGACTTTAATGACGTAATCACCACCATGCACAATGTTATGATTCATCTTTCCCATCATACTTGTTACGGGCTTAGGACCGTCAAAGATTACAAACACGGTTTAGGTTAAAAAAATGTAGATATTTGTTGTTAAAAATCGTTCTGAAATGGCATTTAACTACAGATAACGGTATGGATTTCAAAACTGCAAGAGTTTGCTTTGGCGTATTTAAAAAGATGAATCAGCTTTGTACAACGATTGTTAAAAATTTACAAAATTTAATTTAACATTTTTACATTAGGACACTTTTAATAAATGTTCGAAGTGACAACCGCCTTCCGAGATGCACAATGTAGCTCGTCGTCGCAAATTTGTGTTTAAACTTATTGAGGATTTTCTCGAATGCCTCCACTATCGCATTTCGCAACTCAGTAACGTTTTGGAATTCGTTTGGTCTATCGTAAACTAGTCGTTTTTCGTCACCCCACAGGTAAAAATCTAACGGTGTGAGGTCCGGTGACCTTGGGGGTCATGGTACTGGTCCGGCTCTCCCTATCCAACGATCCCCAAACACACTCGTCAAGTACTCACTAATGCGGGGAGCTCCATCCTGTTGGTAGAAAAGTCCCGATAGGAGAGCGAGGGGAATATCTTCCAACATTTCGCCTACTACATGTTCGCGAAGAATGTATAAATAAGACACTCCAGTCAATCTTCCCTCGATAAAATACACACACACACATTTAGCGAAAACCGCACTTGGAACGAATCTTTAACTGTCTTGTGAGGGTTTTCACTAGCTACGTTACTACGAATGTTCCACCAGTGCTCATTGTGTACATTAAATAACCCTACCCTAGTAAGCAAAGCTTCGTCGGTCCACAAAATGATTTAATTTAGATTCAGTAGCAACCATTCACAAAATGCTACACGACTAGCGTAATCCGAAGGGTAAAGGTCTTGAACCCTTTGAAAATGGAATGGGTAAACAGTTGAATGTGCGAGACCAAAACGTCGCCCTGCGTCGCGGGTACTCGCCCGTGGATGTTCTTCGAAGAAATCGAGAATAGCCTGCTTAACCTCCACTGCAAGCCCACTTTGGCCTCTTCCTTGAGCATGGCGTGGCGTTTCAAAAGTACCCCACTCGTAAAGGTTGCTAACGATAGGCCTTACAGTGTAGAGCGTAATGGCCTGCCTATTAGGAAATCGTTCAGTCCAAATCCTAACGGTGTCAGAAATGTTTTGACCACTCACAAAGTAAATGTTCACAAGATCAAACATTTCACGATTGTCCAGAAGTGAATTTTCTCGCCGAGCCATTTTTTTATCAATTACTTAAATGATGTAACACTTTACTTAACAAGCACTCGCTTCGAAACAAACACGGAACTGACGTCGCTTGCGCATAGTTTTGTGAGAGTAGAATCAAACAATAACATCGTGACGATAAGCGGCCTACCCCCTTCGTAGCTACAGAAACGATAGACCATGATTTATAAAATAGCGAGGACATTCTTTCGACTTTTGACAAAAAAAAAATATTTTAAGGGATACACCCTATTGTGGAAGTTGCTGACCAAAAAAACACCATGTATTTTGACGTAAGCTCCATATTACTTTTGTACACAACTCATTTTTTCACCTATTAGTCCAGTCAACGAATGGTTAAAAGGGGGTATAGAGTACGTGAGCAAGGAACCTTATCAATTTCTTCAGAAATATTATGTTCAGGATGTGGGTAGGGAGTGAATATACTAAAAGTTCCCGCTTCAATGACTAATTTTCGATACACAAAGGCAAAATATTTTGTTTTAATTAAACTTTGAAATCCATTAGGTCCTTAACTATGTACAGTATTTTTGCAATTCACCCTTTAGATTTTTTACTTATATCTAGAACCTGGATCTTTGAGGCAATGAAGTCACAATGAATGAATGAATGAATTGAATGAATTGTATTTATTTCGGACTTGAATCCATATCTTGTTAGTATACCCTTAACAACTATGTTAGTATAAAAATAAAATTAATGAATAAAGTTTCACAATAATATTCTCTGGATGAAGTAGCATGATGAAGTATGCAACTTCACCCAGAAAGCCAAGATAGGGTTATCCCATCTCTCCGCTATTACTTTCAGGAGGCTATTGGGCCTTTACCACACTCTTGTCATCAAGGAAGCAACTCGTTTGCGAATCATTGTGTAAAAACAATTAGTTCGAGCCTCCGCAAACATTCCCGATGCGCTACAGTGTCTTCTCAGCCCCAATAGCACCCGAAAAGCATTATTGTATTGGACTCGGCGGGCCCTGTACGACTTTAGCGTGTACTTTATCCACAGGTTACACGTGTACATTGATTGGCAGAACTCTTTAAACAAAGTAATTTTCACGTCACTAGTACACAGTGTAAACCTGCGGGCCAGCATGTTACTTCGCACGGCCAGGGCCCTTCGCTCCCTCTCCATATCAAGGTCACCTGTGAGATCATCCGTGATCCAATGGCCCAAGTATTTTAATTGTGTAACTCGTTCAATCTGTATTCCGTTGAGTGTAGCTGGCGGTACTATCGGATAAATTTTGTCCCCGGCCTTGAACACTAGCAATTTACTTTTAGCTGAGTTATACTTGAGCCCATGTGTCACAGCGTATTTCTCACAGATGTCTAACAGTTGTTGTAGAGCACTAATCGCAGGGCACAGCAGCACCATAACATCGGCGTAGCTAATGTTGTTTATGAACTTACCGCCTATTGAACAACCGACTCCCGCACTGCTGCGCTCTACGATCATTCAATTCATATACAAGTTGAAGAGATTTGGCGAGGACAGACCTCCCTGTCTTACTCCACACTCCAACACAATAAGGTAACTCGGCGAGTAAATGGAACGGTGTTAATTAATACGGCAACCTAGTCTATTGGTGTTCTACGGAATTATTTTTTTACTATCAGGCATGTTTATTTATTTAATCAGGTTTACCAACAATTGTTTACACCAGTACATTCAATAAAAACATGCTTAAACGTTTGTTAAGTACGAGTAGTCTAACAACTAGTTAAAGGTAAACACCACATGCAAAACTTAAAGTAAAGGCTAAACTAAAATGAAAGTTAGCACTGCTTTAGGACTACATATTCTTGTTTTAACAAGTATTAGAATCTATATCAGATAATCTACGGAGAGTTCTAAATAATTTACCGGGTAGGTAGAAGTGGATATCCGTAACGTGACTGAAAATGTTAGCAGTCTTACAAAGCCTACAAATTGGAGAGTTTCTACCTGATACCGAATAAACAGGCATCCACGATATAAATTACCTATAAGTCAATTGTCAATTGATTAATTAATCGACGATGTTCTTTCGTTAACTGAGTCTCCGTAACAGATCAAAAGTTGTTCTAAATGACTTGCGGTAATAATAATGTTTTTTGTCGTGAATGCCTAGTTAATAAAAAATATTCAGTTAGAAAAGGTATTAATTAACTAATTATATTAATTAACACCGCTCCATTTACTCCCCAAACTACCACTGTTACGTCATTGCCACAAAAATCCGAGGTCTACTTATATCTCAAGAATGGTGCGTTCAAATTTTCTTAAACTCTTATTACATAGGTTTTTTCAAATTAATGATTCATGACCGTTTTTGAGCCTCAAGCTCCGGAAAAGTGAATATTTTTTAATACCTCATGTTTTTCACCAAAAATTCCTTGATAACATTTTACCTGTATACCTGAGAAAAATAAATTGGGAAAGAAGTTGAGGACAATTACGCCACAGCAACAGTTACGCTAGTTTTAAGCCTTTTCGTAAAAATTCGCCATATAAATATTGGTCCCGGTAAAGCGATAAGCGGTAAAAAAGCTTTAAAAATGTGCCACGAAATGGAACTAAGTATGATGCAAAGTGGTGCATGCAAGGTGGTCTGAGGGAGATCTTTTAATGACTTTTTCCTTTACGCATAGGTTTCGCACTCCCGAAAGTGTCCTGAAACGCGGTTACTTCCAGTTTTTACGAAAACCCTACACGGTACGTGAAAAAGCGGCCAAGTGCGAGTCGGATTCGCCCATGAAGGGTTCCGTAGCAGCAAGACGATTTATGACGTATTAAAAAAACTACTTACTAGAACTCGTTTAAACCAATATTCGGTGAAAGTTTGCATGGTTAATGTACATCATATATATTTTTTAGTTTTACAATACTCTTATTTTAGAAGTTAAAGGGGGGGGGGGGAGACACATTTAACCACTTTGGAAGTGTCTCTCACGCGAAATATCCAGTTTTAAAAAAAATATACTCAATATAATTTTTGAAGACCTATCCATAGATAGTGAGGTGGCCAACAATGAACCACAAAAAGTTTGAAGTTCCATAATTTATTCCTTTGCGAAAGTATCAAATATTTTTTTTTGCTTTGCGTTTCATTATTTATTTGACTTTAATTTTGCATTCAAGTCTTAGAAAAAAATCGAATAAAAGTTGAGATATTTTAACTTTTTTAAAACATGAGAAATGGTTCATTGTGTCCAACAATAAGCACACAATGATCCGGGGGTAGGCATAGAATGAACCTACCGAGTACACAGTGAACCATTGCATAGATTAAACTTAAATTAGCGGACTCTATGTGAACTGATTTCGGAAAATATTAAGCTGATTAATAAAACGATATATTTATTTTGGAAAAGGTTATATTTATATAAATTAATGGTCGCAAACCAACGTAACGTGATATAAAAATCTGAATATTTGTCTTGGACCACAAAATTATGCCTTCAATTATAGCAAGATAGTTCTAATTTAGTATCATAACATCACAATCTTTAACTTTATAATCATATATCTAATTCTTCAACATATAACAGTAAAACTTAAGCTTTTTAACACTTGGGTAATTACCATAGACTAACAGACTAACATTCAAATTCGTTTCAGTCTTTCTTAATTAGAAATCAGGCGTAGGACTGATATTATTAAAACTAAAAAATAAACTTCTAACCATTCAAAATGAAATTATAATATCACAATTGTTGAGTTATCTATCATTTAATAACAAAATATTTTACGTACTTGTCAATTAGCCTAACAAACACAAAAGATTATAAACTTAACATTTTGGCTTTCAGAGATCCATCATATAATTATAATCTTAGTTTAAAATCGTTAACAGTCTTATTTGTCAATTAGCATAGAAAACTTAGTAAAATTAAAACGGAAAATATAAAAGAGATAAGTTCACCGGAAACTGATATGTTGCTTGTCGACGACTGCTACCATCCACTTTGGGCTTAGGTAGTATATATTTTATATCAATTTTCGCAATTCCCGCAAGATCTGGTTCGATAGGCTCAGCAAATTTGTAAAACACTTTACTTTTTAACTTTAAATATGAGACGAAATAATCATAACCACTATCATTAGACTTTTCTAAAATTTTGGCCACGTAATAGTATTTCTTCTTCTTTTGGGTTTCAATTAAAATGACAACATAATCTCCCACTTTCGGGTCTCGAGGTAGAGATGAAAAATCTTCATCTAGTATTATTTCATCCTCTTCACTTTCACTTTCAAACTGCTCTCCTCCAGAAGATTCGCCACTTGCCTGAAACACTTCTTCGTCACTAGTGTCATTGGCGGAAGCATTTTGTGCTGTGTGTTTTTTCTGGGTTTTAAACAAATTTGCTTTCCTTACCTTTTTAATGCCTTTATTCTTCTTAATCTTCCTTTTCGCGATTTCTTCCTTTTCGGGGGTATCAGTCGCTATCATACTTTTCCCCAAAGCTCGGCGTTTTCTAATGTTTTTACGCGGACCGGCTTTTAGTGGAGGTCTTAACATGTGCGGTGTGATAAAAGCTTTTTCTCCTTTAGAAGGCCCTGCTTGATGTGGACTGATTTCTGTAGACAATCTTGTAATCGATAAATTAGGTTGTTGTGGAGGTGTGTTTATAACCGATTGATCAGGAACTAGTTTAGATGATTGCACTAGAGATATTGCGTCTATCACTCGGGAAGATGCGTTTTTGCCATCAATTTGCTGTGGATTAGCGTCAGTTATTGGAAGATCTTCACTTACTTGCGATGGTTGCTCCTCAGGTGAAATTGAAGGCAAAGCGTTGGGCAAATCTGATGTTTCTACATGAGTTTCCATCGTTGGATTTGGTCTGTCTGTAACAGAACTCGGTAAGAAATCTTCATCTGTAAAAATAGATGCATCGAATGGATGAATGCCGCATTTTTTAAAAGCATTGGTTATGTTGACGGGCGTCATTGCCTTTAAATATGCCTGTCCCACACATTCGGCAACATGGTAGATAGTAACTGCTTGGCCTGGATGACGCAGTAGCCACGAGTCAACAGCCGAGTTATAAAACGTTTTGAAAGGTCCGTTTAAACCGACATCCAATGGTTGAAGTTTTGCAGTGGTGTGGGGAGGTAGTGTGAGTATAGTTACCCCAGAAGATTTTGCCAGGTTCAGGGCGTCTAATGATAGATGACTCTCATGATTATCCAAGATTAAAAGAGCAGGATTGTCTTTAGAGGCGGAAGTGTGCCTAATAAAATGCTTTATCACGTCTACAAATATTTCGGCATTCATCCAGCCCGTAGGCGTAGCTAATTCCAGTGTTGCAGGAGGAGCACCGTTTAACATGTGGCTTTTAAAATTTTTCCTGGGAAAAACCATTGCAGGAGGTATTGCTTGCCCAGTTGCGGAAACAATACAACATGTTGTAACTAAAACACCTCTTTCACCACTTGTGATTTTACAAACGTTACTCCCTTTTGGTGCTAACACTTTTGATGGCCGATGAACGGTGGTGGTGGATGTTTCATCTAAGTTATAAATCCGAGTGCCATCGCCAAATGTACTATGTCTCTGCATAGCTTCCTTTAAATTCTTAAAAAACGTTTCCACGTTCACCTTATTAAAAGCTGTAGCACGGGCTAAACTGCAAGGTTCTGGTTTCTTTAAGCTTATATGTCCGTGGCGTTTTTTGAAAGATCGCAACCAATCTTTCCCGGCGATTTCGTTTTTGGCCCAAGACTGAGGAAATTTTATCTTATTGGCAACCGCCATCTGGTATGCCAATTGTCTAGTTTCTTTCGCAGTCAGACCATAAAACATCAGTGCACATTCCTCAATATAATTTATTAGAATATTTTCTTGATCCGGGGAAAATACCGCGTTTATCTCATAATTTGGGACTAAGCTAGAGTTTTCATTATTTTTAGTTTTTATGACATACCTTCTTAGTGTAGGGTAAGACAATTTACAGTCTTTGGCAGCTTTTCGGATGCTCACACCATGTTTTACCAGTGCGAGAGCCATTTGCATCGCTTCTTTGGTGTGCCCTCCTTTTTTTCTTTTCTCCACCTTCGTTCGCCCCATTCTACAGTTGAAAAAGTAGTTAATTACTGTATTATGTCTAATAAACTACACATTCTAAATTTGTAGCATATAATACATATCAATAGAACAAACAAGATAAGAGAAAAAAGCTGGTAGTACACAGTGAACCTGTTTAGGTATTAAGAAACTGGTTCATTGTGTACCAATAGCTGGAACACATTCCGCTGGGTCAATGTGTACCCTATCCTCGTGATACACTGTGTACCATCTACACCTTTCGTTGTTTTAGGTTAGTTTAAAAAATACGAAACAAGATGGAGACATCATAGTATTTCTAAACGATAGCCAAGTAGTTACTCTACACAAGTAAAAAACTTAATGTTCTAAAATTGACAACATATAAGTAAAATAAAACGTCAAAACACTTACTGTTTTTCTTGTTTTTGTGCCGAAAATCACAAAACACCTCGTCACACGTACGGTTTTGACACAGGCTGGACGCCGACTGGGGGGCAAGGGACGCGACAAAATTCAAGTACATTTTTACTAGTGGCACGGTTTGGCAACGTCGCGTGTTTAAAATAAAGCGTTGGTTCGTTGTGTACTACTGGTTCATTGTTTACTACCTGACCCCCGCCCCACACGCATGGGTTTGATGTTTTTTTTTATTAATATTTAAAATGATTATGGGGAGCCCCCAAAATTTATTGTTTTTTATTCTATTTTTGTATGAAAAGAATACTACTTACCAAGTTTCACCAGTTCTTATAGTTTCGGAAAAAAGTGGCTGTGACATACGGACGGACAGACAGACAGACAGTTATGACGAATCCATAAGGGTTCCATTTTTTGCCATTTGGCTACCGAACCCTAAAAATTGCAAAAACTAAATGACCCCAGATAAATTTACTATCAACCTTGAATACATACAAAAGTGATGTATGTTACTTAGTTTACGGGCAATCTGTCTGCCACAAAATATTTATTTTTTTATCAACTATCGATTTTTCTTCTTAATGCCTTACTTTTCTCAAAAAATAAGCCACTTAACCGCCAATATATGTAACCTTATAAAAGTTTAGAATATGTTCTTTATAATGAGGTATTTTTTTTTTGTTGACTCTTTCATTTCTCGTTGCTATACTATTTCGAAAGTTACTTCATTTAACTTCAGATGGCCGAATGAATTAAATTTTCTAAATAGCATTGCAACGTGAAATGAAAGAGTTAAGAAATAATTTGTAACTAATTTAAAAGAAAACATTATATTTTACAATAAAACTACAATATCTTGGTGGTAAAGTGGCTTATTTAATGAGAAAACCTGGAGGGGTTATTACGACGTAGCGGAAACAGAACTACATAGTTATGTCATAATGACCTACCTGAAGTATTAAGAAAATAAATCGACATGATAAAAAATCGAAATACTTATTTCGTGCCAGATTGCGCGGAAACTATTAGTGATATCGCCATCACATGTGGAAAAGATTGACAGTAAATTTATCGGGGTTTATTTTTTTTCTGTACACTTTTCATGTACCGCGTAAAAACTGGAAAAAACCGTTTTTTGGGTCATTTTTGGCTGTGTGGAACCTATTTGTAAACTAAAGTCATTAAAATATCTCTTTCAGACCACTTGTATCCACCATTTACTTCGCATCTACTTAATTCCATCTCAGGGTATATATATTTTTAGACTATTTATTACTGCTTATCGCTTTTTTAACCAGTACAAATATTTAAGTATATGGCGAATTTTTACGAAACGGTTGGTGATAAATTAACATGTGTGTATTTTTTCTTAGAGAGTGGGTAAAATGTTTTCAAGGAATGTTTGGTAAAAACGTGAGGTATTTAAAAATATTCACTTTTCCGAAGCGAGTAGCACAATACGATTATGAATTTGAAAAGTCTATAGATTAAAAGTTGTAGAAAATTGTATAAGATTTCATCTGTTCTTTGCTTTTTTCTCTAAAACGCACCATTCACGAGTTACATTTAAAAAATCTAATAATGGCACCTGCTTTGCTCCCCTCCCCGGCTCACCTCCTAGAAGTGGGGACTTCACCCTATGTCCTTTCTCGGGACTCAAACCATCTCCATACCAAATTTAATTTAAATGGGTTCAGTAAATCCAGAGGTTACCCCTACAACCTCATAAACTCACAAACTTTAAGTACCCTTTTATAATATTACTTGGTATAGATTATTGTAAGGTTATTTCGTTATTTAATGTTTCAGTCCGCCATAAATTGTTCTATTGTATGACATACATTTGTTTGACAGGTTTTCTCTTATTTACGTACATACATACATAACATCACACCTTAATTTCCCGAGTGGGGTAGGCAAAGCTAGGGTAAGGTGGTATAAGATTGCGCACTTTGCAATCAATAGGCCATAAAATAATAATCTTAATCCTATCTGAGATCAATCAATTATTTATTTTACCTTATTAGTAGCAACAAATGATTATACCAATGTGAACAAAAACCATAAAGTCTCCTTAATAATTAAACAAAAATCACAAATCGGGAATTGCGCAATTTTATGCAACTATATTTATTTGCACACATCACAAATAAAAGCGCCGGAGCCATTGTAGTCTGAACACTTTTCATGCCACCACTCCTTACATGTATTGCACGCAATCCAGTCTTCTACTATTGGTTCCTTATACACTTCGTTACACCCACCACACCTCCAAATCCTCTTTTTATTATTAAACTTTGGTTTGGTTACTTTTTTTTTTTGGCTTTGGTTTAGATTTAGATTTATTTTTCTGCTCATTTTCTTTCTCTAGTTGGCGAACAGGGGCCTAGCCAAGATGCAAACGCTCCTAACGTTTTTCTTTTCTATCGCTCAAAATGTATGGGATGACATTCGACCACGTGCTTTATCGAAACGCACGAGAATGTCATCCCATACATTATGAGCGATAGAAAAGAAAAACGTTAGGAGCGTTTGCATATTACATAACACATAACCAATCGAATAAGAATAATAAACCTGGCTGAATAAAACAAAAATAATATTTATATTTATCAACTAAAAAATCGGAAGTGTAACATTGCGTGAAACCAAAAATTCTGACGTGTAAAAGTGCGCCATTTTACACGTTTCGATACCACTCTAAACATCGCGATCTCACTGCCATCTCTTAAGAAATGTTGGAAATACTTCCAGTGAGGCCGAAACATGAGTGATACTGCCGCAATAAAATAATGGCAAATTACTAAAAATACGTAGATTCTCGGTACAGTATAATGCATTCATTTTATCAAAAAATTAGATCAATGGTAAATAAAAAATTTGCACTTACGTATCTTTTTTTGTTTTCCACCCATGTAGGTACGATTTTTTTTGGGAGCGCATGCCAGTTGCGGCCGCTAACAAAACATAACTGAAGTTGGCTACGAAGCTCATTTCGTTGTCCTGTTATGACGTATGCGCAATTTTATCGCCCGCGCAATCTTATACCACCCTACCCTACAGAAATACCAACAACTCTTATAATTCTGTAACCACTTTTTGCACACTCAGGAAAATAAGTTTACTAGTGTATTAGTGAGAGGTTGCAATCCCCTCACTAATACACTAGTATTGCCTCACCGTACAGTCAAGGAACTTGTTATGCTACTACGGAACCCTGTCATAATGACAGTGTCAAACCACATGAGAGAAGGCTAAAATTAATGATTAACGCTGACATTATGACAGGGTGCCATAGTGGCATAACAATTAAAATCGTTACACGTACCACAAGCCCTTATTCCCTTTGTCGCCTCTTACGACATCCACGGGATGACATGGAGTGGCACTATTCTAACACGGCAACCACACGGGGTAAAACAGGGATCCTCTTACTTATGTATGTATAAAAATAGGGTTACTAATGTCTTGCACAAAATTTATTCGCACATTTTCGTTTCGCATAGCAACCATTGGCACAATCATCATTTCGCACAATTGCTTTTTGCCTAAATTTCTTGGCACACTATCATTTCGCACAATTTTCTTTGGCAGAATAATACATTGGCATAATGTTGATTAGAACAATACGCCTATGGCCGAATAATCGTATCGCCGAAATTGTTATGGCATAATAATCATTTCCCACAATTTTCATTGGCATAATGTTGATTAGAACAATACTCCTACGGCTGAATAATTGTTAAGGGTTAAGTGTTAAGGGTTTGCAAGTTTTTAATGTAAAATTTCAAACAGAGGTAAATTCAAGTTGTTTTGTTCTTGCACTATAGGTACTCCCTGCCTTATTTTAAGCCCCAAAAACGGAGAATATTAGCATAGTTTTTTCAAGGGATGTCAAAAAAAAATAACCTCGAAAGCTAAGGCGGGAGCTCGCTGCGCTTCGCTCCCGCCATAGCCTTCTAACCTAACCTTGCCGAGTCGGTTCTGCCCGGGAAGGTCTTACTCGCTCGCTCGCTCATGCACACATATATATTATATCTTTATTATAACTAGCTAACGTTCATGCCTATATCTCGTGCCTAAACGTTAGTAACATTAATATCTTTAGATATCTTTTTTAAAGGTTTGCTTTATGTTCTTCTCCTATAAAAATATATGTTTATTATATGTTTTGCGCTTTTCCAACTTTGTATACCACAAATATAACTATATGGGTATTTGGCGCGTATTTGGCGCCAAATACTTAAAAATAAATACGACGACCATTTGCCTGTGACCTGGATCTTTCAGCACGATAACGACCCAAAACACACGGCCCCTTAGTGAGCAACGTGTTACCATGTTAGACTGGCCTGCAAATAGTCCCGATTTAAATCCTATTAAAATAAACACCATCAACTTTGCCGCAATAAACTCAGCGGAATGTCTATTGTCCTACAGAAAAGTCTGCGATATTCAATTCGGCGGAATGTATATTGTGCTACAGAAAATTCTGCGATATAAAATTCGGCGGAATACATATTGTGCTATAGAAAATTCAGCGGTATAAAAGTCGACGATAGTCCTATTCAAATTTGTGCCATATGAATATTATGCGACATAATAATTGTGGTAAATATATAATTATGCGATAGTATCATTCGGCTGAAAGTAATTGTGCGAAAACGGTTATGCGAAGTGTATTTCGGACAACAGAGATTGTGCAAGATAAGGGGTACCCATAAAAATATTATATTTGAGCTCTTATTGCAAAGACGTCGGAATTATGTTGTGTCTATAAATCTACAGTAGGGACTATTTCTAAATACAGCTGATTACGATTTAAGTAAAAATAATATTTTTCAAGCTAGTGTTAAGGTCGTATACATCCTTTGTTTAATTAACCTAGAATCCTACAATTTGGCAAGAACACATGTAAAGGAAATATTCCGAAAGTCGTTTTGTTGCTCCATCCAAAGTTACCTATTAGCAGTTGGTAAACTAATCGCGACTTGTCGATGTATGGAGAGAACATTTTTTCAACGGCAAAGTCAAGTTTCTCCCGCTCAATACAATTTTACTTTCGTATAAGTTTGTACGGAACCCTCGGTGCTGCTTTTTTAGGGTTCCGTAGTCAAACTAGGAATTATAGTTTCGAAATGTCCGTCCGTCCATCCGTCCGCAGCCTAGCTCAGAGACTCTTAGTAGTATATTCATGCCAAATTTCAGCTTTCTATTAAGAAAGCTGAAATTTGGCATGAATATACATATTAGTCACGCCAACAAAGTGTTTTTTTTGATGTATATCTCCTACACGTAACGTGAGGATGTATTTTTATGAAATATTAAGTTTTTAACCCCTAATTTTTGTTGGAGAGTCAAGCCCCCCCCCCCCTACAGCCAAAACTAAAAATACTATAAACAATCTTTAATGAAAGAGCATATAACGAATTTTAAAGAAAAACTATCACTACTAAGGAAACATCATTGGTTCTTGAGATACAGGCGATTAAAGTGTTTATACCTACTATAATCATCTAAGACGGCATCAATTGACTTTATATCAATGACATTCTATACACATGGATAAATCACGTCGTAAAAAAAATAGCCCAAACATGGCACTGCATCTTATTTCACCATATGAATTTTCGACTTGTATTATCGATACATTGCCGTTGATACACCAGTCTTTTCAAATGTTGTCTGTAATTGGTCAGAAATATATAACATCATGCAGTCGAATAAGTAGATTTTTAGAAGCTGACTCATTTTTAGTAGCGGTGGAGTAGAAATGGGCTGTTAATTTTAGGATTCTGAAAAACAATAAGGGTTCCGTTTTTAGGAACCCTAAAATTAACATCCCGTTTCTACTACCGTTACTAAGCTCACTCAATGACTGTCCGCCTGTCGGTCTGAAAATGATCTAAGGAAATGACGCTTGATTTATTTGGTTAGCAAAATACTTCGGGTCTTTCTCTCCAATTCTCTCTCATAATCTCGTGTACAGAAAAGCTAAAAAAAGCACCCAATTACAATTGGCTTTAGTTTTTTGCCATTTGGTTATGGAACCCTACAAAGAGCTACTCTATGGTTTTATTTTCTGACTATGTTCTTGTCGCTAGCTTTCTGCTGTTTTTTCTAACGGGCTTGATATTTATTTGACATGACATTTAAGGTATAAAATTTATTATAAATTAAATGGTTTTAATTGATTATTTACACTTTTAAGCGGTGGTAAGTAACGCCATCTTTTTTTTGCCTTTACTGTATTATGTGGGCACTTTTTGATGGCACATTTCGGCATGTTACGGCTTTACGATCAACAGACGACTAAGTAAGAGGCGTGTTAAACCGCCATTGAGCACAATTTTGACGCCGCGTCTTTTGAACGCTGATGCGAAGTCCTTGTGTATAGAATGTCATTGCTTTAAATAGCAAATTAGTTATTACTTGCTATTTTGATGTTTGTAGTACTTAACTGCTTCGGAACCCTACACTGCATGCAGCATGGTCCGACATGCTCTTGCCCGGTTTTTATACCTGCCTTTGCAAATTATTGGTGACGCAACTCTATAACCGTATAGTGCAACTCATGCAGATTTATTCTGTATCAAAAAGATTCGGCCAATATAATATTTTTAGACCGAAACTTTTGTCGTCAACTGTCGTTTTTAGGGTTCCGTAGCCAAATGGCAAAAAACGGAACCCTTATAGATTCGTCATGTCTGTCCGTCTGTCCGTCCGTATGTCACAGCCACTTTATTCCGTAACTATAAGAGCTATACTGTGGAAACTTGGTAAGTAGATGTATTCGGTAAACCGCATTAAGATTTTCATACAAAAATAGAAAAAAAAACAATAAATTTTTGGGGTTCCCCATACTTAGAACTGAAACTCAAAAATTTTTTTTTCATCAAACTCATACGTGTGGGGTATCTATGGATAGGTATTCAAAAATGATATTGAGGTTTCTATTATAATTTTTTTCTAAACTGAATAGTTTGCGCGAGAGACGCTTCCAAAGTGGAAAAATGTGTGTCCCCCCCCCCGTAACTTCTAAAATAAGGGAATGATAAATGTAAAAATAATATATGATGTACATTACCATGCAAACTTCCACCGAAAATTGGTTTGAACGAGATCTAGTAAGTAGTTTTTTTTTAATACGTCATAAAAACATTGATCAAAGCTACAACGAACTTTTATATTATGTTACTTGCTGCTACGGAACCCTTCATGGGCGAGTCCGACTCGCACTTGGCCGCTTTTTTGCATAAGCATCAGGTATCACCTGATTAACCAAACGAATGAATCCATACTATGTGGGTCTACGAGTAGTTCAGTGAAGGTCCTGTTGCGATTCCATCATTAGATTAGCTCTTACATGGGCTTATATTATTTCAGACTATCACAGGTAAGAGTTCAAAATTAACTTGCAAGATTTGACCCCAATACAAAAACACGGCCAATTTAATTCATTAAATGTGTAAGAAAATTCTCTCGGAGGTTTAATTTTTGGGACAAGCTTTTGTTACCGTTCTTAGTTACTGTGCTTAGACTTATCATAAACTCGCTATTCCAATACGAGTTGAACGAATCGTAATTCGACGGACCTGCTATAATAGCCCCAGTGAGGAGTTTGTATGTCCACTTTCGTTTCCATCAATGACCAGAGCATAAATCAACTTCCTAGATTGGTTTGCATTGTGAGTTAGTCAGTTAGCTACAAGTGAAGCCAATATAAACGTGTTTAGTGTTACTTGTAAAAAGTGAACGTGGCGGCTGTAACAGTAATAAAATTACTGTCTGAAATGTACTGGTCGCATCAAGACTGCGATAAATATCTTTATACTAAATTCCGACCGCGACTTCGTAGGCGTATAATCAGTTCCCCAGGGAATAGCGATAAGGGTAGCATGTGTGTTTATCCAAGGTATAACCTGTTTGCATTCCAAATTTCACCAACAAAATATTCGTCAATATTGTTATGTCAGTACTTATCACTGCAAAAAATTCCACTCCGCTGTCGAACTCAAAAATTATTCAAAAGTTGTCGTGTTCCGAATTAAAAAACGTTTATTAACAGAAAAATAATTTACGCTGCGCAGTTTTGCACACTTATTGCGACGCGAAAGCGAAGCAATAGTGGTAGGTGGCGCCCTCAGCGATTTATTGTTTTTAATAATAACGTGAACCCGTCACAAAGGGAACAAAAGTCGACGGTGGAGAGCGCGCGCCACGGAGGCTCGCGGCTCAAGTGCGGCGCTTGGATGCGCCATTCTCTCTAATCTCTTTTGTGTCTGGGAGACCATGGACACATGAAAAAACCTCGCAATAACTCGGTTGGTACAGACACGATATTATGTTAACCAAGATTAGGCTAAAAAATATCTAACACGTCTTTATTACCAGAGGCTTAAAAGCTTGTCAGATATTTTTAAGCACAATATAATATATTATTGCTGGTGACTGAACACAGAATTTTTAAGTCAAAATACGAGTAGCAAAATAAGGATAACTAAATATATAAAATAACTGACTGACTGACATATCAACGCACAGCCAAACCAAACCGCTGGGTCTATAGAGAGTGCAAATTTGTCACGTAGGTTCCTTATGACTTCTAAGGGTGCTTTAAGAAAGGATGTTTTTAAGTTCATCCCCTAAGGTGAGAAGTGGGAAACCAATTTTACACATATAACGTGGCGGGCGGGCGTCCTCTAGTATTCACATAAGTGATAAAAGGCTATCGAAGAGTCCATTACATTTTTGAACTAAAATTAAGTTAGAATAACAATAATTGAAACAACGGTTAAAAAATCAGAAAAGCTCTTATCTTACACTTAAAACATTAGTAACTTTTAAATATAATAACAATAACGAAGCAATGTCAAACAGTGAGAAAAATATATATATTTTCACAAACACATCCACATTGTTATTAATTGTATCAATCCGTAACTAAATGTAAGTCAGGTTGAGGGCCACTTATTTCGGGGTAATAGTGTTACATCATACGCAATCAGCCCCAGTAGATAGTACGCATTTACCCCCAAAATATAATCATACATTTTTTTATGGTCGATTCCCAGTAGTAAATAATCAACGACTTACATGAATGTATTTATTATAAAAAACGTTGATGAATAGATCAATCGCTAAATCAATTTCAAATGTTAACACTCTCCCTTAAAACCAGCTCCTGGATGACCGGTATTATTAAAACCTAGCTATGTAGATTTATTTAGGGCCCCCGAAACCCCCTGCATACTAAATAAATTTCATGAAAATCGTTGGAGCCGTTTCCAAGATTATATACAAGAATTGCTCGTTTACCTTTAGGTATTCGATTAAAACTGTAGGCGGATTTGTTTTACCGTATGTCACGTGTCCGAAATACATACAGTCTAAATAAGTGTTTCAAAAAAAAAAAAAATAGTGTAAACTCATATAAGGCATCCGAGGACAAATTACCAAACATTTATAAGCAGGATTCTAAGTAAATTGTGAATTTATTTTTAAAACGATTAAAATCCCATGTTTGAAATGTAGTTGTAGATACGGTCAGTGGTTATTATACTTCTAGATATTTCTAGTCTATTATGACTTGGTTTACTAAAAACATAGTAAGAAAAGAAATTAGCTAAATTAATATAAGTAGTCAGGTACCGCATCCAGGTTGCGAGTCGCGCGCGGCTCGGCGCTCGGCGTGGACCCGCTGGAGCGGCGGTCCGCGGTCGCGTTATTAACATTCGTACATTTCATCACACCGCTCTCTTTTAATTTTTTCCTAACTTCCAATGACTGTCCCTCTTTCCAATACATGCAATCGAATCTGTTAAAATTCAACAAAGTTTAACCCCGTCGGTCTAATTATTGCATTTGATGCGTAGATACTCGTACCTAAACTTGTAACTAAACTACACCACTAAAAACGTTGCCGGACCATCTTCATCGAGACTGAAGAGCTGTCTTAGTATAATACTCGTACGTTTTTCCTCGCCTATATGTTTAAGTATTTACGTAACTTAAGTTCGACTAGATTTGGTATTGCGTAAAAGTATCAACAAGATACTTTAAAAGTATCTTGTTGTGTCAATTTAATAACATGACATGTCGTGTGTTCTGCGTTCTTCGCTGTGAGGAGACGCTGGCCCAGCCCTGTGGGGGGCGATTCTATTAACACAGCACTGCGTCGAACGCAAAGGTGAAGTTAAGGTCCGCTGGACGATCGAGCTCTGCTGCCTAATTGAGAAGGCACGCGCTAAAATGTGTTTTGTACACTCCGACGGGACTACTTAAACGTGCCGTATAAACGTTCACCATTGCGTTCGACGCCGCGCTGTGTTAAGAGAATCCGCCCCGGCATCCGCCAGGAAGCCGGAGCCGTGGTTCAAGCCGCAGAGCACCGCCCGCGCCCGAATCAAACCGCTACAATAAGTAAAGCGCAGTCCCGGCCAAGGCTCCGGCGACGAACAACAACCGCGCTCCGCTCAACCCACTTAGCAAATGACTCGTTGCTATTTTATTACATTTTTTCTACTTGAACGAGACTTTGTTTTCTTTCAAAGAAACAAAAGGACGGTATGAAAAATGCGATTTGTGGCGTTGCTGTGGCGATCCAGTAATTGAATTATATCATCGATTTTCCATTAAAATGGTTTATGGAATGAAATGTAAAGGTCTGGGAGGGGCAACTGCTCCTCTTTCTTAAGTCTAAGGGTCGCTGCACACAGCCTAGCGCTGTTTGCAAAACTTCCTAGTTGCGTTAGTAGGTAACAAAATTACAGAACTATTTTTTGCGAGAAGAGAAAAAAAAACATTTGCTTAACTCGTCACGCGTCACGCAATTAATCGTTTGAATTTCCCTTGGTTTTGATGTTCGCTCTTTTTAAAATACCCCACTTTTTATACTTTTTCGTGTCTGAACAAACTGGTAGATCAGCCTCCACTAGGCTTTCAATTAACAAAGTTGTAAACGGGTGGAAAACGATTAAAAATAAAGTGCATTTGTTCGTACAAAACGGTTGTTGTCGTGTTCGAACGTATCACGACATCGTCAGTCAGTCGCCCTTTCCAATTAGCCGCGTGTCACGTTGACACTCGCACAAATTCGGAAAGTATGGAAAACTGTGCGTTACGAGGTTACGACTTGCGCGCAGCGGCCGCCGCCGCCGGTGCGTTGAGCCGCGCCTGTCACTGGCCAAGGAACGTACCTATGTATATACTTACCTACTCACGTATGTGTCAATGTCCGTGTTTGCATCAATATAGCCAGGCGAGTTATTCTCTTAAGCGTATCACTTTTTAACTCGACGCTGATGTTTTTATCCCGCGAGTTTAAGTAGCCTCGTCGGAGCGCACAAAACACATTTTAGCGCGTGCCTTCTCAAGCCTTAATTAAAATATCGTTTAGTTAATATCGCTGCACAATACCAACCAATTTCCCAATTTGGCAATATGGTCATTGCAAGTCAGTTATTTTTCTCAATAAAAAACACAACTTGCCGTATTTATCTAAAATTCTTCCTCGTAGAAGTCTTATTAATTTGAAACACCATCTTTTTTTTGGCGTTTTTCACACCTTAACTTTTCTGTTACAACACCACGCTTTTCAAAGATAATATGTACAATAATGAAGTTTGTAACGCCGATAGTAATTACAGCGTTATTTATTTGATAAACGCCGTCAACCATTACGTATGACTCATTTGTTCACAATAAAACTTTATCTATCCGTGTATCTTTAATTTATTATGGGGCTCAACTTGTTACGTCATGTTCGCCCATTTGCTTCCGTGAGGTTTCTGTTCCACGTAATGCGAGCTAATAATTCGCCCGGCATATTGTACTCGTATTCGGTTGTTGTCACAAAGTTGTTGGATATGTGAGGCGTGGTAGGTATTCGCCACTTGTTTGTCGTACCTTTTTGTTGTACCTAGAGCCCGAATGAGTCCACGTTTCGCATCAGCGATCGTATTGAGGATTCGAAGTGATTTTGTGTGGTTAGGTTTACCTGCAGGTGTAGTAAGTAATCGTACATCGCGAGCTTAATTCCGACCAAATACCCAATGTTTATTCACCACATCTGTAGACAAGTACTTGAGTTATTATTAAGTAGGTATTTATATACCTACTTACTTAATACTAACTGAGCTAGATACAGGTTTGCGGAGGCAGTAGGGTGCATCCCTACTCCAGAATTTCTTTTTTTTCAAATGCAACTTTAATTTTCGGGCTCAGGATGCTATTAAAATAATTTTATTATATTTTTAAACATATTTCTTCTTCTTCTGGTAACATTGAGTATGACTAAGTAGCCGAACGATTCAACAGTATTTGAGGATTTTTATGGGGTGAGTAGAGTGTACTGAGGGGTGAGTTGGGACGACGACAGGGACAGTTGGGTCATGAATGGGGAGTTTTGGTGTTACGTAAGGGGTGTACAGTGATGTGATGAGGGGGAGTTGGTGATTGTAGATTATGGTGGTCAATTTACATGAGTAGTCAAAAGTCTCTTACATACTTGATATTAAATGATGCCAGTAATAAAAGAGAAAACGGTTCTCCTAAATTACTCTGATATGACATGGATTTGAGTTGGAGAGGCACTTAAAGAAGAAGAAGACATGGATTGTAATTTTTTTGTCATTTGAAGAAATTCTGATATAGTTACTATATAACTAATTGTAATCAACAAAGGCAAAGGTCACAACTTACAGAAAACATTAAATCGTTTTGTGTAGCGTAAATAAAACATAACTTCGCTAAGAAAATGTTTTATTCTCTTGACAAGTCAAGCTACTGTCATAATCTGATAGTGTCAACCCTGGCAATTTTTACACCTCACCCCATTGCTATACCTACTTACCCCAACCGCGGGGTGAGCTGGGATTTGCTACTATTGTGTGCTTATATTTAAAATTATTAAATGCAACGACATATAATTAAAATTCAAAGGACCGGAATATTGTTCATGTATAAAAATCAACATGCCTCACGTAAAAATAAACTTTTATTAAGGTTTGAATGCCTGTTTCGTCCCAGCTCCCCCATTTTACGGTAAGTATTTGTCAGTACAAGTACGTGCCAAAGAAAACGAATTAAGTAATCAAGGTACTGTTAATACAGATTTACTACAGTAAAGGCCTTTATTTAAAATTCAAGTTTTCGACTTTGGGGTGCTGCCGCGGGCTCTGCTATGTCAATAAAATAAAGTATTTTTTTAAATTTTTAGTTTTTATTAAATATGTTCTATGCGGCAATGCATCCAGTGACACATATATGTCGCAATCATTTAAAAATTAGGTGAGAGGAACAGTTTACAAGCAGTATATTATATTATATAAATAAGTTTATTTTGGCTGAAACATTACCTATTCATACTTATACTTATCCCCGTAAAGCCCAAAGGCCTTTTAAAAGGCCTTCTGTCAAATTTATTTTGATCTTCATATGACTATTACCTAATACCCGAGTTGCAATTACAAATTATTAACGGATTTCAAAAACGAAGAAGATTCTATGTTCCACAATATGTATTTTTTATGTACTTAACAAAAGAGATAAAAATGTAAAAATAGGTAAAAATAATAATAATAAGCCGTTTATTCCAACATGAATAACAATATAAATAAAACAACATTTGATTCACATTTTATTTATTATTATTATTTTATTACACATATCATATTTGCATAGGTACCTATACAGTAATTTATCAGTTACGCACGCTACACTTACATACGCTTTTTATTAAACTAAATTAAATATTTATTGCTGATTGGACTGTCCATGTCTGGACATAGGCCTCCTCAATCTGTTGCCGCTGGGCCCGGTCCGTAGCGCGGCCAGGCGGAGCCGACCCCGCCGAGGTGTCGACTCTCTCGGGTACCAGTGAATAGTTTTTTTAACACAGTTGCTCAAAAAGTGGTACTTTTCGTAGCTGTATATCGTGCGGAAAGTTGGATATTGCGCACTAGTGCGTTATAGTTTTCCATTTTATTTAAACATAATTTTGTTTCAACTTCCAAGCTGTGCATCCAACCAAAGAGTTTGCATGTTCAACCACTTTTTGATTACGTCATTTAGCATTGAGACTATACATAGGTAATATAAGTAATTTAAAATATTAAAATTAAATACAAACATACATACACACATAAAATGTATCGAGGTAATATTTAAAAAAAACAGCTCTCATCAAGATGGCTAGTATTACGAATGATTAGATAGTTGCGTATTAAGGTGAATTCACTTTACACCATGCCGAAACCGGGCCCAGCCCAGTACGGCGTAATGTGAATCCACTTTTATGCATTACTGCTGGTTCATAGAGAATTATACTTTTTGATTTTTAAATATAGGTAATTAAATTACTGTGACTTTTTTTTACTTGGCTGAATGGTCCCAACCGTTGCCATTTCATAAAGTCTGTGTCAATTAAAAGTAAAATTGTCTCTTGTAATAGTTTTATTTACTGATTTATTATTGTTTCATGGATATCTTTTCGCAAATGTATTAAAAAACGTCGTTTGATACACGTGCGGAACTATCATTTTAACTCGTCCCGACTCTTGTCCCTCGCTTACAGCTCGGGCCAAGATACTTCGAGACTCGTGTAAAATGACATACTTTCCGCACTTGTATCAAAATGTACTATTTCACTTCAACCTCCATCTGTTGTTCTCGCGATGTGGCGGGCCTAACGCCATTTTAGTCAGCACGCCATTTCGCGGATATCTATGAGTCTCACTCTATCTCTAAGCCTGAGGCCTAATATGCTTCTTTCCACGGATCTTTAATGTTGTGAACGAACTGTTTTGTCATGTGCCAAGTTTGGCATCCAAAGAGAAGAATAGGCGTTACGACCGAGTCAATCATCTTTTTCTTCAGCTCGTTGTCTAATTTTATATAAAACCGATTTTCATTTGAAATTTTAGTTGCAAGCTACCTAATGGTAATGTACCTAAGTAATTGTTTAAAAAATCTATGATTATAATATTTATAATTAAGAATGTTTGTTTTTACGCCAATGATAATATGAGGCACACCGAAATGCCACCTTTACTTGTTTCGATCGCGGCAGCTTCCCCAAGTGTGGACCTTCCCCACCACAACTTTGCGGTCCACCAACACCACACCACACCTCCAACTCAACACCACATCCCGAATGCATCTATCATTTTTTGTCCTACAGCCCGAATCATCCATGACTGAACCGTAAAGATGGTAATAGTTTATTACAATCCTATCTTACGTACAATCCAAAATATCCAATTAATTCGAATCATTTATGTTGCCAAAATATAATTTTATTTTTGTCGGATATTTTAATATTCGGATTGCAAACCCTAGCTAGGTAAAGCGTAGCCAGCGCTCGGATCTGTTATTTTTAGAATAGTATGTATTACTTATGTAAGTGATAGCTAGCTTAACCGCAGCTAGTTGCTGGGCGCAGTATTAGGTATATAGGAATGGGCTGGTTCACACACTGGGATACACCCACTCAAAGCGTAGTTTTGTGCACGTGACAATTAGCAGAAGAAGTAGGTATCAGTATGCGTATCGTTCGGCCAATAAAACTGCGAGTACGGTTTTCACAAGTTGTATTTTCTCGCTTATCGCTCAGTGCGTCTCTATCGTTACATAATAGATAGAAAGGGAGATCCGAGCGACAAACAAGTCGCGGACATCATGTGCTAGCTCTCCAGAGATTTCTCGACTCACTATTCCGGGACCCGCAATGCTTCGGCACAACAGACGAACATTAGAGTTGTAAAAGCCGGAAACGGTTTATTGTTTTGTAAAACTTTATATTTTTAGTCGTAGGATTATTATGTGAACAACTTCATTCATCATGAATTTTTCATTACCAAAGGAAAAAAGAAACATCCTTTACTTAGTTTATTTGACTAGGTTGCCATTGTAAGCTTACTAAAATTAGTATTGGATCTAACGATTGCATCTAACTAGCCACCCCTGGTGTCCCAGCTTGTCAGCAAATATCGTCTAGGTTGGGGTTAGGCTCTTTCGTTTTGTTGGTTAGCCAGTCACAAAGGCCTTATGAATTGATGTAATATAAAGAAAATGTAGTTTCGCCAGACATTAGACAAACGAATGGTCAGCTGGCGTTATGCGATCAGGTTTGTCGATTACCGAGAGCAGCCTGCGCAAGCAGCCCTGCCGTCGGCCGCGCGTGCCCCGCAATAAAGAGGCCGGCGGCGCTGCGAGCACTCTGTTCACCTCCAACTTTGTTTACCTACTCCACTCAAGCTCGCGGGGGGTGTTCCTAATGTGCGAGTAGGTAATCTATTAGACAATACTTTAATTGCTAAGCGATAATTGACAGGAAGGTTACTGATTTCTGCATACATATATGGACAACATATAAATACACAGGCTGAGCACCTCATGGGAGCACCGGCTGCCTATCCTGTGTGAATGTAGGTACCTATATTAATGATACGGTTTCATGACTATGAGACAAAGTCCTCGTTTTTGAAGCGCTTCGCATATTTCGTGGAAAGCTAAAACTGTGGACAAAGACAATTAAAGCCATGTTAAATATTTGACCTGCCTTGTTTGGCGTCAATATAATGACCCGCACTGCTTGCTTCGTGTAAGCTTGTTGAACCTAACTAGACTCCCTGGTCTGATAAAAGTATAAAAAGGTTTAGGTTGGTTTGAACATTTTTTTTTTGATTAGGTAGGCGGTTTTGTTCTCTTTTTACGAACGGTTTATTTTATTTGCTGACAGTTTAGTCTACTTTACCTATAACTTTTACATGATTTATTATTATTAAATCCATTCAAATTACATACCTTTTTAGATTTTACAATAGTCTAACTTAACTAAATAAACTGTACGATTATGTTTATTTCATTACAGAACGTGAGAACGTAACGTACTGGTAAAGTAATTTTTTTACACCGTTGCTCAAAAAGTGGTACTTTTCTTAGCTCTATATCGTGCGAAAAGTTGGATATGTATGTATGTTTGTATGTACCTATGTAAACACTTTATTGTACAAAAGAAAAACCGAAACAATACAATGAATAATAATAAAAAGATGTGCAAAGACTAACCTATCCCTTTATATCAAACTTACATAAACTACATAAAATGTACATATATCAACATTTGGATAGTTGATACAATATACAGTGGATGTATTTAGGTAATATTAAAAAAATAACAGCTCTCATCAATATGGCTGAATCTTAATTAGTATTACGAATGATCGGATAGTTGGGTATTAAGGTGGATTCATATTACACCATGCCGAAGCAAGGCCAGCCCAGCACGGCGTAGTGTGAATCCACGTTTATGCATTACCGCTGGTTAATAGAGAATTATACTTTTTGATGTTTAAATATAGGTCATTAAATTACTAGGTGACATATTTTTTTTTATTTGGCTGAATGGTCACAACCGTTGCCATTTTATAAAGTCTGTGTCAATTAAAAGTAAAATTGTCTCTTGTAATAGTTTTATTTACTTACTGTTTTTTTTTGATTTATTGATATTTTTTCGCAAATGTATTGAAAACGTCGTTTGATACACGTGCGGAACTGTCATTTTAACTCGTCCCGAGTCTTGTCCCAGTGTCCCTCGCTTGCAGCTCGGGCCAAGACACCTTGGGACTCGTGTAAAATGACATACTTTCCGCACTTGCATCAAAATGTACTAATTTGCAATCAACCGAAGTAAACTGACAGTGATAAGGTTGTTATTATCTTATTAAAAGTCTTGTTTAAAATGTGTAAATCAATATTAGCCAATATCTTTAATGCGACCGAGATATTTCAACAAGTTTTGCTTACATTTCTGTTAAATTATGACCATAATAACAAGTAAATATGACTTTATGTGATAGTGGTCAAACCATTTTTTTAAAGCAGTTAATTGTGTATGTATCATTCCTGGTGCAGAGGCTTTAATACAAGGCGATTTCGTGGTATTCGTCTTTTTAGGGTTCCGAAAGCCAAAATGGCAAAAACAGAATCCTTATAGTTTCGTCATGTCCGTCCGCCCGTCTCCCCGTATGTTACAAGCATTTTATTTACTTACTTAAAAACTACAAGTTTGCGTTGTTAAAAAAAAAAACTTTTTGAGATATTTAAATGCACCATTGTTTAGGGTTCCGTACCCAAAGGGTAAAAGCGGTTATAGTGTCTAATGTTGTATGGATAATGGTACGGAACCCTTAATGCGCGAGTCGAAATCGCACTTGGTCGGTTTTTTTTTGTTATTTAAAGGTGTATTTCGTCTGTGTCTTCTGCAGAGTAAAAACCTTACTCTTAACTAAGTAATAAAGAAACAAATCTATCTATACATCATTAATTATCAACGTCAAGAATATTTCGAAAAGTAAAATATTATATTAACCAGTTCCCAACTAGCAAAACTTCGTCATATAATGGTCGCGGCAACGTAACAAATTCAGACTTTTAGCTTATGACATTAGTCATATAAATGTAATGAAAATGTTTATAGAACGCGATTTGGGCCCATTTTACTCAGCGTTTCAGTCATATAAAAGTCATTTAACTGCAACCGCCTGTCGCTTATTGATCGTATAATAATCGCCAACGTGACTATCTTATTTATTTATTTATTTTATTTATAACTAATTGGCTGTATAACAGCGAATTATACGGCTTTTATATGAATTTTAATCATATAAGAGACATATAATCGTTCAGTTAGTTGTTTATTAGTTATATAATTACCATAGATGGAACTACGTTATGACTAATTTGACATTTTATTGCTAATTATACGACGTAATAGTGGAATAAAAGTAACGTCCTGGAAGGCTAAACATCAGAAGAATTGTCATCTCATACTACAGGAACTTAGTGAGTTGAGTGAAAATAAATGTCGGTGAGTATTATTTTGATTTCTAAGAAATATATGGCCATGTTGACATTATAACTCGAACGGTATTATGAATGCTGTTAAATTCGACTTAATGGTGGAAATGTGTTGCGAAGGCCACTTTATTGATAAAGTATACTATGTTTAATTGTAAATATTTAACGCCCCACAATAATAATAAGTTATTTAAATTTATTTTAAATAAATATTTTGATTTATTACGTAAGATGCGTATACAATATCATTTATACGATTAATATGTCATATAAATGATTCTTATATAGCAAGTTTAGCGGTTAAAGTGCCATGACACCTATGTTGCGTATTTTTTATTCATTTACTGGAGCTAAAGGTCATATAAGATGTTAATACTCGACTGTATAGTCACATGAGCGTCATATAGAGGTTGATTATTCAGCATTATTTTATATGACTCTTTAGTAATAAAAACACGTTGAGTAAACGTTTACTCAGCATCATAGTATAGTAGTCTTTATACCAAAGTGCTGAATAAGATACTTCTATGTAACATGATCTATAATTCGCGTTTATATGCCTTCATGCAGCATATACAGCAGAATAGCCATATAATAGCAACCATATTTCATTTACTCGAGCAAAGGGTATACAAGATGTTATTACTCGACCGAATAGTCACATGAGCGTCGTATAGAGGTAGATTATTCAGCATTATTTTATATGACTCTTTAGTAATAAAAAGACGTCGAGTAAACGTTTACTCAGCATCATAGTATGACTTTAAACCAAAGTGCTGAATAAGATACTTCTATATAACATGATCTATAATTCGCGTTTATATGACTTCATGCAAAATATACAGCACAACAGCCATATAATAGTAACCACATTACTTTTACTCGACTCTGCCTGGCATGTCGTAAGTCAGCTATATAAGTTACTGTTACTCGAGGAAAAAGTCATATAAGCGTCTATTAAATGTGTCTTATTCAGCTATTTTTTATATGACTCTTAAGTCATAAAAGGAAGTCAAATAAACGTGAACTCGGTATCATAATATGACTGTAATTCTGAGTAACTAAAATGCTGCATAAGCTGGTTTTATACGACAGCTTCTATATAATTCGCGTTTATATGACTTTAATACGATTTATTAGCTGAATAATCTCAATCTTATATGACTACTTTGCTAGTTGGGTTGTAAGTAGTTCTCATTTCATTTAGGACAATGTTTAAGTGTATAAGTAAATAATATGACCATGCTCAAAACTTCAAAAGTACGTAATTACGGAGTAATAATGGTAAATTGATTTGTTTATATAAGTGCCGAAACGAAAAGGTACCGACTATACTAGGTAAGACACCTATACTTACTCCAAATTTCATCAGTATACACGATAGCTACGACGGTATCGCGCCGAGTGTTTAATCCCGAAATCGAATTCGATGCTAGTTAACTTTCTCCTCACACTGTGGAGTAAAAGGGGTAAAGCTTTGAAAGTTTTATAATTAATGTTTCGGAGTGACACTATGATTAGTTATTATGAAGACTTACGGAATAAATGCGACTGAATTATATGTGCGACGACTGGATGGAGTTTCGACTCAAGGTAGGCAGACGAAACGCGTCCGCGCCTAAATCGCTTGCCGAACAATGCAAAACCAAATAGGATGAAAATGAGAACAAAATGCTTATAGGAGGCAAATTACTAAGATTTAATCCAGACAATTACTACGACTGATTTGTAAAAAAATATGCAATCCAATACTCTGCTCGTGTCTCCGTTGGAAAAGAACCTTCAAAATATGCAATCCAATACTCTGTTCGTGGCTCCGTTGGAAAAGAACCTTCAAAATATGCAATCCAATACTCTGTTCGTTTCTCCCTTGGAAAAGCACCTTCAAAATATGCAATCCAATACTCTGTTCGTGTCTCCGTTGGAAAAGCACCTTCAAAATATGCAATCCAATACTCTGTTCGTGTCTCCGATGGGAAAGCACCTTCAAAATATGCAATCCAATACTCTGTTCGTGTCTCCGTTGGGAAAGCACCTTCAAAATATGCAATCCAATACTCTGTTCGTGTCTCCGTTGGAAAAGCACCTTCAAAATATGCAATCCAATACTCTGTTCGTGTCTCCGTTGGAAAAGCACCTTCAAAATATGCAATCCAATACTCTGTTCGTGTCTCCGTTGGAAAAGCACCTTCAAAATATGCAATCCAATACTCTGTTCGTGTCTCAGTTGGAAAGCACCTTCAAAATCACCATTCGGACCATAATACCATGATGATGACGAATATATATTCAACCTTGTTTAACTAACTAATTTAGGCAACATTATTCCTATCACTATTTCATCATCTATCTAAAGACAATAATAGTCAGGCATACTTGTTATTTTCATTGGCAGCCCGAATAGGACTCCACTATACATATAAGCCACTACTTAGCTTGGTAGTTAAATAACAAAAATAAATATTTCTAAGCGGGACACTCCATACATGTAACAGAAACAGAAAGACATGGTTTTCAGCAAACATCAACGTCTGTCACATATTATGACAGTTATTTTAAAAATATTGTACTTTTCAACTGTATGTCAAAAAAGGCGGTCAATAACTAATCGAACTCGCGCACCGAGAGTTCCGTACAAACTTATAAGAATATAAAATTGTATTGAGCGACAAACTTGACTTTGCCGTTGAAAAACTGTTGTATCCATACATCAACATAGGTCGCGATTATTTTACCAACTGCTTATAAGTTTTCAATCGCAAATATTTTTTATTTTTGTGGTTTTACAACAATTTAATGATATTCGGATTTTTTACTTTACTTGTGCCGTAAGACCTTCCTTCTTGCCTAATTTCTGGGAAGTACTCAATCAATTTTGATTCCCTAGAGAGTGTCCAAATATACGTAGTATGTGGCAATTTTTTGACGGTAGACTTGAGTATATGGTTTTAATGTCAATTAGATACCACTAGGGAATGCAAATAACCGGTTAAACCGGTTATTAACCGTCTTTTTCATACTAACTTCGGTTATTAACCGGTTATTTGCATTCCCTGGATACCACCACAAGTTCCCGAGATAAAGGGTGGTGACAGACAGATCGACAACAAAGTGATCCTATAAGGGTTCCGTTTTTTCCATTTGAGATACGGAACCCTAAAAATAAGCAAATAGTTACAAAGGCAACGCTTAATAGGGTGATCGCACCAGTGTTGGACAATTTAAGCTGACAGGCACCAATAATGGACACTTTACTCTTAATTCAAAGATCATAAGGATATAAATTGATTGTTGCAAAACAAATGAATAACCTTTATTGTCTGTAAAATAAGAGTCAAGTGTCCATCATTGGACCTTGTCCATTACTGGTTCGATCACCCTAAATAAATACTTTCAAAATAAAATAATATGATCGGGTAGGTACCTATAGGTACTTACCGTTTTTTAATTTTCGTCCAAAAACTGTGCTTTTTACGAAACGGACATAAGTGCCATGAAGATAAAGCCAATGAGTGCGACAACTACGGCAACTTTCGGACTCCCAGACCGATTGTACCGTGATGTACCGCACGATTGGAACGGCTGAACTTAAAGACCGAGGCGGCGTATGGCGTGGGCGACGTGGGTCACGTGGCGCGTGGGTCGCCGCCGACAGCCTCGCGCTGCGGTTCGACGGTTTACGCATAAGTAGTACAAATACGAGAGTATATTTTATTTTATAAAATTTAATGCTTTAAAAAACATTGGACCGCCTCCTTAACAAGTAGGTAAAAGACGTAAAAAATAATCGTATCCGTTTCGTGTCGTAAGAGGCGGTCTAAGGGAATAAGGCCTTGTAGTAATATTAGGCCATGGGCTTGCAACCTGTCACTAATACACTAGTAAACTTCTTGGCCTGATTGTGCAAAACGTGGTTACAGAATTATAAACAAGTCTTTTTAGAGTTATTGGTATTTCTCTAGCTCTGCCTACCCCACTCTGCGAATAAAGGCGTCAATCCCAACTAGCAAAACTACCTTATAACGAAAGGCCTACATGACGATAACTCTTTTAGTCGTCATTTAAAGGCATTTTTATATGTCAAAATATCGTAAAATGCACTTTACAGGAGGATTCAGCTAATATGGCTACAGACTTTATAATTTGGTTACGTAAACGTCAACAAATCTAAATAATAAGGCTACGGTAAAACCTTTAATTAATAAGGTTACAACCTTTATAATTGGGTCAGGTAATCGCCAATAAAATGAAATAATATGGCTACTATAAGCCTAAAATATGAATTTACCTTACAATGGCTACGGCTACTAATACGGGGTTTTAGCAAAATAATATTAAAAGCCATATTAAGGCTATCATTAACCCTCTGCAACAGACGTGACATTTTTAGAAACATTCTACTGAGGTGGAGGTGTCTGTCAGACATCATTTTTGATAAAATATACTAAAGGGTCAATGATAAGTATTGTAACTTATACCTAATGCCCCGAGTCTTTAGAAGAAGTTACTGAGCGATACAGAGCTATTTCACGCTATAAGGCGATTTTTTCGGCGGTGTCCGATAGTCGTCACGTCAGTCGCAGAGGGTTAAGGCTATTTGATCTTGTAAAGGAAATGCACAGGATAGTTATAACACATTTTATCTGATATAAGTCAGTATTTTAACGTTTATTAAGCAATGGATTACATATATCATTTATATGACTTAAAAAGTCTTGGTGAGTCTGCTATATAGTAATTATAAGCGTATAATGCTTATATACATTTGTTTATGTAACAAATAAATGTGAAATACAATACACAGGGAGTCCGGTGGCCGATTTATGTTTTTAAATTGAAATAAAATAATAACGGCTTAAGATTGAAACTTTATTTATATCTCATAATAAAGATCACAAATGCGGATTTCATTACTGAAAAAATATGTCGTCTAAATGTCATCCCCCTACACGTGCACATTTCTCCACTCGCTGCAGCATATTATGCGGAAAGTAGAAGAAAAAACGAATCTTAAGCTTTAAAAAACACTTTAACTGCGACTGGTGGCGTTCTGACCACTAAAACATGATGAAAATAACTTACTTACTTCGCTGGCTCAGCGACCCGAAGTGGATCTTGGCCTCCGGCGTTAAAGTGCACCATTCTTCTCTATTTTGTGCCAAATCTGACCAGTCGGACACTTCCAGCTCTTTAAGGTCTTTGGCGACTCCATCCTTCCAGCGATATCTTGGGCGCCCCACCGGGCGACGCCCGGAAGGTTGACCAAGATAAACTTTCGTAATGAAAATAAAATCCGCAATATTGAACAAACCATGTTTTATTTGTTCACAATTAATAAAGAAATGTGATGTCATGTGGGTCGAAGTAGTTATCGTTGGCAATTATAACGCCACCCCCGCAGAATAAACCCATAACTTCAAAAAGTCAAATTTACAGGAGAAATAAAAAACCGTAATTTTGAAATAACTTCACTATTAAAGAAAAAACACATAATATTTAAATTACATCCGAAAGCCAATTTTAAGTTCTAACTGTTGTGGATTTCCTGTTAATTTATGTAACACCGCCTTGAAGATATAGACAAAAATATACTTTACGGATAATTACATCTTAATAGTGTTCGGTAATACATTTTTAAAGGCTTATTCAAATTGGTTTCACAAATAATAATATCATGCATTAATATATTACATGGGTATTAAAGGTATATTTATCCTGTATGCAAATTCGCTACTGTAGCGTTATTGGTTTATTCTGGTGTGCGTAAAATATTATCAGAAATGTAGTGAACTATTACAGGGTTATTCTGGGCTTCATTAAAAGTTGAAATGTTTGCAAAAAGAGTATACATGGAAAAAAACACCTATTATACGTCCAAAGAATAAAATAATAACGATATTATTATGTGTTTTTTTAATAATATAATTATTATAAGGAATTGTAACAAGACATTTCTAATATTAATCAGCCTTAGAATCAGTCTCGGTAACTTATCAAATCACTTAATTGTCATATTTTACAGAAAATAGAGCGTTAATCTTATATGAGTATTTTTACCCTTTTTTTAAATTTCACGCAAAAAGCATCCGAAAAAACATTTTTTAATAGAAAAAACAAAACACTATTCGAATCATGACACTACACTTCAGTACTAAAGCCCGCTTTAAAAAGTAACGAGATGTTTACATAATATCTTCATTATTCTCAGAATCACTATCTTGTGTGTAGTTATCACACTTCAAGGACTTATAAAAAGGTTGGTAGTGCAGTGGAATAGCTTCGGTAGTACACAAACTTATCAAATCGTTATAGAGAGCTTTGGAAATTGGTATTGGTTGGCTATAAGCTTGTTTCAAATTGACCTCTTCAATGGCAGCTGCCCCCAAATTCTCAAAACTATTTTCCTGATGCGTTGCGTTTTTTCTTTGTGATTGTCTGGTGTTTGTTGTTCGAGATGATCTTGTAATAACCTGTGTGTTCAGTTTGCGATAATCCTCATCAAAGTCGTATCTAAACATTAACTGACCAGAATCTGCACTGGAGACATGTACTTCCTTTATTTGAGACCATTTAATTTTGATATTGTTAATATCTCGGTCCCAATTGTTGCCAACAATGAGCTGTTTTATGTCAAAAAAGTCCAATTGCTGCATTTCTTTTATAACATACTTATCTCCCTCTGTTTTTGCGTTCATTATTATACTATACATTTGGTCAGGCGTGTATATAATCTTGTTTTGCTTAGCTCGCTCAATACATGAATGGATCGAGTCTACCTCGGATTGGCTATGTCCAACTTCAAAAAATCGATGAGTAATATTGACATTATATTTCTTCGACGCATACATGTAAAGAGCAAAAATAAACCTATTCTTATTTTGTCCCGGGCAACTGTCTGAGTAGAAAGAGAAGTTATGTATATCTTTTATTTTTTCCTCTTGTATAAAACAAAGTAGACAACTACCAATTTCAACAGCTCCGCGTTTTCCAATCTGGTAGTGCCAAAGATAACAATGTCCGGTCTTCGTTTTACTGTTATGTACAGTAAAATTATAAATTGGGTACTTTCTCTTATAATGAAACACACCAACGTTAGATTGCGGAATACTTAAAACCTTTTCCAGGTCGAACGTTGCAACTGTAGTGGTCTGTGCGTCAGTTTGCTCCTTCTCTGTCCTTTTCAACTCGCGTATTCTCTCTTTTCTTAAGATATGAGCTTTATATTCGTCTTCAAGGGAAGCTTTTCTTACTGGATCCGCTTCCTCATATAAAGCACATGTCGAACACATGTCTTTTTTTGGCTTGAAAAATGAGTAGTTAAAGCGAGTATTAAAAATTGTCTCGTATTTTCTCCTTGTTCCTTCTTTAACTTCTACATTATCTTTCTGGTATTCTTTAAACCACTCTTTATACAAGCGGTACATATTTAGAATACTCTTGACATCTTCATGTAAATATAATCTTTTCGTGTTTTCCCTAACATAATGAGACTCTTTGACTGGAAATAGACCAATGTGATCTATTATACTTTTCTCTGTATCTTCTTTCATTTTTCGTGGACGGTTTTCGTGACAACCTCTGTTATCTGAGATGTCGCCACCTGATTTTGACTTCTCAATAGCCGTAAAAATGAGTGAATCGCCAATACTCAGTGTGTTGAGGAAAAACACTTTGCAAACTTGCACCAGATCATCGTTTATGGGAAGCGTATATGACAATGTTTGAGTGCGATTGCGGCTTCGACTCAATGTCATCTTTTTGATTGTAGAGGCTTTCACATATCTCAAAATATACTGCCACTGTTTTTCATGGTCGCCGAGTTTCCAATACTGATTGAAAATATTCATTCTTTGTTCTTGAGTAAACTTCTCAAAGCACTTCTTTTTGCAAGAACATGGAGGTCCCATAGATTTACCAACATGTGTTTTCTTAGAACGAACAGATAAATATGCTTTGCCCGAGTTCTTTAACTTTTTATTTTTAACATCCTGCCAATCTTTAACGTCGCGTTTCCTTTTTCTCGTTAGCGTTCGGCGGCTGGAATTAAACTCTTCTGTGACATTTTCTATACTGCTCAAAATATTTTCGTCCATACTGTGTGTTGCAATGTCTGTCGAAGTTGAATATTCATTATGATTTATTGATGCTCCAGTCTGAGCATTTGACGTGCTAGGCAAACTAATAAGATGTACTGGATCTGGTACGGTGGGCTCGGGATTAACTAAATTTAAATAAGTTTTAGTATTTTCTGGGTTACCACGATCAATTTCTGTGTTCTGGCGTGAAGTGCTATTAGTATTGTTAACCTCATTCAACAAGGTGGGAGCAGCCACAAACTCATTATTTGTATATAACTGGGAAATATTTACACTAGCTGGTGAAGATCTCATAAAGTTCTCGTTTATGTGGTCGCTAAACAATGAATTCGATCTTTCTGGGCTGGGTAAGTATTCAGATACGTCAGGCGAGAAGTCAGTGTCATCAGATCCCGAGACCTCAATGTGTATTCTATCTTTTTTTGGACGTAGACTGTAGCATAAGTTTTGATATGTTGATTCTAATGAATTTGTGGAATTAATCTCTGAAAAAAGAAACAATTTAAAACCATCTATTTGGTAAATAAAAGTATGTATAATAAAATCTATCGTTATGATTGTGTTACCTTCGTTTTCTGAATCTCCAGCAAACACAACATTTTGCAATAGACTTAAATGATTGTCAGAATCCACAAAACCGCCTGAAAGTTGACCTGAAAAATAATCCGTCTTCAGTATCCGTGATTACTTAATTACCTAAACTACGTAATTCTACTTTTGTGTTCCACAAATAGGTATTTGCCTTTAGCGGGGATCAATCCTGGTACCGCGAGCTTTGTAGGCAATGTCACTACCAGCTAGGTTAGCCGAGCCTCCAAAGATCACGTACAAATTAAAAAAAACACGTAGGTATATAGGTAGACTGAACAACTTCCGCTCACTAGTTAATAACTTGGCAAAAAGAACTCGAGCGAAGTAAGTATTTAAATCAAGTTACCATAAGGATTATTTGTGTCCACGCTAACGTTTCTGTTCTGACCGCCTTGTGCTGGCTCTAGCACAGTACTATATGTCTTCATTGACTCTTGGACATCATTATCTGGTTAGGTAAATAAATTAAATTTGAATATTACATAGTTAAAATAATTAAAAAGTTAAATATTTAAACTGTAAAATTAAACGCTGATTATTTACTTTCTTGTTGTGTGAACCTTTCTTGTTTTTTGTCCGTATCCAGTCCAAAACGTTTAAGCCCATATACTGGCTTACTTTTCAACCTATCCGTTTCATTTTTATCTGAAATGAGAAGTGCTTTTATTACGCTCGCTGTCGACCTCGGTGGGCATGCATTATTTAAGAGAATGACATCCAACACCGCTAAGTTAGGTATACTCTAAACAAATCTCGTCTCTTATTGCGACCGATAATCATAAATTCATAATAATATTAACTGGACCCGCGTGGTCTGTGCCTCGCACAATCATCGGTACGTAATATGCGGAGTGGTGTAGGTAAGTACCTAACAAACGTACCTGCTATTTTAAACATGCACGAGGTCACAGTTAATATAGGAGGTACTGAGGGGTCGAGTTAGTCTCACCATCAAAGATTTGAAAGAAAGAGAATACCTACATTTATACACTGGTTTGTCGTAGAGCCAGAGATGCTTCTAGATTTATAACCAAAACAGTGTACTCGCTTATTATATGGTAATAATACTCATTTAAAACTTAATTACGTATTATCATGGTTATTTTATGGAAACTTACCATTGTTTTCCGGCTCACAAGACATTAAAATTCTCCGTGTCCGTGGGTTTCGAAAACTCATTCGGTTCAGTTTGGTATCCATTTTCTTCAAACAGGTAAATTAACACTCCATCACAAAATTAACTGAATCAAACATAACACGTGACAATTTGCAAACGCACTTAGCAAAACAACATCCCGAGCTAGACGGTGCCGGTAAGCGAACTAAATGAAAAAATATGGCAAAACGAAACAGGTCTTGTCCCGTTACGAAACAGCAATATATTTGTCCTTAAATAGAAAAAGAGCACAATATCGCAGTGTTTAGTAAACAAATTTTGATTTAAGCCGTAGAGGCGTTTGCCATAACATTTATCTGACATTATAATTATTATTACCTCTTACAGTGAGTTTTTAACAGAATGTTTTGTGTAATGGTATAAAATTATTTTTTGTCTTATAACCATGCACATGAATAAAACTTTAAAAGGTTTTATCGTTAGATAGGAAACGCAAGTTTAATGTAACCGGAGAATCCAAAATATTTTCTTATAAGCTTGCACACGAACAAACCTATAAAGGCGTTTGCTGACAAACGTCCCGTTCTAATGAATTTGAATAACATCATAACAATATGTTACAAAAAAATAACTAAAATTTCGTTTTGTAAGATTATATTATCGTTTTTTTGTAAATACTTTTATTTCATAGAATAATTCCTTATAAATCCGTATCTTCGTTAATAATCCATATAAAAATCTAAAAAAAAATGAGTATATGTATTTGAACTTGTACATTCCAAAAATGCATGAACATTAAAAAACCTATAATAGCACTTTATGGGTTTATTCTGCGGGGGTGACGATAACATTTATCTCTCTTTTCAAAATATTTAATTTGCCACGGCCATATTAAACTACAAACAAGATATAAATCTTCTCTTCTAACTTACTCAAATCACAACCTCTATAGGTAAATGTTTTTTTCTTGTAAACACCTTATAGAGGATATGTAATTTACTTAAAGACTTATAGAAACAATAACGAAGGAATGAAAGATAACCCAATGTTTTTTCATCACAAAACAGTCAATTCATGGGGGCGTTGAAAATTTATTGAAAACGAATTGCCATATCCTCATAAAAATAAGTTTCCACTTAGTTTCGATTATTTTATTAAAGACACATAAGTATATAGTCTATGTACCAGGTATCCTATATCTATATTGTATTATAACTGTTTTAAACACTATTTTTCTTAGCACCGACCTTGGCTTTTTTTTCTGTTTCGCCTACTGGTTGACTGGTAGAGAATGCCATTGGGCATTAAGTCCGCCATTTGTACTTTATTGTTTTGTGCAAATAAGTTTAAATAAATAAATAATAAGTAACATCAGAAAAAAGGACACAGATTTACCTTTTTCAAAATGGTTGACGTCATTTGTAGAACCCCACGCACAATAATTCTTGTTCACGATAGCTGCGACGTTTATGAGTTGGATTACCTTTTAAAGGATCCTTACATAGCGGTTACATGAATAAGCTTCTTACTACTGCACGGCTAGCACATGACGGCGCGCGAGATAGACTACCCGTCATTTTCTAATTACAGCGGTCAGAAAAAGACAGGTAGTCTATCTCGCGGGCGACATAACTCGCGCGTGATCATGTGCTAGCCGTGCTGGAGTTTATCTAGCAATTATACTCGTAAGTTACTTACTCGTAATTCTTATTACGCAAGCTTTATAAATTTCAATTATAAGGACTATGGACATATAAACGAATTACAATTGGCAATTATAAGGGAGTTACACTTATTGCTATTCGTACCTAATACATCTGTTATCAAATAAATAACAAATAATAAAGCTGGAATATGCCATAAGGTTAAATTTATTATAATTTGGGCCCAAGTCCACCGTTAATAACGTTTATGAGATTTGTATAAGAATAAGTAATTATTTTTTCTTTACAAATCTTTATATAACATATTTTGCTAGTTGGAATGTTATATAAGTATGTATGTAAAAATTATTGTAAAGGAGTTAAATACTTTTTTCTTTGTTTTTGGGGCAGTTTAATGTTTTTTAATAAAAAATCTTTTATTTTATTTCATACCGTTTATTCATCGTAAAATCGTAATATGATGGAATGTAGTCCCAAGTCTCAATTAAAAAAAACTATAGGACATTTCAAGTTCACAGCAAGCAACGCCGCGGCCCGCGGGAAAGTCATAGTCAAATACAGGGTGTCTCTGACCATGGGGCATTCAATGTAGGAATCGATTCTACTCCTCTAATGCTTAGATATAGTTCCTCTTATCTTTTGTTCTACGACTTAGAAAATAACTTAATTTACAGTAAGTTATACGTGATTAAACTTTCAAACTTTACTAGTAAAATCAGTGAATTCATTTATTTAATATTAAAAATAAAAAATATAAATCACCTCATTTTTTAAAGTCGTAGAACAAAAGGATTTCCATTTGAGGAGTAGACTCGATCCCTACATTTAAAGCCCCATGGTCAGAGACACTTTGTATTTAAACCATTGAAACGTGCTTAATCAAATCATCACAAATCATCAGTCGCTCATCTATCTTAATCGAGATATCCGATCCCGCGGATACATATTTTAATGCATTTGCATTTGCTGGACTTGTTACTGAAAATAATAAAAATCAATGTATGCCTGTAATCTTTCAGGAGTTCACTCGATTTCTCCAAGTTCCTTCATCCTAACTTGGTGATGGAATCTTTCGGATAAAAAATATATTTTGTAAATCATTTCCCAATTAACAGAAAAATTGGTGTACTAGGTACATAATAAACCCGGGCAAGAGCATGTCGGACCATGCTCAGTGTTGGGTTCCGAAGCCGTTAAGTACTACGTTTTCTATTTAAAGTCAATTGGTGCCGTCTTAGATGATTTCAGTAGGCATAAATACTTTAATCACCTGTATCTCAAGAACCAATGATGTATACTTAGTCGTGATAGTTTTCCTTTAAAATTGGTTATACGCTCTTTCATTTAAGTTTTTTTTCTGTTTTTTAGTATTTGTAGTTTTGGCTGTGGGGGGGGGGGACACACACACATGAGTCTAACAAAAATTAGCGCTTTAAAGCTTAATATTTCATAAACGGATTACTTAATCGAAAAACTGTTTTTACAAACCCGTAATATTTTTGAAAGACCTATATGGACGCGTATCGATAATGTATAATCTATTGTTTTTTACTTAAGCTTAGTAGTACACAAAGATTACTCGATTACAAATCACGACATTTCGGAAGAATCACTGGATTTAAGTTATCACTGTAAGTAATCTGGGGGCACGGTAGTGCCGCCGCCAAGCCGAGCAAAAGAAAGGCACGGCCGTACCGTCGTTTTGTAGAAGCCATTCAGGCCATTTTCAGCATCCTGTAATTTTGTACTGGCTAAACCTAGAACCCTGAATTTTTAGTAACATATTATTATATAGACATTACTTTAAACACAATAGCATTCATTTCCATTAAGAATTGTTATTATATTTACAAATAACATTTTTGAGCCAAAATCTTAATTTCAGTTTGGCATTTCACTGTAGGGATACGGTATAGTGAATGAATTAATGATTTATACCGGTTTAATTTTTTGTTGGTTTTATTATAAAATATTTATATTTATGACTCTGGAAATAAAGGCGTGATGTTATGTATGTATGTATGTATTTATAGCGGTACCCAAGTAGCACAAAAGTGCCGTAAAATTATGATAACTTTGATTACTTTCTATCGTGTTTCTCATTGGAGAAATAAATTTACAGTGAAATACTAATGTATGTTTAGTTCGTAATTTTCACGCGCCCTCGTATTATCACTAAATACTAAAAATATGTATCTAATACAACGTGTTACAAAAAAATCCGTAAAAAAGAAATTACGAAAGTAGTGTCAACCCTAGTATACTGTATTGTACTTATACCTAAGATACTGAACTGACGTTATTTAATAAGGATTATTTTGGAACACGTTGTATAATATGGACCGTACAGAAAATTTTATTTTTGTTTCATAGAAATTGATGAAGAGCTGTTAACGTGTTCATTTGAAATCCAATTAAATATCTACCAGACAATATTTTCTAAAATAACCCATAACAAAAAACATATTTTTTATTAAATACCTACATATAAATTTCATTACATATACACAGACAGTTACCAAAAATAGAGGCCAGGCATTAGAACCGTTTTAATCTTAACTTAATGTTAAAGGCCGTTGGAGTGTTTTCTTGTGGCTTATAATAATTCAGCATTAACTAAAAAAGTTAAGCACTTGTGAAAAACAAATCAGCCATGGGTTGATATGAGGGGTTGTAATGGTTCACTAAATAAATAAAAAACATTGCAGCATTGATGTGAAAAGATCAGGAAATCAAATAGTATCAACTCCGTTTATTCAGTGTACAGAGTCAGTGTAAACAGCTGCAGGTTTTTGAAATTGCCGCTGTTTCTCTGGGACAGCTTTCGTTTGACAGACTCTATCTCCATACTAAAATTCATCGAATTCGGCTTAACCCCCTTACTTATGAACGAGAAATAAGCTTGGAATAGTTTATGCCATGCTTTGTCACTTTCTGTCAGATGCAAATGTCACAATTACAGATAAGGACAAAGCATGGCATAAACTATTCCAAGCTTATTCCACGTTCATAAGTAAGGGGGTAAAGGTTTATCTGTGAAGGCGTTACACACAGACAGAGTTACTTTCTCATTTATAATTTTAGTATCGATTTAAACCATTTAAATTCATTTTAATTTTAAAATAAGTTTTATTGAGAAGTTTCGGTAGCCATCTGCGGTCTTCTTTATCGGTGCCACATCACGATAGTACTTGTCTGAATGAAAATGCTTGACTTCTTGCTAATAATACCAAAATCGCTATGTTTATACCTATAACATGTGTTTATTGTACAGTAATACAGAATTATAGTTTAGGTAAGAATAAATACTATTAGAAGGGTAACTTCAACCCTACCACGCGCGCTCCCGCGTGGCCTGTCAATAGTCCAGGACTACTTATCGCAGCAAGCACAAGCTCTCAAAGGCGCTACCGACTAAGCAAACTGTAGTTTTACCATACGAAATTGTTAGTTCCGTATTTGACCACGTGCTTTACGATAATTGTAGGACGATATCAACGAAGTTTGAATCTTCATTTATTATTTGAAACAGTATCTGGGCGACCGAGCTTTGCTCGGTTATCATCACTACATAGTATAAAACAAAGTCGCTTTTTCTGTCCCTATATCCCTATGTATGCTTAAATCTTTAAAACTACGCAACGGATTTTGTTGCGGTTTTTTTTAATAGATAGAGTGATTGAAGAGGAAGGTTTATATGTATAATACTTTAATCCGGAGCGAAGCGAGGGCGGGTCGCTAGTAACTTATAAATCTTATTCACGTAATCAGTATAGGTAAATGTTAGACATATTTATGAGAAATATATATTGTTATCTCAAACAAAAACTCCATTTTTTTAAACAAATTGCCTCCGGGCGGGATTAGAACCCGTTCACTCGTTTATTAACGGTGAATTAATTGATTGTTAATGTATGGAACAGCTGTTTTTTTGGCGATTTCGTGGTTGGTCCCATCGGAAAGGTTGTTCAGTATGACCATCTTATTCACTTTTGGCCATTCCGGATCATGACCCCAAAATCAGCCAGTATTTATTCTTATGATTATAGTTATATTAGGTTAAGGTTTGTACATTTGACGTAGTGGATTGGTTGAATTTTCCGACGCCTAACTGACTATGTAGGTCAAATATGTGTCTAAGGGGATTAATTCCTCATGGAATGCATTATAAAAAATGGATTTTGCAAACAATTTGAACAATCTGGAATGAAAGAGTTCCGTGAAAACAAACATGACAAATATACAACTGAATGGAGAACCTCCTTCTTGTTGTAGTCGGTTAAAAATGCGAGTTGTTGCGTCACCAGAGGACCTCGCGAAATGTATCTTGCCCACATGTAGGTGTTGCCCGGCTACAGGCGGTGTGTGCAATAGACGCAACGTCTGCACGGGCACTTAGTGCTTATTAGCCGCACGGAAAGAAATGGGGGTGTTAAATATTTAATTACTGTTGCGGCCTAGGAACTATTTTTTGCGACAGTAACTTCGTAACGGAGGTCATTACATTAGCGCGGTCTTTAACTGGTATAAGGCGACCGAGTAGTGTGACTATGATGTTGATCGTGGAAAAATAATTATGACCTAAAGAAAAACTTGACTGGTGACTTAGAAAATAGCATTTAGATCAAAAAGTTTGGGTTTTACATATCTAGTAACTTAATCAAAAAAAAAATGTCGTGGGACCGATACCAATCAACCTAAGTAATTCTCGCAGAACCGTCCCCGCTTCCGAAACGCGCCGCGCCCGCGTGTAGCCCGCTCGCTGCCCGCCGCGCTGTCACCCTCGTCGTAAGCACCCACACGCCACGTTCCACAACGGCACCTATAATTTTATTGGACTATAAATATGTAAATTTGGCTATGACTTTTTTATAACTTAATTAATAAGCGCCTAGACTAGCAGGCACTACTGCGAGTTATGATTTAGATCATTTTATGCTACAATTTAAGTGATGTTCGCGTGACCTGAACACTGTCGGTGTTGTCGTCACATACTTTTATGAGTGATGTAAAATAATGAAAAAGTATCAGATAGCTTCTTTTATGCGCGCCATTTGATTTAGGGTTTCCGCGTTTTATGTCCGGCTGGTGTGTGGCCCTACTCGTACTGGCGTTGTACATTAAAATACCGGCGGCTAATGAATTGGACATTTAGGTGTCTGCCGCGTTAACAGTGTTTTCTACTACTTATTAAGTAGTCGTGCCAAATAATGTAAGAAATTATAATAATGCTTAATTTTTATAAATAAATAAATATCACGAGACAATGTCACACAAATTGACCTAATAAGATTAGTAACATAGTAGGATTACGATCGGAGAGCCAAGCTGAAAACGCTGATAAAGTTTAAGTTTTGTATCGACTTGAAATGTATGTATGCAGCATCTTTGCACTAGTGTTGTGTGGAGACCACACGCGCCTAAAGCGTGTAGGTACAGAAAGGTTTTCTACGGCATCTGTCATTTTCATTTGGGGTAGCCAATTCCTCACAAGAGCCGGTTACGACACTTTCACATGGACTCCTTAAAACTACGAAGGAATATCCTAGATGCTGTTTTTTTTGCTGTCAGAAATAATATTGACTGTCCACAGCTCTTGGAACTTCTGTCCTGTCGTGCTCCTTCTCGATTTCCCCATCATCCTATCACACCTCTCTGTCCTCGGCTCAGACGAAATTCACCCGTAGTTAGGCTGTGCAAGGTACTGAATAGTGTTGTGCCGATTCGGCACATACATTTTTACAAATGCGTTCGAAATTGTCTTTCTAAAGGAACTTAAGATAGGTAGGTACTGTGGCATTATTGTCACTTTGTCTGCGTGACTAATATATCGTCACTACTTTAAAAAAACCTCAAATTCAAATTCAAATTCAAAATTTATATTGCGTGATTATGGGTATTACCATCACGTACCCGTAACTTCGTATCTCATAGTTCGTGATGTACGATTTTAAACTTAATCACGAAGAGAAATAAGGTCCAAATCGTACATTACGAAATATGTGGTACCTACCTACGAGGTTTTTTCAAAGTAGTGACGATATGTATAAGTATTAATTCCAAATAACAGCTGTCTAGTATTACCTATGGGGCTAGACAAGTTGCATTCGACAATCGTTAGCGACTACAATAAACACAAGAAAACTATTCCAAACGACGAATATTAGTAGGTAGAAACGCTTTTGTCGCCTGCATTAGTTGTAACCCATGTACAGACCGTTCGACATTCTATATTTGAAATGTGACGTAAGTTCATATTACTTTTGTACACAACTACATATAACTTAAGTTTTTCACCTATACATATATACGTGGTAGTTACATTACAGTATATAGGTATTTTAGAAGCCCTGTGTATTCAATTCAGCCTGCATGCAGGTGAGCAAAAAACAAAACAACACTTAATCATGAAATGCATTAAATTAGATTCTTAAATAAAATGCTATTCTTTCGGATAAAACTGAAAAAGAGAGGAGTATTTTTTGGTGTATCCCAATTAGGTTTACCTAACAGAGTGCGTCAGTGGCCCCCTCGCTGTTCGGTTTGCTCAACTTCTCGAGTGACCTGCCTGGGCTTTTATTATGCTGGTTTATAACGATTTTGCGTTTGAGGTGTTTTAGGTAGAATAGTTTTTAACTCGGCCGCCATTACTGTCAAGTACATAAGAGTTGGTTATCAAAACGTTGACAATACGGAAACACGTCAAAGGCGGTATCGTTATTACCGAGTAGAATCTCAGCCCAAGTCGATTGCTGCATCCCTAAATTCATCACAAACCGTATCGCAAATTACTAAAAAACGGAACACACATAAGACGACTTTGTCGCCCGACTGTCCCTATGTCAGTTTCTCTCAAGAAAACTTTTTTAACTTAAAGTAACATACCGTTTCCTCGCCTGTTTTTCAAAAACTGTTAACTAGGCACATTAAAAACCGGTATATAAATATACTAAAAATAATACATTTACTTACTACAGAAATAAATGCCCCAACACTAAAACTTGCGCAAAGTAATTTTTATATTGCGGTTGGTAAAGTAGTTCTACTGTCCCTGTGCGGTATGTATTCTACAAGACAATATCTCCGAGTAGCGACGCTTCCTAGTATTGCATACGGATAAGACGAAAGGCGCGGGACCCTCGATGCTTCAGTTTGACTCGCACTTCCTTCGTCCGTCGAGCACTTTACCGCTAGTTTCCCCAGTACACTTAGTAAGAAGTTTACACGGAGTTTGCAAAAAATGCTAAAGCAAAGAAACTAGACTAAGTTAATGATATAGGATACCATTTCTTGCTAGACTTTTAATTAACTGTTAATTGAAAACGCAAAATTCGTTTAGAAGCAGAAATGGTTTTTAATTGATGTTTTTCATAGTTGGAATCAATAATTACTTTTTTGCCATTTAATCAAACCATGGATGGAGCTTATCTTTATGAGAGCGAACACATCTCTCCTGACAGTTCTTCATATTACGCAACAGCTTCTCAAAAATATTTATTCTTGGCATACTTGCGTTACACCAGGATAATTATACAATATAAATGGCAATTTTTAGAAGCAAGAGGGACCTATAATCATTCAGAAAGTATTTTTTTATTGCAAGGAAAAGGCACACGAGCACACAAGCCACCTGATGGTAACTGGGATCTGCGAGCCATAGATATTTGAATTCTGAAGACTACAAACTCAAAACTGCAATTTCACCGATTGTCTTATCCTCACACCGGAACAGATCAACGCCAACGCTGCTGCTTGTCTGCTGTTGCTGGAGAAACCTGTAACGGCATTAGTACTCTACTCGATTGGTGAGAGTCGGAAGTCGTCACAAAAGTCATTATTTTATAAAATTACATTATATTTCAATCAATTTTTTTTCCGTATTTTCCTTAATAAATAATAAAAAAATCTTTAATAAAACATTCCCTTTACTTATCACTGTGGGTTAAACGTCGGGTAGCTTATGCTATGCTTTGACATTTTCTGTCAGATGCAAATGTCACAATTTCAGTTAAGGACAAAACATGGCATAAGCTACCCCACGGTTATTCCACGGTTATAAGTAAGGGGGTTAATCTATTAGTAACCGATATTTATTATCTTTGATTGCGTGCTGCTATGTATGTGTTACGTTTCTAGTTAAACTCGCACAACTGTGTGCGCAACTGTGTTCGTTCGTGGAACTACTTTATTTTACAGCCTATTTCTTTAACTGTAGTCATAACAAGAAAGCATCACGCTCACAACAAAAGTTCGGAGTGATGTTTTAGGAGAGAAGTTTATTTTTTAAATCATTTAAGAGGTTTTATGTAGGCTCACGGGTTTGGGGTCACTTGTTTTGAGAAAATCACATAAAGTGGCGCAATTGCTTACCTTTTGGAAATATTGAACTTGAAAAGTGTAAATTGCGCTAGAGTTACGTGTTTAGGCGTTTTCCAAAAAAAGTGTACATCCTTAAGGACAAAGTTAAGAAAATTAAACTTTTTCTATTTCGTCACGAAAATTAGCCATACACTTAGATAGGTACAACTTTAATTTTTGTGACGAAATGGAAAGAGTAAAATTTTCTTAATTTTGTCTTTAACAATGTACACTTTTTTTCGAAAACGCCCGTTTGTGTCCCCTCCCCTCCCCACAGCCAAAACTACCAGTAATCAAAAAAATAAAAATATCGTGCGATTGCCGGCTTAGAATAGTGCCACCCTATGTCTTCCCGTGGATGTCGTAAGAGGCGATTAAGGGAATAAAGGGTTGTAGTACCTACTGTTAAGCGATGGCTTGCAACATTAATACAATGGTCATTCTTACCCTGATTGTGCAAAATGTGGTTACAGAATTATTTTTTAATTACACTTTTAGAGTTGTTGGTATTTCTGTAGCTCTTGCAATGCGTACTCCACTCTGGGAATGAAGGCGTGAGGTTATGTATGAATGTAATAAAAAACTATCACGAGTAAGTAGACTTGATGGATCCCTATATACAGGCGGCTGAATAAGTGTTCATACCTAAAAATAACTTTATAACTTAAAAGCACCAAATAACTTTAAATAGAATATTAGTTTATACCTAAGCACTTATGGTCTAGTATGTGGTGGGAGAAACGGCTAAGGAACTCTACACTGAGCATGGTCCGACATGCTCTATTCCGGTTTTTTAATTGTACGGGTTAATTATGCTGAATAAAAACAATGTTTATAAAAAAACGCGAAACTTATATGTGAGGTGTACGACCTATAGTGACAAATGTTGAGCAGGTAGGTAATTTATTTAAAATTATAAAACAAGTGTTATCACATTCGGGTAAGTACATACATAGGTACATAGATAACATCACGCCTTCATTCCCAGAGTGCGGTAGGCAGAGCTACAAAAATACCAACAACTCTAAAGACTTACTGATGTTTCTGTTGTTGTGTTTTCTGTTTGTATATTTTTTGGGTAAGTAATTGATAGAAATACACATGCACACATTAAAAGGATAATATTAAGACTTACCTACAATAAGTTCCTAGTTGCTAAGGATCGTTCTCTTTTCTTTCTAATATTAGACTGCATGGGGATTAAGGAAATGCCCCAGTTGGGAAACCCTTAAATCTCGAATGTTTTTTTGAATTTGAAATTACTTATCGATTTTTTTAATATATTAGTATCATAATCTCGTAGGTACTTTATATTACCGAGGATTCAAATCATGAAAACCAGTTTTCTATTCTGAATTTGATGATCCCGAATAGGTTTTCATAATCCTAAATAATAATAATAAAAAAATATGTTATATGAAAAATCAGAAAAATAAAAAAGCAATTGTGATAGGTATCGAAGATAAAATACATCCATACATCGTTCGTTACTGTTCTACCCTGGCTTGGTCCACAAATTAGGTGCGACGAGCGTAGCGAGCGTGCCGTGGTATCTGCCAGTGATCGCTAGCACTAAAGTATTATTGATTCAATCACATGAAAAAACAAAGAATTGAACGATAAAATTACAATAAAATCGAATTGCAATTAACTTTACGGAATCGGGTGGGTAAGTACAGTCAAGGCCATAAATATGTATACACTTTAGTATCTTGTCTATTTAACGTCATGCTTAAACTGCCATATGAAATTGCCACAGCGATTAAAGTGACAAGGTACTAAAGTGTATACATATTTATAACCTTGACTGTACTCAAGAAATCGGAAATATGAGGGTGACACTGAAAGTTTTTAGAACTGGCCACTTGTAAACAAAATAACTAAAACTAAGTTTAATTTTGAAATTGGAACTCTGCCAATATTATTGAGTGTATGAATTTTATCCATTTGTCATTTGTTTTACGATTTGGCGGCAAATTGAAAATTGACTGAGTCACGTAAGCATGAATTTAACGCGAGAAAATTTTCGTGCATTGATTTTTTATGACTTTTGATATCATTTAAGTCAACAAGAAAGTTATGATAGACTACGATTGGTCTTTCCCGATGAAGCCCCATCTCGTGCCACTGTTTACAACTGGTTTAATGAGTTCAAACGTGGTCGCACTAATCTCACCGATGATCTGCGTTAGCGACGCCCTTCTACGGCGACGACTGAAGATAACATCAGTGTTGTGCGGCGTATGATAGAGACTGATAAAAGAGTGACCTATCAGCAGATTCGAACAAGCTTAGGCTTCGGTATGAGTCAAGTGCACAAAATCCTACATGAACCTTTAGCGGTCAGGAAGCTACCTCGTAATTTGACCGAGGCCCAAAAACTCCATCGTGATGATTGATGCCGTGCAATGATTGAAAGATTTAACGCAGGTGACTCAAATGCTGCGTTCAACATACTTATAGGTGAAAAACTTAAGTAAAGGACCTTTTGTGTGTGGTTGTGTAGGTACAAAAGTAATATGGAACTTACGTCAAATTTCAAATATAAAATGTCAAACGGTCTATACAGTGGTGCTAGACAAGTTGCATTCGACAATCGTTAGGGATTATGTTTCGATTGAAAAATATATGGAATTGACGTTAGTGTCACACTAACAATTGTTGGCCACTTGTCTTGGAAAAAGTTCGGGAGGTACGACCTCGCTGTAGAATCCTCCTTCACCACGACGTCCACGACAACGCGTCGTCGCACACCGCCAGGCGAACGGTCGACTATTTGGCGACGTCAGACGCGATTTTTATTTATTCCCGAAAATAAACGATAAACTTCGAGGAAAAGTTTTGTGGACGCCGAGGAAGCTGTGGCTGCGTTTCAAAAGGCCGTCGAAGAGACCCCTAAGGACGAGTGGGCAAAGTGCTTTTCCCAGTGGTTCGGATGCAGCGATGTATAAACAAGAATGGACACTATTTTGAAAATATATAATAAAACTAATAACTTGCTAGTTTACTCAGTTTTTGATTTTCTTAGAATCTTCAGTTTGACCCTCGTATAACAAAACGAAATTCGGAAATTGAAAAAACGGTATTTGTTTTTTTTTAAATATAGTAACCGGGATACGTAGTACTTTTCGAGATTTTTATAAGTCGATGATTCGTGAAGCTGAAATTCGGATTAGCGATGTTTCGGAGTTTTCAGAATCGGAATTATTTTACGAAATTCGTGTTGAATCACTACAAAATACCTTCTGGAATTCGAGGGCCAGACACAACATGCGCTGCGTGTCGACCATAAGCCGTTTCCTAAAAGCTATGTTGTTTTCCTGTAATAGGATAGTTTTCTACTTTTGTGTTCTACCCATGCATGCATATATTAGATGTAAAGTCAAGTCCGTCAGTTTGTTTCTATATAGGTATAATGTAGCCTATCTATGTCACCCGGACCATAATATTCACGAATCGATAAACAACCTTATTCATCAAAATCGGATGAGTAGTTTAAGTAAAAATACCGTAGGATATACGTAAATACAAACGCACATAGGTACCTTCTACATATTACACTAAACTCATAACCCGTCCTTTTGGCTTTGCCGTAGTCAATAAAACATACCGTATCAGTAAGTCCGTACCGTATCTAGTACGTCTTAGTAGCACAATTAAAGAGCAGACCGGTATTATTTGCAGTTTGTTCTAGAGTTGCACCGGGTTTTAGACCTACCAAAAAACGTAACCATCTCATAGGCAAGTATTTAAAAATAAATTAATCTAACCATCTAGTTATTTACACACATTTCTAGAAATTTTCGACACATAAAAAAGTTTTTTTATTAAGTAAGCACCAATGTTCGACACTTTTAGCTGACATGCACCAGTAATCGACAGAAGCTTTTAATTCAAAGATCATAGGGTTACAAATTGATTGTTGCAAAACAAATGAATAACTCTTATCTTCTTTGCATAAGAGTCAGTGTCGAACATTGGTCCTAAGTCGAGTACTGGTGTCGTTACCTTACCTAGGTAGGTACCTACATTGAGTTTTGAACAGGAGAGTAGTTGAAGTCGACCTCTGTTAGAATATCCTGTTAGGTATACTAGGTAAATTATTTCAGAACAGGATTATCACTACGTCAGGCTAGGTAGGTAGGTACCTAGGAATATTTCTACAAAGCTCGCCTCATTTTGCTTGTTAGATATTAATTATAGGCTATAATAAGGTAAGACTAATTAATTTAATAATGGTAACGATGTACCTACGTACTCGTACCTACCGACGTTACTATACCTGTATCTTTGTTTGTACCTACGAACTATTCATTACCATCCCGGCAACGCATACAGTCCTATACATATACATATACCTAAGCGTTTTCCCTACTATCATCACCCAGGGATCTTGCGTTTCCTTTAACAAGTAGGTAGGTACAAAGAGGTAGGTATGTTCGTTTTACAGAATGCGATCTTCGTATTAAATAAGACGTGTATCTTCTGGGGAACGATCTGGACAGATTGGTAGCTTGCAGGTAGGTTCATTGTAAGTGGTATAAATAAATGGTTAATACGTACCTAGAGTGTATTTACAAGTCTTACACCCGTATTTATAGACAAGAAAAGTAATTAACTAATCACCTACAATGATTTAAGAAACGATTATAGTACGATTTTGGACATTACTATTACTCAAGTAGTTAGGTATGTCCTTTTTTTTGTCTATAAATACGGGTGTTACCTTTAGGTAAGTCTCGTTTGCCCACCCTTGTAGGTACGCTGTTATGCGAGTGTAGCCGGTCTCGCCCGCACCCAAAAGTATTTTAAAACTTGTTGCCTACGACGTGCGCTGTGCCTACCTAAGAATATAATATTCCGATAAGCGTCGCTGAGAGCGACTGCATTTAAGCAGGTTAGCCATGAGATACATTCTGCAAGAGTTGAGCACTGAGAGCATTAGACAAAATGAAGGTAAGTAGGTATTAAACCTATAGAGGCAATCGACGACAATGACAGCTCCCGTCAAATCTATTATAGGTAGGTCGGTAGGCTCGCGTCGGTAATTACATTAGTTTCCCGCTACTACCACTATTTTAACAAGATGCATCTCCAAAACTTCCTTCGCAATGCATCCCTAGGATAGGTATCTAAGGAATTTCCCCTCCACAAGGCCCTACGTCCAGCGGTGGCGGCTGTGCGTTGTCAGTCAGTCACCCAGTCACGGTAGGTACTGTTTTATATATTCAGATTATGATGAGGTAGGTATTTCATGTCCATCATAATAATATTAGTTAAATTCAGAGGCGTGGCTCTGACGAGTTACAAAATACTCAAATAAAAATTTTTGTTACCTAGGTAGGTATATAAAAGCCAAAAATAATGTCAATAACTGAGATGACATCGTAGGTAGGTTTTTTGGGGTATTTTTGTAACACGTTAATTAAAGGCTAGGCACTCATGCTTCGGTTAACTGGATATGTTAGGTACCTACCTAGCTACCTAGCTAACCCTTATTTAGTTAGGCAGGTACCTATGTAGGATGGAAATGATGTGCCTAATATACGAGTAAGAACATCAGAGTTGATGTCAACATTTGCCTTTTTTGTTCTTAGGTAGGTACAATCAAAGGCATAAATAAATAGGTATTTATTTATGCCTAAACCCTGACAGTCAATAACTGAGATGACCGCGTAGGTAGGTTTTTTGGGGTATTTTTGTAACACGTTAATTATAGGCTAAGGCGAGATGGCCACTACCTATCTAGATATTAGTGCTATTTACTGAGTTATGTACCTACACATTTTTAATCCCAAAAATGCTAGGTATTTTTTAATAATTACTAATTATATTTTACGGTCCACCTAAAGACTTCATAAAGTAGACCGGGAGGTAGGTATAGGAACCTTCTTCCTCCTGTCACAATTATATTAACCATTTTAATTTAAGCCCCAAGCAAGTCAGCTTTTAAGCGGATGCTTCATCATAAGCGAAGTCGTAAATTTATCATCGCTTTATCTAATTATTTATATATTTCATTAATATGTTCAAGTAAGTATGAGTTGAATCTATATGCTTAGGTATTAGATGTTGTATGTAGCTACGTTTATTTATATTTTATAATATACTAGGTACCTACCTACATTGTATATATTTTATAATATACTAGGTACTACCTACATTGTATATATTTTATAATATACTAGGTACTACCTACATTGTATATATTTTATAATATACTAGGTACCTACCTACATTGTATATATTTTATAATATACTAGGTACTACCTACATTGTATATATTTTATAATATACTAGGTACTACCTACATTGTATATATTTTATAATATGCTAGGTACCTACTTACATTGTATATATTTTATAATATACTAGGTACCTACCTACATTGTATATATTTTATAATATACTAGGTACCTACCTACATTGTATATATTTTATAATATACTAGGTACCTACCTACATTGTATATATTTTATAATATACTAGGTACTACCTACATTGTATATATTTTATAATATATTAGGTGCCTACCTACATTGTATATATTTTATAATATACTAGGTACTACCTACATTGTATATATTTTATCGTAATTATTTTTTCCTCAACGCTATTTTCATTGCACTGACCTTGGTTTTTATTGTGTTTCGCCCACTGGTTGACTGGTAGAGAAACCCATTGGGCATTAAGTCCACCATTTGTACTTTCCTGTGTTTATTAAGTAGGTATTATGTTTCGCTTACTGGTTGTCTGGTAGGAAACCTATTCGGTATTAAGTCCGCGATTTGTACTTAGTGTTTCGTACAAATTAGTTTAAATAGGTACTTAATTAGATAACCATTCAAAAATCAATCAATATCAAAATAAAATGTTTATTCAGTAAATAGGCCACCATAGGGCTCTTTTACACGTCGGTAATATGAAGTGAATTTACTAGCGCTTCAGATAAGACCATCATTGCGGAGAAGAAGCGCCAAGAAACTCCATTGGTAACCAACCTATGTCGTATGTAGGTAGATGTAGGTTAGGTTACTAACGATTAATTGAATTGTTTAATGTAGGTAGGCTTTATTACTCGCGGGAAATATTATTTTATTAGATCATGATCACGAATAATCTAAGGGAAGTGTGGGCATAATTTAAAGTAGTGTAAGATGAAAAACTACTGACCTCGCTTACCTATAACTAATTCCTTTCATATTTATTTATACTACACATAGGTACATACATAACATCAAGCCTTCATTCCCAGAGAGGGGTTGGCAGAGCTACAGACATACCAACAACTCTAAAAAGACTTGTTTATCTAGACACGCGGCAGCGTGTCCAGCCAAGTTCACGCCAAAAGGAACTGGCGAGCAGCAGCCGTGTGTTATTTACACGAACCGTTTGGAGCCACTTTTGACCCCTCAATAACTCCAAATCCATTTAACATAGAAACTTGACATTTGATATGTGTAATAAGACCCTTTAGATCAACTAGAACCCCAAATTTCATAAATATAGGTTAAGCGGTTATTGAGATATTAACGTCCGAAAATGGGCATTTATTCCACTGACTGACTCACTGACTGACTAGTAATCAAAAACCTAACCCACTTCCAGGTGACCTAGAAAGGTGAAACCTGGCATCCAAGTGGGTATTTGTGTGTATACAAATAAAAGAGTCTGAAAACATTGATTTTTAAGTTTTATTATTATTATTATTATTTATGCTTGGTACTTCAGAACTCCGTTATTTACTAACCGATTTGGAAAATTATTCTTTTGTTTGAAAGGGTATACTTCCGGAGTGGTTTCATCATCATCAGGTCCAAATCTGATGATGGAGTCCGATGCTGTCCGGTTGTCTCTCGAAAACTTACCTATAAGGTTGTTATTGGCGTTGAAAAGTTGTATGCTTCTTTCACGTTTCCTACAGAGTTAATATTTTGTCGGTTATTTATTTGTTTTGGGTTATTCATTTGTAGTGGCGATTGAATTTGTCCCTATTTAATAAATTAGCTGATTTTTTTCATTTGAGCTATTAGTATAATATAAATAAATATAGTAAAGGATTCTTACTGCTGCATCACATAAGTAAAAAATAAATTTAGCTTCTTTTTCCTTCCTTGTTTTAGATTTTTACAACTTTTACGTACCTACAAAGGTCCCTACTCATTATACGTAAATTGGATATTAAATAGGTATTGACTATTAGGATGAGTCGTACAATAGAATTGGTGGTAGGAATGTTATAAGCGTAAAAATAGGGGCACGTGTAATGCTTCGTAGGAATATAGACGTTAGTAAAGGACTTGTAAACGGATCGATTGGAATAATAGAAAAAATACTTTGGGACATCGACTGCCATAATAAAGCCAGAAAAATTAGAATTAAATTTAACCATAGTTTAACTTATGAGTTAGAGCGCGTTAAGACTAAGTTTCAAATATTGGGTAATGCATTTGTGCACCGAGAACAATTTCCTATTTGTCTAGCCTACGCTATTACCATCCATAAATCACAAGGCCTTAGTCTTGACAATGCCTTGCTTGATATCGGGTCTTCTATATTCAGCAAAGGACAGGCTTATGTAGCACTCTCCCGAGTCAAGACCTTGGAGGGTGTTCACCTTATAAATCTAGATCCTAGCCAAATAAAGGCACAAGAAAGCTCCATCGTAGAATATAACCGCCTGCGAACATTATACCGCCCTGATTTGACAAAGCTCTTAATAAATAGAAAACGTGTGAAAAAAATCACAGATAGTGAATGGGCAATGCGCTCTGACGTTTCAGACGTGCAGGAAAATATAGAAAATGACAGCGAAAAAAGACCAGTGCGCAAACGGAGGAAGAGGATGTAAGATTTAATTCATATCATTTAGGTACCCACCTAAAATGGTAATTTATTTATTTAATATTTATCGCATTTCTTTAAAAATTAAACGCGTACAACGCGCGCGCGCGTTATTTGACAAAAAATAATGATATCCCATCAAAAACATAAATGTAAAATGGAAGCCAAGTTCAATATTAAGAATATCCGATGCGCGGTTGTCGACTTCGCCGACAAAAAAATTGAGATCTAGATGGGTGCCAAGTTCGGTAGATAATCCTGATATTATATGTATTTATTAAGAATATACAACATTCAAAAATAAATTAAAAACACATTTTCCTATTTTTTCTGCTACAGCAATGTTTGCTATTTAAAAAGTACAACTTCTTAGAACACCAATTATTTATACAAAGCAGATAACTTAGGATAAACTGCAGCTCAAAATTGGACTTGGCTAGTTTTCACGTCCAAGGTATCTTGCATTTGGCTAATCAATAAGTTATAGGGTACGCAAGTTACTGTATTTATATTGTGTGGTCATATCATACTCTTCCAAACAATTGGCTTGCTGGTAAAAACTAGCCGAGTCAAATTTTGAGCTGCAGTTTATCCTAAGTTATCTGCTTTGTGTAAATAATTGGTGTTCTAAGAAGTTATACTTTTTAAATAGCAAACATTGCTGTAGCAGAAAAAATAGGAAAATGTGTTTTTAATTTATTTTTGAATGTTGTATATTCTTAATAAATACATATAATATCAGGATTATCTACCGAACTTGGCACCCATCTAGATCTCAATTTTTTTGTCGGCGAAGTCGACAACCGCGCATCGGATATTCTTAATATTGAACTTGGCTTCCATTTTACATTTATGTTTTTGATGGGATAATTATGTTACCACATTTTGTACAATCAGGCCAAAAAGTTTACTAGTGTATTAGTGACAGGTTGCAAGCCCATCGCCTAACAGCACTACAAGCCCTTAATCCCTTAGTCGCCGACATCCACGGGAAGACATGGAGTGGCACTATTCTAAACCGGCATCACACAGGCAATATTTTCACATCATAAATTATACTATACCTGAAAATATCGTCCAATAACCCATTTTCTAAGGTCCGGACTCTTATAGGTAGTTATTGCAAGTCGGTATGTACCAACCTATACCTAAGCATCGTCATATTATTATACCTACCTAGTAATTAATTGTCAAATCTCGGCATGACTATTTACGAAACCTCGTTTTTTCATCTTACTTCGTGCTCTGTTACCTCATGTAGGAACAAGATGCAATCGTTTCGTTTTGAGGTGATGATCGCTTGATAAGTTTAAATTGCACTGCAACGTATGTTTTAGCCTATCTTTCGTACCTAGTTGAGAATTAGCAAAAGTTTCTCTGGCACAATGAAGGGGAAAGAGTATAAGACGTTTTTAATAAAATTGTACATAGTTAAGGGCTTAAATTAAAACTAAACTTAATTGATTCCTTTGCGTAACGAGATTTACCCATAGGTATTGTTAGTAGGTATAAACTAACATTCGTTATACAAAGGACGCGATCGACATTTTTGTTTTCATTAAGAGTTCAACTATGTATTTTTTTTAAAACGTCCCTAATAGTAGGTACCTCTTCTAAGATTCTCTATTAAGATAAGATGGCGTCAGGTCGACTCAACTGATACAAATTCCTCGACAAAAGGTTTATGCAATGAAATGAAGTGTGCGTTTTCAATAGGATAAGTAGATACAACTCTAGTTAAACAAATCGTGATGGCATTGGCTAAAGTTTACGAACTCCAGTTATCCTGACTGTAGGTAATAGAAGTTAATGAAAATTGATTTACGTATCATTTTTCAAAGAAAATTTATGAAATTTTGAAAGTCCGAATTACCTACCCCTCTGATGGGGTTTGTGCAACTAATGTAGGTACCTACCTACCTATCTAAAGCGCATAGAAACAATTTTCAGATGTCCTAATATCGATCTTCCCTAGGTAATTGTTTCTTCTAGGTAAAGAGTGGTAAGTAACTTGAACAAATTATATCTACTTACCTACCTACCTACCATTTCAAACATATTTTTGTAAATGGAAAAATATGTTATAAGTATACAATACAATACAATACAAAACACTTTATTGTCCAAAAAACAAAAACATCACACAGAATTTGCACAATTTAGAAGACCCAGGTAAACAACAGGCGGTCTTATCGCTGATTAGCGATCTCTTCCAGACAACCTTAGAAGGGATAAGGTGTCAAGTATAAGGTGTATAATATATATTCCCCCTTATTCTGCCTTTTATAGATAGATAATTTAACTTATGACTTGACATAGATCACTGCTCATCTACCAATGTCATCACGATAACTAAGAACAGTGTTGCTAGTTCAAGACAGCCTCAGTAACTAGGTACTTAGCTACTAACATTAGGTAATTGAGCCCCAGCAGCGCCCTCGTGGATATGTCAACCGCATTCAGTCTTCTCAGATTAAAGTACATAGGTAGGTACCTACCTAACTACCAGCTACGTATGACAACAATTATATTCAAACTTTAACCAAGTTACTAATAAGTAGGTAGGTACCTATATCCACATATTTTTCAATTTGTAGAAATAATGGTTCCGCATCCACAATCACCAAGAATAACACTACGGTTATAATTATGTAATTGATTACTTGTGACTGATTAGTTAGTTTGAATTAATGGATTAAAACAATACAAAGTATCGCTCGTTGCATGCAATGCTCGCCTGCAATGGACGCATTAGACTCCGGGTGCAACGTGCGCGGGCGCCGGTTAGAGGACGATCGATGGGGGGGTTGCGGGGCGCGGAGCGGGGGCGTGGCGGCGAGGGCGGCACGCGGTGTTATTGGTCGGCGCGACCCACGCGCTCCGCCCCCACGGTGCCTTCGCCCGCTCGCCCGCTCAGTGCCTCGCGTGCCGCCGCATGTAGTGCACGTATCGTGCGCTTCACTTCCGCGTAACATTGCAGATGCGAGCCCGCCGCTGAAAAGAATGCCCGCCGAGGACGAACCCGGGGCGGCGATGGAGGGCCGTGACACCGCCGACGGCTCCCCGCAGCAGTTCTGCTTGCGCTGGAACAACTACCAGAGCAACCTCGCCAACTGCTTCGACCAGCTGCTGCAGAGCGAGTCCTTCGTGGACGTGACACTGGCGTGCGAGGGTCAGAGCCTGAAGGCGCACAAGGTGGTGCTCTCCGCCTGCAGCCCCTACTTCCAGACGCTGTTCATGGACAACCCGTGCCGCCACCCGATCATAATCATGCGCGACATCAAGTACTGCGACCTGAAGGCGGTCGTGGACTTCATGTACCGCGGCGAGATAAACGTGTCGCAGGACCAGATCACGGCGCTACTGAAGGTGGCGGAGACGCTCAAGATCCGCGGGCTGACGGACGTGAGCGGGGAGCACGCGGTGCTGCGGCCCGGCGCCGCCGAGCGGCCGGCCAAGCGGCCCGTGAGCCGCGAGGCGGAGTCCCCAGCCAAGGCCCGGCGGCGCGGCTCGGCGGAGCGCAGCCCGGGCCCGAGCCCGCACCGCTCGCCGGCGCCCGACGCGCTGGACGCGCCCGCGCCCGCGCCGCTGCACGACGACGTCGACATCCGCCCCGGCATCGCCGAGATGATCCGCGAGGAAGAACGGGTAAGTCCCACACGCGCACTCCCCTACCCCCTACCCCGTCCCTACTGTATCCGCCGCTTTCGTTTGTTTGCCCACGTGACCGATTTATTTTTGTTTTTCCTTTATCAGCGAAACGATCACAATAATTTTATTGATAGTAAAAATATTTAATAACAATAAACATTTTTATCAAGAGATTTGATATAATATGTACTTTAAAAAACACCGATAAACGTTTATTCTATCGTTACAACGTTTACTGGTTTTCTTTCGTTACAACCTAATTTAAACATGATTGCACCTACCTAGGTAGACAGTTATCTACCTACTTACGTAGTTTGTAGTTTCTTTTGCCTGATTTAATTTCATAACTTTACTCGATAAGTAATAAACTTTGAGTTTTGAAATATAAAACACGCGTACTTAATCGGGCTCCGTTTGATGAGTGGAGGAGTGCAGCCCGCGCCGGCGCGGGCGCCGCGGCCGCCGCCAGGTGCGCTCTAAAGGCCACGGGCGTACCTGTAAAAAGAGGTAAGTTGTAACGGATAAACTTAATTAGGGTTGAATTAAACAGTTGCAACGTTGTTGCTCTTGCGGTCATTCGTATGAGACAATGTATTCAATGGTTCACCTTTTGGAAAACTGCGACTACTTGCCTACCTATAAATAGGTAAATAATGCTTGGCGATCTTTTTTCATTTAATAAGTAGGTACCTACATAAGTACAAAATGGAATTATGGAATAATGATATGCTCATATTTTGACTATACGTTTTGATTGTGTTAAAATAAATACCTAGTTCGACCCTTCGAGGCGGGGTGTAGGCGGCTGGTCCGGGAGACAAGAGCCGCGCGGGCGCAGCTGAACGACCCACGCTGCTAACTCGTCTGTGTCGCGCTTCAGGAGAGCTTTCTTGCATTTCATAAGTCCCTACCTTATACGAGTATTATAATTTTGACTACGAAATGTACCTATGCCTAATGCAGATTGCCTTCCATTCCTATGCGTATCCATTAGGTATGTAATGTACCTACCTGCCTATCCAGCGATTTATTAAGAGTTTAAAATTATTTATCAAAATCAGTCATCGTCCTCGTTTTCACTTTCCTCTTCCAGCCGTCAACTCGGTTTTCCTCTACCCTTATTATTCATCTACCTACGTAAGGACATTAATTTTATAATTAGATGCTTGTCCTCCGTCCCTTCAGGTAGGTACCTACTTTACTGAATCAAATTGAAATCGGCTAGGTACCTACCCACTTGAAAATTGCGGGATTGTCTTGCGCGCTAAGTAGATAGGACCTACCTACCTTTCTACACCTTTCTTATTATTACGTGCACGGGGAACAGGTTTCATTAACATATTCATTGAATTTATCCAACAATAACGTTATGTTGGTTACAATGCAAGCGTTCTTATATCTATCAACCTTCTGGTTTGTAGGTAGGTAGGTACTTTTTTCACCCGCTCTCGTAAGCTCTTAATAATGTTCTTGCTAGTCTTAGCGACGACTTTACCCGAACACGAAATACTTTTTAAGAGCTGTTGCACTGTAGAAGGTACCTACATATTCGGAATCTATCACCTAGAGCCGTAAAGAACCAACAGAAAGCATTTTGTATCAGAATAGTTACTTGGTTTTCTTCTGTTTCTTAAATCGAGGTTATAGGTAGGTACCTAGGTAAGCACGTCCCAGCGCCAGCGTCGGCCGCGCTCGCGCCGCGCGGGCGCCCCGACGCGGCCGGCGCGCGGGTACGCGCTCGTAAAGTTTTTCCAGAGCCCCCACCCACCGCCGCTCGCGAAACTTTCCGTTCCGTATCGCATTACGTAATTAATTTTATTTTACACTTTGTTACTGCTATAATGTAAAAAGTTCTTATACAAATATTTCAATAGTGCATGAGAGCTGTAGAGGAGGCTTTCATGCTCATACATTGTAAATTGATATTTTATATCAATTTAGGTATATTTTCCTACAAAAGATAAGTAAGTAATATACCTACCTATATGAATTTTCGATGTACCTTAAATCATGTTAAAATGATTTTATTTGTTTTATTGTAGTGGTGTCGTAGACGAACATACCTACATACACAGACTATGGAATAAAAAAAAGTTACATCTGTAAATAAAGGGAGGGGCAGCCGCGGCGCGAGCTCGCTAGTGTGCCAGCGCTTCGCTGCACGCTGGATGGAAGGAGATCCCTTTATTTTTGTACTTGCTACCTAGTTGTAATTATTATTCTCAACTAGCTACCTATTGCTCGAGGCTCCGTCCGCGTACCTAGTCATTTATCGCTTTTCTCCGGGGTACTGTTCAGTTTTCTGGGGTCAAAAGTAGGGCCTAATGGCTTTTTCCGGACTTCAAGACTTTCCATATAGCAAGACTTCAAGCTAGATCCATATCCAATTTCATAAAAAAGTGATTTGAACTGTACCTTGCAACTGGTGATCGGAGTATCCAGAATTGTCGTTCGAAGGCATGCGGGAGAGACCTATAAAAACTTACTTAATCATTTTTAATATATCTTCTAAAATTTGTAGTATTAGCCCGCTTCGACTGCCCGTGTATAACCTACAAGCCGACGTAATATAATAATAATAAATCTTACAAATCGTGAATGAATTTTTTAAGTAGGTAGGTGTGTACCGGAGATTACCCTCCACATAGGTAGGTAAAAACAAACTTACAAAATCCGCTCTACCTTTAGTGTAGGTACTGACTGATACATTGTTAATATCCTTTACAGCCCTCTTATAACCTTGAAGTATTCATTAAGTTTAAAAAAACGGTTAATACCTACCTACCTGTAATATTATACTTAAACGTAGCAGGTACCCTATATTCTGTCGTTGGTAGGTAGGTATCAAACCAAAACTGGAAGTCCGCTTAGAAAAAAACATTAGTCCAGCAGACTTGCAACTACGTAACAGAACTCAGTGCATTTTTGTAGATACCTACCTACGTGAAATTAAGTAGGTATGTAGGTATATTTTAAAGCTTTTTGTAATGTTCGAAGTTAGTTAAAAGGGTTTGATTAAAATGACACAGTCGGACATTTTCGGCATTCGTTTTTTAGGATTCCGTAGTCAAACTAGGAACCCTTATAGTTTCACCATGTCCGTCCGCAGCCTAGCGCAGAGACTCTTAGTACTAGAGAGCTGTAATTTGGCATGAATATGCATATTAGTCACGCCATCAAAATGGTAGGTACAATAAAATGTTAAAAAAAAACCCCTACATCTAACGTGGGGATGTTTATTTTTCTCGTCTACCCTGTTGTGTGGGGTGTCGTTGGATAGGTCTTTTAAAATTATTACGGGTTTGTCCAAAAAGTTTTTCGATTATTCGTTATCGATCGTTATCCGTTCATGAAATATTAAGCTTAAAAGCGCAAATTTTTGTTAGACTCCCTCACCAGCCAAAACTACAAATACTAAAATCTAAAAAAAAACTTAAATGAAAGAGAATATAACGATTTTTTTAAGGAAAACTATCACGACTAAGTCTACTTAGTCTACATCATTGGTTTTTTTAGATACAGGCGATTAAAGTGTTTATACATACCTACTAAAATCATCTAAGACTGCACCAATTGGCTTAAAATAGAAAATTAGTTAGGTACCTATTACTTGTTGATTTGTATGTTTGTAGTACGTACTTAACGGCTTCGGAACCCTACACTGAGCATGGTCCGACATGCTCTTGCCCGGTTTACTTTTATTAGGTAGTTACGGTGTTCGTCGCCGTTTCATGTTAAGACAATTTGAAGATAGTAGGTACTACTTGGGTAAGTAGGACAAAAGGTGCTCATAATTTTTTTATACTAAATCCCAAGGTACTCTTTACAAACAATATTTGTAGGTTTCTAAGACTTTAATCTAATGGTTTAGTTACGACAAACAAAACTCATTATGAAGCCAAATAAATAAACCAAATAATAGAAGGTTTAGCTGAGCAAATGCTGCAAGTGCGCTTGCGCTGCTCCCGCGCTGTGTGCCGAGCAAATCTCGAGGATTACGAGAGCTTTTATTTAAAATATAACTTGCTACCAACACCTGCTATTGTTACCAGAGCGTTGTATAATTTTGTGTTTTGAGACCAAAACTAGGTCTTTCTGTTAACAAAAGGATATTGTTTCATTACAATTAGCAACGAAATCAACATAGATAAGTAAATGTTTGCATTATTCACGTGCTACATACATACTGTGGTATATTTAATGGGTGTTTAAGTATTTTTGCGACAGCCATGTGTAGGGCTCCGGGCGGCGCTTGCGCCTGGTGCGCGGGGGTGCGGCGGGGTCAGGAGGTACCTACGAGACTGGGTGCGGGAGTAATAGTTACTATCCTTTAAAATACCTACTTCATAGAAATGTCTTGAATGACTGCGTAGGTAGGGCGTTTTTTGGGTTCCTACTAAAATACTTTAAAACGGTACCCTTAATCGGTGGTCCGGCAAGACCCTTTTTCTCTGAAACGGCGCAGTCGGGGGACCTACTACAACAAAACTGTCCCCCAACTGCAATTACATACCTAATTATCTTATTTTATCCTTTTTTTCGTTCACTTTAACAAATGACAGGCCATCTATTTTGATAAAAATATATACCTTTTAGTGATATATAATACCTTACCTATACCAACGAGGCTAAAATGCCACGCAAATAATCCTCACCTACATAAGCGTAAAATGTTAGATTGTACGATTTAGACTGTTTCGATTTTTTGTTAAATGATGAACCTACGTTCGGCGCTTCAGTGTTAGTTACTTACTATGCTGTTGATATGGGCTTTAACTGTTTTATTATTTAACCTAGTAAGGAATTTGAAATGGGTAGTATTCTTGAATTAGCGTATTTATCCACAAACAACTAGGTCATAGGTGTATGGGGTAGGTACACCTAGGTTCGGTTTAAACTGAAGTTATGGTCGATTATAGAATCTCACAAAGCTACATAGGTACATGAACCCTAAAAACATAACAACTTATTCCAATCTAGTCTTCCACAGATAATGCTAAGAACTGCGTTTAGTTTTCAAACTTGACAGGCCATATTGCCGGAATGTACCGGTGTTCAAAAATAAGTTTCATAAAAATTATTGCAAACGTGTCTGAAATAGTAGTAAAATAACATAAATACAATGCCGTTAAATGCACTGTATTAGTTTTAAATACATTAAAATTGGTTTGTAGCCAAGTTTTGAATGTAGGAAATAAAAACTTGGCTTCTTTTAAACTTCTACATATGGTCTTTAAAGACGTATGGTAGTTGGTTCTATCATTTAAAACTAAACGCATAACTCCCGCGGGAGCTAAATCGGCTATAAGTACCTACTCTACCTATACGCCTGCGTGTAATAACACCCTTTGCGAGCAAGTGTGATGAAAAAAGTATTATTGGCGCCCTCATTTCAAGTTTTTATTATTACCTTCTGTTAGTCTGTTATAAGTACATTGTTACCCTGAAGTTGTTTCAGACATTACCTGTCGTACCTAATAGCCCGTTAAGAAATCAATTCCGACAGCTGGCATCGTAGAACAATTTATAACCTATTCTTGTTGGGATATAATTTGTACCTACTGGGATGACGGTACTTTAAGGGATGAAACCTAGCCTATTTATTTTACTTACACTGAATTACTTTTTTAAGGTTCCGTAGTCATACTAGGAACCCTTATAGTTTCGCCATGTCCGTCCGTCAGTCCGTCCGCAGCCTAGCGCAGAGACTCTTAGTACTAGAAACTGTAATTTGACATGAATATGCATATTAGACACGCCAACAAAGTGTTACAATAAAATGTAAAGAAAAAAAGGGTAAGGGATTTTTTCTTAGGGTAGGTACCTCCCGTACACGTAACTTGGGATGTATTTTTTTCCATCCCCAAGTAGTAGTAGTAGGGTGGGTGTCGTTGGATAGGTCTCAATTTTTTTTTTGAAAACGCTTAAGCTTTTTGATTAAGCCTTCAAGCGCTAATTTTTGTTAAGGCTCAAGTGTGTGCCCCCCCTTACAGCCAAAGCTACAAATGCTAAAAACCTGGAAAAAAACTTAAATGAAAGAGCGTATAACGAATTTTACAAGAAAACTACCACGGCTAAGTAGACATCATTGGTTCTTGAGATACAGTACAGGCGATTAAAGTGTTTATACCTACTAAAATCATCTAAGACTGCACCAATTGACTTTGAATAGAAAATGAGTTATTACTTGTTGATTTTTATGTTTCTTAACGGCTTCAGACCCCTACACTGAGCATGGTCCGACATGCTCTTGCCCGGTTTTTTACTAAATCAATAGTTCGCACTGCCTGGTAATTTAATCAGATACCTAACTACCTAGGTACATCTTACGATACTCTTTTTGTTGTCGCAAGTGTCACAACCGTCATTAATTATTCTTACGTTTCACATAATTTCGCTGGATGGTAGGTACGCATTTATCTTAGACTTTCATTTATAAAGTCATAGATTTACGATAATAAGTGTGCAAATATACACGTGCCGTGCATATTTCAATTAACGTGCGTAATTAAAAAAGTAGGTACCTACGTCGAAAAAAATATGTATTAGCGTCGAGATTAATTTATGCTGAACGATAAGACTATTTATTGTAGTCGCTGTTCGATTAATTCTGTTAAGTTAATATGGTCGAAGGAATCGAGATAAGCGCGTGTTTTTATTGCGTTATTTAGTGCGGCTTCAGCACGGCCCGCGCGCCGCCCGCTCGCTGAATAACGTTTTAGTTCAGTCAAACTGTATGAAATAAGGCTACCTACCTACCTTGTAAAAGTTCAGCTATCTGCCATTTTTGGATATGTTCTACAGATTGAGGCCTTTGTTAAAAATCACGGTTTAGGACCTTGGGGTGCAGCCGGCGGCTTTGCCGATATGACATCGAAATTTTGCCGCGTTTACGTTATAGGTAATCCAATAGAAGGTACATCCTAAACTTTGAGTTGTACAGCAAAGTTGTGAAGTAAACAAATTAACATGACTTATTTAGCTACAATTTTGTTATTGAACTATTTAAATTTAAGTACGTACCTAATTAATAGTGACTGAGAAACGATACTTAAAACTATGGGCAATTATAGGACTAATAATTTAACTAATTTATTTCACTACATTTTGAAATCGTTTACTATCTGTATATACCTATAAAAGGTAAATACTATTAACATACACCTACCTATTAAGCATGCTAGATCGATCGACCAAGATTTAACGTCGTTTTCAGGGTTCCGTACCAAATACTGAAAACGGAACCTTGAAGATGACTTTTTTGCCTGACTGATAAGAGTACGTAGTACCTAAGTACCTATCTCTGAAATAGCTAAAGCTAACCTTAAATATAGCATAGTTGTAGGGTGCGGTGGTCCGTTCCGTACTCCGTAGGTAAGAACTAGATCTCACTAGAAATTATAAATTTGAGCTTATAAATGAGACACTGAAAACAAAAAATATAGGTTACCCTTTTACGTGAGGTATCATCATGACATGAAATAAGTATTTTTTAAATCAATAATAACAAAGGGTTTTATTTCAGAAACGACTGAATTTATGTTACAATGGGACCACCTCGGGGGTATAATAAAAAAAAATCAATTTTAGAAGTCTGTCCACAATTGACGGAATAATCGCGTAACAAACACAAAAACCGGGCAAGAGCATGTCGGACCATGCTCAGTGTACGGTTCCGAAGCCGTTAAGTACTACAAACATAAAAATCAACAAGTAATAAAACTAATTTTCTATTTAAAGTCAATTAGTGCCGTCTTAGATGATTTTAGTATTGCCGCCTCAAGCACCAATGATGTCTATAGTCTTGATAGTTTCCCTTATAAATTCGTTTTATGTTTTTTCATTTAAGATTTTTTCCGATTTTTAGTTTTTGAAGTTTTGGCAGTGAGTGGGGGGGGGGAAGACGACACTTGAGTCTAACAAAAGTTAGCGCTTTAAAGCTTAATATTTCATAAACGGATAAGTTAATCGAAAAACTGTTTTAAGTTTAACTTACGTGTTAGGCGAGGTACCCTGAAAAATTTTTTTTTTTTACCTTTTATTGTACCACTTTATTGGCGTGGCTAATATGCATATTCATGTCAAATTGCACCTTTCTAGTACTAAGAGTCTGCGCTAGGCTGCGGACGGATGGACGGACGGACATGGCGTAACTATAAGGGTTCCTAGTATGACTACGGAACCCTAAAAAATTGCATAACATACCTCCTAAATCATAATCTAGGTATCTACAGGAAAATGAAAGGATTCTTAAACATGAGTATATTTTATAGGAAAAATAAAAAAAAATCGAAAGCCGTACTTTGAATTGCGATTTGTTAAATGTCTATGGGCCGGCACAAAGACAAATGGGAGGTACAACAAGAGCAGTTAAGGTTTATGTTTACGTACTTAAAAAAGTTATCCACAGGCGGGACTGCTAAAACTTACCTACCTAGTGACCAGGGTTCTAACTTTTGATGCCGATGGCGACAAAATGACGATATTCTGCATACAGGGTTCTCTCACTTAGCAAGCAGGTGTCAGGTTTTAATTGGTTTTAAAAAAAGCGATAAAATTATCACAATAAACTAAGTACAGCTTAATCGGAATCAAAATTCGAATCACACCAACAGCATGGTTTTCTACACCATTTATTACTAAACATGACAAATTGAGTCAATATTATTTTATGAATATCCATTCCTCGAGTATTGTTAAAATAATAATGCCAAATAATGAATCATACAAATTATTACAACATAAGAACAGTGTGGTTGCCGGGTTAGAATAGTGCCACTCCATGTCTTCCCGTGGATGTCGTGAGAGGCGACCAAGGGAATAAGGGCTTGTAGTATTGTTAGGCAATGGGCTTGCCACCTGTCACTACACTGGTTAACATCTTAGCCTGACTGTGCAAAATGTGGTTACAGACTTATCAACAAGTTTTAATTTGATGGTATTTCTGTAGCTCTGCCTACCCCACTCTGGGAATGAAGCCGTGATGTTATGTATACTGTATGTAAGTACGGATTAATTAACTGATTATGTTACTCGATGATTTGCGCCACTGTCCATCTCAATGTCAGTATAGGTAACAAATTTCAACCTTACATTACTGAGTAGTCTTTAATTTTTGATCAACCTATTGGCAAATTGACGTCATCGGCACCAAAGGTTGCTAGTGACACCAATATAACAGGATTATTAGGTTTCATACCTATTCATGTTTCGTTCAAGTAAGGTGTAGGTGCGGAACCTTCGGTACTTGTGTCTGACTTACACTATACCCGTTTTTTGTCTCTGACTCATGCGTATAACTAACATGTAAAATTAGAAGTTAATGTACCTGTGCATAAAGGAATTAACAATGTTTCCAATCTGTCAATAAACAATCGTAGATTAAATTAAGTCTATAGGAGGGCGGGTAATAAAGTAAACTATAAAATCGAATTAAAAAAAAAAAGTTGGCCATGTAGAACACTGGAATGGTTTGATTTTTTAAATATATTTTGCGGAATTCGGCTCGTTTAAGTCAGTCCTCTGTCAATAATTTTTTCGGTTAGCGAAAAAGTACAAAGGTAAAATTTCATTGCGGTATTATGCGTTGACTGATGTACAGTATCAAGTTTAAAATCCATTAGTAAGGGTTATAATCCCAATATAAAATAATGAATATAGTATCTAGGTATTCTGTTACTGACGGACATCGCACATGAACGAATATAGGTACATACCCACGATGGAGACTAAAAACTTGGAATAGGTACCTACATATTTTAACGTCGATAGGTACATAATAATAACTTTGATGATTATATATCAGTTTGTCTGTAGGTCCATACATACAATAAATACTTACAATATAGGTATAGTACTTTTATACTAATAGTACTTTGATGAACCAGTAATGGTATCTTCGTGATCATGTATGGGAAAAATCCGACTGTGTTTTGTAGGAAACCAGTTTAGCGACCCGTCGCTTCAAACCATTTATTTTTATAATACGAGTAGGATCTTTTAGAAAATTTAAATAAAATTTCAGTATATTAACTATATTTTTACATTATCGATATAACTATAATTATTATCCTTTCGTCAATAATACTACTTTGACTAGGTACTATATCATTGCACGGCTACATAATACATAGTAGGTTTATAAGTTATTATCATAATTTTCTGTTTCCAAAATTGATTTAATCGACTAAGAAATAAAATAAGCTTTGAAAATCGCAGGGTACAACACTATATTTTACTTTTGACAGAAAAATGAGAAATCAACCTTGAACGCCTCTCGACAAGTGCTCGACAGTCTGGACTGTTTTATTTTCGTTGCTGGTTTTCAATGCATGCCAAGTCTGGCGCGTCAAATTAAAGCCGCAGTGGAAAAGAAGCATTAGACACATAGTCGCCGGCTACTGTTTATATGAAATTAATACTGAGCAACAAAATAAATTGTTTTATAAATAATGATTACAGATATTTTAGAATTACCAATGAATTAATTACCGATAAAAGGGAACAACTTGATCTACAGCTCGCAACTTTTTTGGTGGTGTTTGAACAGTATTATTGAGCAAGCAGCCATTTTGTTTTTACACTTGAACGTTACACGCGGAATGCGGTCGAGAGTGGACAGATCATCGCGGCGAGCAACGACGATTTTTCTTTCCTTCTATCTCGATATAGTTCTGTGCTTTCTACCCTACTTACGCTTATAACACAAATATTTGCCGAATCGAACCCGGGGCCGCAAGTTTCGTAGGCAGTCACTTCCAACCAGGCTACCGGGTCGTCAATAACCACCACAGGATATTTCACGCTCGCTGCAAGCAACGCCGCGGGAAAGCCATAGTGCAAATATTTAACCATTTAAATTAATTAATTTCGTTTATTTATTATTATTATTATTATTATGTGCCTCGTCACAGTCGCTCAACTATCTTAATCGAGAAATCTTATGCCACCCTTGAAATAGGTGGGTACCATTTGAGGACTTTCGGTGGCCATCTGCGGTCTTCATCATCAGTTCCGCTTCACCAAAGATACTTTATGACGGCAAATGCTGGACTTGTTACTGAAAATACCAAAATTGCTATACGTATGCCTATAATATTTAAGGAGTTCGTTACAATGGGACCACCTCGGGGGTATAATAAAAAAAAATCAATTTTAGAAGTCTGTCCACAATTGACGGAATAATCGCGTAACAAACACAAAAATCCGGGCAAGAGACCATGTTCAGTGTAGGGATCCGAAGCCGTTAAGTACTTACTGTAAACAAAAAAATCAACAAGAAATAATGTTTTTTTTTATTTGAAGTCATTTGGTGCCGTCTTAGATGATTTAAGAAGGTATAAACACTTTAATGGCCTGTATCTCAAGAACCAATGATGTCTATAGGCGTGATAGTTTTCCTTTTAAATTTGTTATATACGCTTTCATTTAACATTTTTAGTATTTGTAGTTTTGGCTGTTGGGAGGCTTGGGGGAACACTCGACTCTACCAAAAATTACCGCGTTAATGCTTAGATGATAATCCGTAAACTGATAAAGTGTTTTCACAAACCCTCAATATTAAAGACCTATCCAACAACACCCCACGCTATGGGGAAGACGAGAAAAAAAAATACACCCCCAAGTTACGTGTAGGGGAGGAACCCTTTCAATTTTTTATTTAATTTTTTTTTAACTACTTTTTTGTTGTGACTAATATGTATAAGTATTGCTGCTTTCTAGTACTAAGAGTCTTTGCTTTAGGCTGCGGACGGACGGGCGGACATGGCGAAACTATAAGGGTTCCTAGTTTGACTACGGAACCCTATAAAAACAACATACCTAGTACCTACAGTCACATACAGTCTAATTGAGAATCTCCTCTTTTTGAAGTCTGTTAAAAATATAATAGATTGGTATTGTATCGTAATCCTAAAACAAACGATACTCCTTTTCACTTTATTCTAATTTACTTATACTCGTACCAACAAGTTTGTCAACAATTCTAGTGCAATTATTGTACAGTCGGACAACAGTTTAGTGCGTCATCAACTTACGTTATATGCTATTATTTGTTCAGTTTAAGTTAATTTTGAAGAGGCACTTAAAAACGCTCTACATCTTTTTGGGTGCTCTATGTGAGTATATACCTAGTTAGTCAGTTAGTTGGCCTCTGGATTTTGAAAACATGTGCCCTAATTAATTACTGTTTAATCAAGTACGGTCTAAGATTTAAAATAAAATACCGACCGTTGGAGAAACAATCGTTGTTCATTGGTCGTAAAGATAACGATAATTATGTTTGTTAGGGCATGATTCACCGGCGGTCCATTTCGCTTTATACTCGCGGCCGTTTCGTGAATAAGCCTCTATGACCTAACCTTTTAATGGCGATGATGAAATGCCCGCGATTCTTTGTTCCTGTTATTTATTACGTTACATGTTGTAACAGGATCGTTAGGAAAAATACACGCATATAGGTAAGTACCTATCTAGTAAGTGTAGATAAGTATCTATGGTTAAAGTGAAAAGTACCTTTTTACATAATTAACGGAATCTCATGTACCTAAGTTTTGATACATCATCGTTAAAATAACCTATTTTTGTTTTGGTTCCAACCATTTACTCATTTACTCAATACCTGATCACCAATTGAGACGGTAACCCTTCGTAAGAAAAAAATGCAAGAATATATTTTATCAATTATTTTTCCCTCCTAATTCTTTACATCATAAGTAGGTAATCATAACAACTTATAAGCGTGCGGATTAAATATGAAATTCTTACTTACATATTGCATTTATCAGAAAATCATAAAAATTAAATGTTTCATATCCGTTGTATTGTATTTTCACTTATTTTTAATTAATACTTTATTTGTGCGTGAAATTAAAATATGTAGACGTTTTAAAATTCACGGCACTTGCAACATTTAATTTATATTGCAGATTAATTTTTACTAGGACGTGACGCGATCGCTCAGTTGCTTGAGGATTAAGTAGGTATTTTATTTGTTTTGAAGTTTGAAACAAACCAAAAATAACAAAAGCGGTCAAGTGTGAGTCGCTGGTTTGCCGGGTTTTATCATATGTTATTTTCTGATGGGATTGCACGTTTAAGGCTTTACCATAGGCCAAAAACGGAAAAAAACTATTCGTACAAACTTGTCCACTGTCCGTCCGTCTGTCTCTCTGTCCGTCTGTCTGTCACCAGGCTGTTACTCATGAATCGTGACAGCTAGACGTTTGAAATTTTCACAGATGCATGATGTATTTCTGTTCCCGCTATAAAAACAGATTAAAATAAATATTTAAGGGGGCTCCCATACAACAAAAGTGATTCTTTTGCCGTTTTTTGCTCGATGTTAATAATGGCAACAGGTAGACGCTTGAAATATTCACAGAATATTTTGTTGTATATTCACTTTTAAAATAAATAATTCATCTTTTAAAGGGGCTCCCATACAACGCAAAATGAAATGATACATTTGATGCAAGGTGCTTCGATGAAATGATAGGCACCCTTTTTTTTGCCGTGTTTGGCTCGATATTAATAACGGCAACAGGTAGGCGCTTGAAAAATTCACAGAATATTTATTTAGTTGTATATTAATTTAAAAAATAAGTCATTTATTTAACATAAATTAAATCAAGGGGTGCTCCCATACAATAAAAGTGTTTTTTTTGCCGTTTTTTCGATCTTAGTACAGACACCTTGGTTACAGACAGACGCCGCGAATGGCCTCAAACATTACGCTAAAATAGATAATGTACCGGGATTCCGGGACTTATGTTGTTGTTGAAGGATACTTCAATTATTTTATTTTAAATGATGTAAATTGAAAATACACGTCACCTTTTGAAATAAATGTAGGTATACATTATTGAAAAAAGATTTTAATATTTGTCTTCAACAGTAGGTAATCTTGGCAGATTAATTAGTTATAAGTACATACTTTAAAAAATCGCAAACAACATCACGACCAAGTACAAAAGTAGTAAGTAATGACATAGGTAAAAATCTTCATATCAATATGAAAAGATTTTATTGGCTGTAAAATGTAAAAACAGCATTTTTTATACAAATGCGGTCGCGGGATAGAGTCTCATCCATATTAAGATAGCGACTCGATATCCTGCGAATTGCATCCGGAAATCCGATCACTGTGTCTAATGCTAGGTTTACACGGGCTTAGTACTTGTCATTAGTGTAGGTGGTTAGGGACTTATATGCACAGTGACAAGTGGCAAGTAACCGTCTACACAGAGGTGTTAGAGAATGGTATTAGTTTACAAGATCTCGCAATGGATCTACTAATCACTAATCAAAATGCACTTGTCATTAAATGTTTACACCACTCGACAAGTGACAAGTATTAGTAGATTTTTAGCTGCGGGTAGGTGCTTGTCGCTTAGTAAATAGGAACGGCTTGTAATTACTTGTACTTGCAGTTGCACTAATACTAAGCACTTCTACAACATGTTTACACACATGTGACGAGTGTAAATGACAAGTACTAAGCATTAGCTACTAAGCCCGTGTAAATCTAGCATAATGTTGTGTAGATAATGGTACGGAACCCTTCGTGCGTGAGTCCGACTTGCACTTGGCCGGCTTTTTTTTTTGTATCTTACAATAACCCGCTACCTATAACGCTGCGGTTTAAAAGATAAGAAACGAAGGCTTAGGGTGAAGCCAGACGAGCGTTATTTTCTCAGTTGTGAGTAGCGTAATTTCTGCCTCATTCGGTTACATAAACTCCTGTTTAGTTCACACGGCGACGCAATATGAGTTGAACTTTTGTATGAGGCAGAAATTACGCGACTCACAACTCAAAAAATTACGCTCGTCTGGCTGGCCCTTAGTAATAGTGTCTCGTTTGTCACCCTTTGGGTACGGAACCCTAAAAACAAGGTAATCCATCAACGCAGTTTCTTTTACAGATTTTACCCCAGGTGGCTAATTTGAAAACAAAAGTAGCTTACGAATTCGTTTTGTTTCTAATTCACAGCGCTTCGACCCCTTAGTATATCCGTTTTACGTGAGGATCATGTTTGCGATTTCAATAAATCCATAGTTTGCGGTGCATAATGAGCTACGAAGTGACAAGTCGCACTCAACTGCATGAATGAATGATCAGCCGTTCTACGGCAGCAAGTCGAAATTTAAATGTGTCCGCGTCATTCGCGGTCGCCGAACTAGCGCCAGGAGCCGGCGCTCACTTGACTGTTGTGTTAATTTTTCACCGCAACGATAAATGCAACATCTCACGTTGGAAGAACATAACGGAATCGTCTATTCTAATTGAATGACGAATCGAGCAACTAGTTAATTTGTTAAATAGACTCATTCATCTGTCCTGCCGGCCTGCTCTCTAGGGCAATTCGAGTGCCCTAGGATCGTAATACCTACCTTCTCTACTTGTGGTGTTGGTGAATCTATTACTCAGGCGCTTTCGGCGGTGGTGCCGGGGTCTGTCTCCGCACATCCAGCCACTGCGGTCCTGGATAACTACATTAGGTTCTAACTAAAAACTGCTGTGTACTTTGACTGCACTGAAAACCAAAAATGGTTGCTTCAAACAAGATTGTGATTGTGGTGAATAGGTAAGCCTCTTTTGTTTTTATACGAGCGTTTAGATAGATCATCTAGGGTGTAAGTAGAGTCACAGAAAAACTTGCTAATATCTAGCTGTTGTTACTACAAGATGTGGTTGATTACACAAAATATCGGAAGGTTTATTAGTTGCACTATACGGGGGTTATCCTGATAGCAAAAAACTCTACGAGTTGCGGCGAGAGCTCGTGGTGGCACCCCAAGGGCGTAAACTTGTATTGTTAACAAAGGCTTGTAGAACATATTCAAAAATATTGGATATATTCTAACTTTTTCAAGGTACGAGTAGGTAGGTTCCGTTAATTCATACAGATGTACTAAACTTATAAGCATTACCTTACGAAATAAGAATGAAACTTGTAATTGTGTTATCTATACGGCTTTTCACAATTTGTCTAACATAAATGTCGGCTATTCTCTTTTTACGCTTATAATTAAGCCTGAGTATACAGCGGTTATCTTCTTTATGGTTTTAATTTAAAACAACAAAGATAACACGCCGAAGTGCTATTTCATACGAATTAAGGCTAAGTTTGTGTTTACATGTCGATTCTTGTGGCCGTTGCTGTGTCAACATCTTACAATGAAATGTACGGTTGTGTATTCATTGTTTTAACGAGTTCTAGGGAAAATAATCCTTGTTGAGCGGACATAAAGAGTAACCACCGGGCAGCGCGGCGGCCGCGCCAGGCGCCACGGCGCGCGGCGCACCGCCTCCGCTCCTTTCTTTACCCGCGCCGCGAGCCCTCGGCCTTCATCTGTGGAATAAGCTAAATACTATGTAGCTATTTAGTAAATAGTTTGAACGTCAACTGGGAAACTGTCTACATCCAATTTTTCGATTAATATCTTATCTTATCTTACAAAGGGCCCTTTCGGATACAATTCGACCCCTATAGGAACTTTTGTGCAATTATGCTCTTACACACTGAGCTGTTCGAATATGCAGGTTTCCTTACGGTGTTTTTTCTTCACCGTAAGCCACCACAATGTTTGTTTACGGAATTACCTAATCACTTCGGCCAGCATTATGTTACTGGGACATTATATTTATATGGGTGCTTACTTAAGTACCTAAACATTGAAAAGCTTTGTGTTTGTAATCTTAAAATAGCTTAATTTTTCTTTCTACTTTGCATATTTTGCAGTTTTAACTATCATTTAGTTTGTCTTCATTGTTTAAGATTGTTCTATTATTGCAGGCAATACACAAGTTTTACGTAAATTACGTTTTATCTGCGCTACGTTTGCCTTTAATCTTATCGCAATAGGTGGACTTTAACTGCGCCTCAATAAGATTGCCAAATAACAAAAAGTTGTAAAGCTTTTAAACCGGTCAAGTGTAAATAGGAATCACGATTGGATGGTTCCGTACTTCTTAAAATGTACTAAAGTCATAATGGGTGTTAGTGTTCTTACGTAAATTGGAATATATATTATATTATTTTGAGCTTGTTTCATTTCTACAAGGTTTTTGAGAATCGGTTTCAGTTTAGCGACAAAAAATACTTCCGAGTTCGACCCTACATACAAACGTAGGTACCTACATTAGGAGCCCGAAAGCTTTAACAAACAACTTTGTATAAATTAGTATGTACGGTTAGGTATTAATAAGAAGATTACGCCACTGTCGCACAAGACTCAGTAGAACTACTGAGTCGAAGTAATCAGCTTTGCTGTGTCATATGCAGTGATCGGAATAGGTAGTGCAATTTCGGGTGAATGACCTTAAACATTATACTTAATATGGATTAGACCCCAGATTCTGGGACTCGTATTATTTCACAGAATATTTTCTTGACATGACCTTAATTGAAATTAAATGGGAACATGCGAAAAATCTAAAAAGTAATGTTATTGTGAATACTTTTTTACTTATTGTTATTGCAAGTGTCTACATATTTCGTCAATGCGATATTCTATGCTACCAAAATAATCGTTAAAATCATATTTTAATAACATTTCTGAATTAAACACAAACTTTAACACTTTGCAAATGTAATCCCGGGGTTACAAGCTATATCCATATTAAACTTACGCACCGAAGTCTCGCGAAATTGCACTACCAATTCCGATCACAGATCATATTATTATGTAACATGGTTTGGTTGCGTCTAGCTGTGTCCAATTTAGTTTCACGGTGGCCAGTAGAAATATTTGAAATCTGAATATGCCAGTGTTTATCTTAACAGATAATGTAATAAATGTCTTGCTGGTTTGGGTCACACCATAAAAACTACAAATAAAATGGATGTCTCAAATATTTTTGGTTACCGAGTAACAATAATGAATGAAACTGAAACAAAAATATCTACGTCTGGCAACTTAAAAGGCTTGGTTATATATAAATAAAAATATAATCAATTATATATTCATACTGTATTTTATGAGCCGTTAGAACAATTAAAACAAACCAGCCAAGTGAGAGTTCGACTAGCGCACCGAGGGTTCCGTCCGTTACTTGACAAACTTATCTTTGCCGTTGAAAAATTGGTCACCATATAACGCGTGGTTCAATAAGTCCCGAGACCAAGTACTATAACAAGGTTTTTTTATAAACTTATTTTTTATTCATCAACGTAGTCTCCTCCAAGAGCGATACAGTCCCTCCAACGCTTTTCTAACTTTTCTATCCCATGCGTGTAGAACGATTTGTCTTTGGCTTCAAAATAAGCCTCCGGTGCTGCGATAACTTCCTATTTGAGTCAAATTTCTTACCCTGGAGCATTTTTTTGAGGTCTGCAAACAGCCAGTAATCGCTGGGAGCTAAGTCTGGCGAATAAGGGGGATGAGGAAGCAATTTGAAGCCCAATTCATTAATTTTGGCCATCGTTCTCACGGACTTGTGACAAGGCGCGTTGTCCTTCCTTCATTTGAGGCCGTTTATCCGCAATTTCGTACTTCAATCGCTCCAATAAGCACCTGTAATAGTCACTATTTATATTTTGCCCTTTTTCAAGGTAGTCGATGAAAAGTATTCCATGCGCATCCCAAAATAATATCCACCTTACCGGCCGATTTCTGAGTCTTTGGCCGCTTCGGGCGGCTTTCACCAGCCGCTCTCCACTTCGCTGACTGCCGATTGGATTCCGGAGTGAAATGGTGTATCCATGTTTCATCCATTGTCACATACCGACGTAAAAAAACCTTTTTATTACGATTCATCAGCGCCAAACATCGCTCTGAATCATTGATACGTTGTTCCTTTTGATCAATTGTAAGCAAACGCGGCACCCACTTGGAAAAAAGCATTTTCATAGCCAAATTTTTATGTAAAATTGTGAAAACACTATCAGCTGTAATCTTCACTATCTCGGCTATCTTCCATTACGATTTTCAGGACTAATATTTTGTTGAGTCACTGCTTCATTTGGACGACCTGAGCGTTACCCATCATTTGTGTCCATGCGACCGCGTTTGAAGTCGGCATACCACCGACAAATGGTTGCTTTAGAGGGAGCTGATCCCACATAACATTTTATAAGCCATTGCTGTGCTTCAATGGTATTTTTTCCCATTAAACACGATGTTTTATCAACACGCGGAACTCGTTTTTTTTCCATTGTATGTAAATTACAAGCGTAGCGTCACTTAAATATGTCTGCAAAATCAATATTTTATTGTTCATTTTTTTTTATTTGATACATATCTTTTATTGATGGCCAGTACTTTTTAAAAATCAAAAGAGTCTTTAATGTAGTCTCGGGACTTATTGAACGATCCAGTATCGACTTAGGCCCCGGTCCGTTTACCAACTGCAAATAAATTTCAAATCGCAAAATTAAATGTTTTGTGTAATATAACTACAAATTTAGGGTTTTCTGATTTGTTTACTTGTATAAGACATTTCCTCTTGCCAAACTTCATAATTCTAGGTCAACGGCAAGGTTTCCTAGATTCCCGCCCGGTATACCTAAACAACCGTATCTTTTGATTGCGTGGACTTAGAAGTTCCGATTTTTTCTAGGTTCCAATGGATTGCAGACTTAAGTATTTGATATGAATTCATTTCAAATTGATACTTTAATTCGTTCGTGAGAAAAATAGCCTTGACAAACAGACGGACAACGAAGTGATAAGATTTTCTTTTTTTCTATTGAGGTATGGAACTTGAAAAAGATTTCCGCTTTATCGGTCCTTCCTAAAAATAATTATAATGAATTTCTATTTTTTTTTTTGATTTGGGACATCTATGTAAAAGTTTTAGGTCTTCAACTTTATTCTACGACCTACATTTTCTGTAAACATACCGACTGACAACAGAGCTCGGTAATTGGTTGCAGTATGGACCTCCAAAAATCGTTTTTGTTTTTGTTCATTGTCTGGTGATTTCTCGACTGTCATTATATAAAGGTGAAATTTCCTTTGTGGCATTAAGGCAGCACGGTCGTCATTCCACATAACTATTTAACAACTGCGAAGCAACCGACTGCATTATTTCTGTTTTATCATTTCCTTCCGTACCTTTCGCCTCTTACGCTCAACTTTATTTCTTTGTTTCATTGTTTGAATCTAGGTAGGTATATTATTTGAATTCAACAAAGTTCGTAGGTACAAAGAATGACAAGCGAGCTGGGGTGATTCTCTTAACACAGCGCTGTGTCGAACGTAAAAATGAACGTTTGTCCGGCAAGTTTAAGTAGTCCCGTCGGAGCGTACAAATCACATTTTAGCGCGTGCCTTTTGAATTAGGCAGCAGAGCTCGGTCGCTCAGCTGAGCTTTACGTTCACCTTTGCGTTCGACGCAGCGCTGTGTTAAGAGAATCACCCCTGTATTGACCCTCAAGTACATTCATCCTCGTGTGCCGCCGCCCGCCAGCCACCACATTGCCGAACACATGTTTTAGCAGCAAGATACATCTTGATTACATGTAACACGGGCCAAGTGCGATTCGGACTCGCGCACGAAGGGTTCCGTACCTATAGGTACAACCTTAGACACTATATTTTAATTTTTTTTAGTTTCATCTGTATCGGTGTCGGTCTGTAACCATGGTCTCTGCATTAAGATCGAGAAAAACCTCACTTTGGTTGTATGGGAGCCCGCTTCATCTATTTTATTTTAATTTAACTATGTATTATTGAAGTGAAACTAAATATTGTGTGAATATTTCAAGCGTGTACCTGTTGCCTTGTTCTTAAACGGCAAGACGAATCACGTTTGTGGTATTCGAGCCCCCTTCAATATTTCTTTTATTCTGTTTTTAGAATTTGTTGTTATAGCGGCAACAAAAATACGTCGTCTGTGAAATATTTCAACTGTCTAGCTATCACAGTTCATGAGATAAAGCCTGGTAACAGATGGACAGACAGACAGACGGACAGTTGAGTCTTAGTAGTAGGGTGGTTCCCGTTTCACCCCTTTGGGTACGGCACTCTAAGAAATCATGGAAAATACAACCTTTTTTTTATTATTTTTTGTTGCTTTAGTTTAATTTCTTAAAGTGAACCAGTCCAAATTACAATGAGTAAATGCCATGTTTCTTGTTAGCATCAATAGTGGATTATCAGAGGAAATATTGTTTGTTGACGACTTACCTCTCAATCGTCTATTTGCCTTTAGGTCATCTCCAAGCAAAGTTTAAAGAAACCGAGTCTCTTAACGCTATGTACAATGAATATTCGTTCATTTTATTTCGGATGATGTTGTATGTATAGTGTTAAATAATCCATTATTTTAGGCGTTTACTGACGACTTCAACGACGTCCCTTGTCTGCTTCCTCGCAGATCTACCGGTCATACCAAAAACCGTGTCGCTCAATACGAGGGCATATTTACCCCCAAACATCCGAGTTCCAAAAATAAACACGCTGATTATTACGGGTAGACTTTTTTCTAGGGAATAGGTACCTACTTACTTGAGTTTTAAAGAGTCATTGTTATTTATGTGTGCCTATTAAGCGGACGGAAAATCCGGCTCGCACCTCGAAACTTACGTGCGGAGTCGAATTTATAATTTACTATGACTTGTTCGGGGAAAGACAACATCATGGGAAAACTTGCACGTATCTGTAAAGCAATTCAATGAAAGTGTAAACTGCCCTAATACTCGTAATAAGCTTTTTATCTTTATACATACTTTTAATAGTACTCTAATGGATATCTCTGCCGTAGTTATGGAAAAATCCACATAGATACACTACAAGTACGAACCATGGTCCTCATAATGTTTGTTGTAAAACCAACAATTTAAGCTTTTTTTTATACTCGCATCTACTTTCGCAACGCAAAAATATGCCACTTTCGATTTGGTCTGATGATGGAGATAGAAGGTGGCCATAGGAACTCCTAAATTACACATGGTAAACCCATCGTGTTAGGGTTCGTTAGAATCGTCTTGATAAGCAGATGATGACTATGCCAAAAAAGTACAGTCGGCAAAAAAAGCTTGTCTCAAAGAAGGTTTTTTGGGGCAGGTTATATACATAGTCTTGCCAGCAACCTTTATCTCGTTTCAATCTTCTACGTCTTACGTGGTTATCACCGAAAAAACACGTTAAACCGTTAAAAGTGTACTACGAACGCGAATGAAGATGCATGTGTTAGATCGTATTGATGAGATGATAAAGAGGCTATCGACACTTGCACTTGTAAGATAAAGAAGGCTGTCGCAGCCGACGCTGGTCTCCGAGGGAAGCCGAGGGACTGAGGCGCGAGTCGCTTCTGCGTCCCAGTTAGACATACTTGTTAATAAATTACGAGTTACAACTAGGAAAATATCACCTTTCGTACCGTCAAGGGTAAAGATGCGGGAGGAAAGCTTATTTCGTTCCAATTGCTATTTTGTATAAGACATTGTAACGTTGTTAAAATAAGTGTTAATTAAAATTATTGTGATCAAAAATTATTATTTACAAATTCTTCATAAAATTATTTGCCTAATTGACGAAAGCGAATAATGGAGAAGTAGTGCGCATTGTCAGTACCCTATATTTGATGGCTCCGTCCACCGTTCGTTGACCATTTCATCGAGGCGTCGCATCGGCTATTATCCCTAGAAATAGTTGTTTGTGGGGAAAGTAATTTACCAACGCGCTATTATTACAGTTGCTTACTAATTACTCAAGCTAAATGGTCGATGCGCGAGCAATCGGTTCGATCGCTGCTTTCTAAACTACTGGATAGGAAGGGCTGGTGTAATTGATAATTTTGATAAATGTAATGCTTCATCCATTATTTGATAGCCCACTACTGTGCACACGTAACCGCAATGAGAGTCGGTTAGCGACATTGTATGGTTAACGTATCTATTTAAACATTTACAAATTAAGAATCTACATATTTGTTACACATTCAATTTCAACTCTACCTAAAACGTATATTTTACTGCTTATTCCGCATAGTATTAGAGTTAGATTAGCATACAGGTAAAAATGCCAATCAAATAATTCCAGATATCGGTAGTACTAACATGAGGTCATTTCGTTCAGAAGGTCCTCGAGATGCGCCGGAGGATGTGTCGACGCCAGAGTCGAATCCGCGAAGGTAATTATTGCCGCGAGTCGGTTCCGATTGATCCCTGCGAGCAGCGTAGGCAGATACGGCCGGATTAAATAACCCGTAAGCAGTTGAAATTATAATTAAAATATCCCTTATGAATATTTTTATCATTATCGGAATCGCCCGGTGCAAACATTTTACGTACTTTACGTCTTTCACAACAAATTAACATTTAAAATATGAAAAGTGGTAAGAGGTTGGCGGTAGTACCGTCGTACATTTAGTGAGCGGTGACAGGGGCCGGTGTCGGCGATTCAGTAACGGCGGCTTAAATACGCCCGAACCTGTGAACCTCAGAACCTGGATAAAGTTTTCCTGTATATGCATTGGTTTTTCGTAAACGGTTTTTTAGAGTCATGAAATCAATCCGTTACGTATTTAGTCACTTTTGAAAAAAACACGGCTTCAACACTCGAGCTCCTAGTTGCTTATTATCAGGATGAAATAATTTATTGTACATTTACCTTTGTGTTTATCATGAATCTGCTACTCCCTGGGCTTTGCCATGCAAACGCGTACTTACTCAAGGGCGGATGTTTAACTTAATCCCTGGATACCTACTCTTGATATATGATATGTAATAATATCAAGGTTTGCTTGTATTTGATTAATGTTATCAATCGGTGTTGGTGTTTCAATCGTATTGTATTTTCATTTGAATTCCCTTGAAAACCTTTTGATGTGATATAATATTTTATTTGCATTTAAATCACAATCCGGATCCAAAACTGGTTGTCCACTCGAGACTCCACGTTGATGTAGGTACGAGTGACACGCGCTTATCGACGATTCGTTGAGGAGTTGTTCTAAAGCCTATATTAACATGGTTGGTGTTAAGATTCGTCTACTAACAGCCCGTTAAACAGTTTATTGCCAGTTTAAAAAAAAAACTTTATTTAAAATTACTTACACCTACTGAATGTCAGCCAAAATTAAGGGATTGCCGCATTTTTTACTTAATTTCGGGGCACAGTAATCACTCCATAATCTTAAATTTTTACTCTTCCGAAAATTTTACGTTTTTAGTGTATCGTATATTAAAATATATATTTATATTATTTATATATTTACGGCGTCCCTAACAATCAAAATTATAACTTTTGTATTACCAGTGGTGCTAGACAAGTTGCATTCGACAATCGTTAGCGATTATGTTTCGATTGATAAATGTATGGAATTGACGTAAGCCACCGAGATAGTAACGTGACACTTACGTCAATTCCATATATTTTTCAATCGAAACATAATCGCTAACGATTGTCAAATGCAACTTGTCTACCACCGCTAATACGACAAAAGTAATTACGACAAGCTTTTGAATGTATTCTATCTTTCTTTTATACAAATACTTTTAGTTTCTTGAACCTTGTAGCAAAAATACAAGAAATCTCTTGTTCTTTTGAGTGGAATGGAACCATCCTCGGTTCTGCTGTTTCAACCATCAGAAGTTGCTGCTAGTCATCATTATTTTCGTCAACATATTGAAGACAATAATGAAGTTCTTCCTTTGCGCTCATAATTTTATACTATATATTTGCCTTCAGTATGTGACAGTTGCATAAATAACAAGCCTTCCTGGTGATGATACCCGTAATGATATTGAATCCATTACAACTCGGATGTAACTAGTAGCACCGGTGGCTTAATTAAAGGTGCGCGTCCACCGCAGCAGCGGAGCGCGACGCGCACAAAGCCGCTCCACAATCAGCCCTAGATTACATGTTGGTGACTTTAGCTTCCGACACTAATAACAATACCAAACTCTTCTTTTCTCTTCTGTTTGGTTTTCTATACATATAAATCTGAATTTAGAGTATGTGATAATTATAGCAAGGGAAATTAGAGGTTACTAACTATAGCATTTGGTATAAATGAGGGTATGCCGGTTTTAGGGTGTTCGAGCAGTATGCATGCGGACTGTAGACCAACGGCTTGACGGATTTTGAAATGTGGGTATTGTTGGTTTTGTGTTTATCCAGGAAGTGAAATAAATGCTATTTTAAATTCTAATCCTATAAATCCTAGGACTATATACTATAGAGATACTGCTTACCTAAACCGCCAATTTTTTTTTGGAGACAGAATTAAAGCAAAGACCTTTTTATTAAGTTCCAAGTACCAACTCCTGCCTTGGTGCCGTAGAAGTCATAATCATAATCCATATATTGCCTAATATCTGCCCTGACCGCGAATCGGCCGAATGGAAGCGAGCGGATCCGCCAGCTTCGTGGGCGGGGTTACGGCAGCTACCAACTGGGCTAATTGCGCCGTCAATACTATTTTCGTATCGTTTTTATTTTATAATATCTATCTTTTTCCGATAGCATTAGTATTAATGTGGTATAATATTTCGTTCTTTAGGTTAGGTTCAAATGATTAAAACCATTCCTGAATAATAAAATCAATAGCGAAAACGTAGTGTTAGGACCTCAAACAGAAGAAAGGTAGAGAGCAGGGGTTCTGAAATTATATTATAATACAAGCACAGCTAAAGTGGCCAAAAAGCCGCAAACAACCCTGGTTGTTTCGTAATAAAATTATCGATATTGGTACTATACGCGAACTCTTTACCCACCTGTCCAACTGGGTCGTACAAAATACATTTTCCAATAAGTTCGAATATTACTACTTTGCATGGCGTCAACTCGACTTGTTTTTATTGGAACAGGTTTGTAGGAACGTAACCACTGCAATTATTCTATATCTTTATATTAAGCGCGTATAGCACACTTATACTAAGTTAGCATTGGTGATATCTAGTTATATGGAAATTAAGGTGGACATTCCACCGCCGCTGCCAGTTTGGAAACATGACGGATTGCAAGGAATCGTACCTCCAGAAAGAAGTCCCTAGTCAAGGCGTTGTCACTGCCATAGGGTCTGTGCGCGCGTGCTTACGCGGAAAATCAACACTTGGACTCTTTGATATTTTATAGTGTTGAAGCTATTTAAGGGTTGACCGGGTTCAACCCTTAAATTGCTTCAACACAATAGGTATCGGAATCCAGAATATATGTATATCTTTAATTTTTCATGTGTTAATTCGTTTTGGAGTTACTAAGCTTTTTATTAAACTGGTAAAGAACGCTACCTTGCGGGGAGTAGTTAAGCTACCTTAGCCCAAAATAGCTATAATTTGTGATTAGAAATTAGCTCAATTGGTTGAGAAGCAGCTGTAATTTCATTTTAATTTCTGTTTTTTTAATTTTTGCTTACATTAAGTACCTAGTAGATGCATGATTTCGTAATCTTGATCACCTGCGCCAACTTTGAGACGTTGGTCTAAAGCATATTTTTTTTCAGTACAATGTCTAACTTGCTAGAAAAACGAGAAATGCTTTAGTGAATTATGACTAAATACGCGGTCTATCTACTATCATTCTAACTTACCCACGATTACATCTGAGTAAGTAAGTACCCACTGATATTCGTAACAATATTAATTCGCCCGTAAAGGAGCCTTTGTACATATGGAGTACAGTTAAACGCGTATAAATAAAAAGTCAATAAGTAACACGTTGCAAGTTGCAGAGCTACTGTGAAAATGTGATAAGTTGAGGGCTCAGTGCGGGCGGGAGCCGGTCTCGCTGGCGCAGAATATAAAGCTTCATACGTGTAAGCTATTTTGTGTCAAATTTTCTGTAGGTATTTGTGAGAATTGATACTCACTCTTTGGTGAAGGGAAATTATGGCTCGAAACATTGCTCGTGTCAGTGCACGTTAAGGTTTTAGAATTGATTAGAAATCGGCTCACTCGAATCGCGCGGCGGCCGTCAAACGGCGCCGCGGCGCCCGCGCACACCGGGCCGCGCGCGGTGATTCACGATTGAAAGCGGCCCGTCTGCTCGTAATGTGCGTTAATTTCATCTAAAAATAACACCCATTCTTTTGTTTGTTAAATTTTTACGAAATCTGCCAGTGTTTATTAAATGTGCTCTGTAGTGCTGGTAGTTTTCCATTAATTTCGTGCGGTCCGAGGAGATTACACAACATAATATTATCTCATCAGCCGCTTCATTCACTCCAACCCGCTCCGCGATCTTGTCTTGGGTAGATTAGTGGGCTTATAAAATACAAATCCACTTTGACTACGTATTGTTTTAATATCAGATCAAACTTTACCTATAGACACTATATTGTTTGATATAAATACGACTCGAACGAACCTACTACTTGTCTGGCTAACAGGGCCATCGCAGCTTATAGAGGCAGAGCTTATAGGTAACGACACCAAGCAGCACCTGGATTTTAATGGGTTTCTTACATTTCATAAAAATACGACGTAGGTGCGTAATCATTGGGTGCTCGAGTCCGACTCGCACATCATCGGTTCTTTTAATTCAAATACGTAGCTTCGTCTAAATTGTATTCTTTGTCGACATCTTAAAAGTTACAGGTGTGCTTACTTTTATATATACCTAATCTGAGGCAGGGTCATAATATGACCCTGCCTCAGATTCACGCGCACATAAATTTATACATTTGACCCTTCCTCTTGATCTATTAAAAGCAGAAATCCAATTCTTCAAACCAATAAACACAATATTTCAAAATTTAAAACTAGTTAAAAAATGGCAGAAAAATAGTGGATGGCTGTTATTTAACACTGTTATTAGCAGAAGGAGGTCAGTGAAGAAGAAACATCCTAACCGTGAGTACCTGATAAAAAACGAATGTTCGCAAGCTATTGACTTTGTCTAGACGCGGGAAAAAGCGAATTGCATGTACAAATAACATGAATCCCTCGATATTCTCCGAGTTGATTGAGATTGAAAGTCAATAGCTATTTATTCATTAGTATGGTACATAGGTACACCATACGTCCTGTTTGAGTTATTGAGTACAGTACATAGGAAGATGTACTTAGTTGTATAGGTAAATTAACAGTTTTTTTCTAGATTTAGTTAAAGGTAAAACTTTGACTGCTTGAGAATGCTTGTAGTATAAAATCTACCTTTCATCTTATACATTTTTATGGCATGAAATTATTGTAATGCCTCCAATGATCGCTATACTTTATTGATTAATAATATATATTAGAATGAAAACGTTAATAAATGCCGACATTTTAATTATAATATAAACAGACATACCTATAGATAGATAGATATTTATTATTAAAGCCTTAAAACAACGGTCAAATGCGAGTTGGATCCGCGCATCGAGGTTATCGTACCCTCCATTACACAATACCCAACCAACGCAAATTATAACTATAGATATACCTATATAGCAATTAGTTGATATGTTGAACCATATAATGTCCAAGCAATGAAATGAGCAACTACAACACCGGGCAGAAGTAGGATGGTCTACTGCCTAAACACATTGAACTGTTGATTTGATTTTATCTTATTATATTAGTTTTACAGTTGATGGGTATTTGTTGTTGTTAATTATGACCATTTATATAAAACCACTAACTTCTGCCCGCGACTACGCCCGCGAAGAAATAAAATTTCGCTCGCTTCACCTCCCGTTTTGTTGACCATGACACGGGAGCAGTTTATTTTCGGGATAAAAAAATAAAATGAAATGTATATAAATGTCTATTAATTCAGAGTAAAAGCTATCTCAATCCCTTTTTTTTGTTCAAATCCGTCTAGCCGTTTCTATGTGAAGGAGAAACCAACATACTAATTCGCCCACAAACGTTTGCATTTGTAATTTAAATTGCTTGTGCCTGCGACATTACATTAGGGATTGAATTACGAAAAACGTTGTTGTTTTAGTGTTTTGATATTTCATTGAGGTCCTGTTTACCTACTAATGTTCAAGTTTTACTTTTTCATCTCCCATTTCCTATTTTTAACCGACTTCAAAAAAGGAGGAGGTTATCAATTCGACTATGTTTTTCTTTATTTTATTTTTTTGTGTGCTTTTTACGCGAATACTCCGTTTAAAAAAAAAAATTGATAGAGTTTGCTCCCGAGGTGGTCCCATTGCTACCAAGTTAGTATCTGATGAGGGGATTCGTGAGGAATGTAGATAACTCCTAAAATATTATAGGCATACATGTAGCGATTTTGGAATTTTCAGTAACATGCAGAAAGTGTCCTTTGGTGAAGTGTAACTGATGATAAAGACCACAGATGGCCACTGGAACTCCTCAACGGTACCTATTTCAAGGGTGGCGATACGATATCTCGTTTAAGATAGTTGAACGACTACAACGAAGAATATTTACTTGTTGAAATATGACTATGACTTTCGCGCGGCGTTGATTGCGACCACTAAAATAAAATAAATGTTATAAAAACCAAAAAACCGCCTTAAAAAATATATATTTTAGGCACCTACCTAATAATACTCGTAGGTTAGTCCAACTGAAGTCGGCGACCACAATATTTTCACCAAAAAAGCCGACTTCAGATTGACTAACCCATAAGGTAGGTGCCTACAATTTTAAAAGAAGTTATTAATAGCAGTTTTTTGATTTTTAAAACATTTATCAAACAAACATTTATGACGCAGCCCATTTGAATGGTTTGTAAATAATTATGCACTTTTCCGCGGCGTTACTTGCGGCAAAATATCCTATCCTGTGGTTCTTATTCGTTAAGAAGTGGAAGTTCAGTGGAATATTTTTTTATATTTTTTTTTTGCATCGAGAAGGCAAACGAGCATACAGGCCACCTGATGGTAAGTGGAAACTATGACCCATAGACATTCGCATTCACAAGATGCAAATGCGTTGCCAACCCTGATTACTACGATGGAATGCCTCTATGCTAGTTATTTCACCGCCTGTCTTATCCCCAAACCGGATTACAACAATGCGAACACTGCTGTTTGGCGATAGGTTAATGGATAAAATGGTGGTAGCGATCCGGACGGACTCTGCACAAGGTCCTACCACCCGCACCCGCAATTTTTTAATTTTAAATGAAAACTTCTTAAAGTACCTACAATAAACCGCCTCCAAAAACCCAATAAAATAACTTCTGTTGAAGTCACGTAAACTGAAGTCGGCGTTACACAATTTTTTTTAACCTTAAGCCCACTTCAGTGTGACTGACCTGTTTTACCATTTGAAAAAAAGTAATTTTTTTGGTAGTTGAAGGCGGTTTGTTGTTTATTAAAACATTTTATTGAATTTTATCCTTTTTCTAAAAACCGCTCGAACGCATATGTAGGTACAGTCAAGGTCATAAATATGTATACGCTTTAGTACCTTGTCTATTTAACATCATGCTTAAACTGCCAAATGAAATTGACACAGCGATTAATGTGGCAAGGTACTAAAGTGTATACATATTTATGACCTTGACTACAAGTATTAAAAAGTGTTGTTATTCATTTTATTAGCCTCAGAATAATAACGTGAATATTTGTGTTGTTTGTGTCTAAGGGGCTCTGCGTGTTGCCTTCGGCTCCATGCACACCTTCCTAAGGTTTGCGACTCGCACAGTTCCCTGATTGGTAAAAATAATTAAGTATTAACAAAATGACTAGTGCTTAATTCCGGTTTTAGTTTGATTAATCCGTTTTGTTACCTACCTACCAAATTTTATTATAAGAATATCTATAGCAAAGTGCCTATGTCTTATGTCCTTAACTTGGGCACTCTTATATCGTAAGCCGTACCGTAGCCGTATCGTACGCAGTGTTCATATGGTTGTCTGATTTCTAAATTAAAAAAGCAGTCAAGTGCGAGTCAAACTAGCACACCGAGGACTCCGTATCTTTCTGTTTCGGTAAGAGTATACCTATGGGTGCCCCTATGTTTTGAGGCGATACTCGTATATTCACCACTAAATACACAATCAATATTGGAATTTTCGTCGTCCGCATAGAAGTACCTAATTAATTTTATACATAGTTTACTTTAAATATATATTTTTTGATTAAAGTAATATATTTTCTAATATTTTAAGGTTTAAGTTATACTATCAATAGTGGTGATTTTTAAACAAAGAAACCCATTTTTTTGTTACTTTCAATCTTATTTTCGCTTCCTTAACATATCGTGTACGATGCGTCAGGGTGAGAATTACATTTAGAAAATACGTAACATAATTCGGTGCAGATCACTTGGACTCTTGTATATTTCATTTGTAATTTACTGCTCGAAACGCCGCGATGTCATTATGTCAATTTATGAGTAAATACCTATATTTTGGTATTTTTTGTTTGTTAATAGAGTTGTGCAGTCGACTACATAAAGATGAATCCACTTTTTTACTTTATTGCATTGTAATAATGTCCATAAGTGTTTACATCTCTTTGTATATAGTGGACCGTACAAACATTCATACATGCAGGTCAAACACCGAATCTCCCTGGCTTTATAGTTAGTTAAAAGGAACATTTGTAGTTATGAATTCCCGCGCATTCCTATCGAGTGTAGAGATCGAGCCAGTCAGGCTAGACAAGTTGCATGCGACAATCTTTAGCGATTATGTTTCGATAGGCAAAAGTTTGGAATTGTCGTAAGCCACCGAGATAGTGAAGTGTTACGAGTACTATCTCAATGGCTTACGTCAATCCTATACATTTTTCAATCGAAACATAATCGCTAACGATTGTCGAATTCAACTTGTCTAGCCCCACAGGCCAGTTCAATCGAGCAATCGTGCCCTCACTGCGCAAGCGAATAACAAACAAGCACGGCCCGCTGCTCGCGCGCCGCCGACATCACACGTATCTAACTACCAGTTTCCTATTTATCTTTTTTGTCTCTTTATAACCACTTTAAGTCTTGAACAATTCCACTTTACCCAATTGTAGTGACGATGTATTTGACGTCATTTACTTTTAATCCGTAATTCTTTGCTATTCTAGGTATTTAAGGAACATAAGAGCGGTGTCTCAATCGCAAAGAAGCGAGTTGTCTCGTGCGCACCAGTCGAGAAAGATTGTTATCACATTATATTGCAGCAGTTTGGGCAGTTGGGATAAACCAATTTTGGTCGCAATAAAAAGTAAATACCTACCGTCAGGTCATCTTGTGGACCCTCTCCATCCTTTGTTTTCGTCTAGGCATCATGTGAAAAATAAGTAACCAAATACAGATTGAAACAAAATAAAGTAACTGAATGAGTACAGTGAAATTTAATATCTTTGAAATATATTTTAAGGCGTAGGAATTCAAAAGAAATGTTTCGTCCTCGTATAATGCGCGTTGTTTGTTCAGTTTGATGTTTGAACTGGCTGCGGACAGCTCGCGGAGGCATGGCTTTATTCTATCTACAATTCATATTTAACAAATATTTAATGTAAATGGGAGTCCATCATAATCTGAAAACGTATCTATTTGAATAAAGTATGATTCCCCGTTGCTGAACAATAAAAAATGCTCATTGTAACAAATGTTGAAAGACGTGGGTGTTATACACTTTACGAGTATTTCATGAAATGCAGAGTACCTGCCGTTATAAAAATGGCTACTTTAAGAAGAACTAATGTTACTATTTTGGGGTTGTACGTATCATAAAGGTATCCAGGCTTTTTTCCTTCTTTTATCAAACAACCATATTTATGGTGTGTTGTTGCGCGGCATTCTGTCCAGTCCTGTCCTGTCTTGCAGCGAATCGCCGTAGAAATCAGAACTCCAGTGATGTAACCGGCTGCGCGCAGGCCGCCTACCCGTTGGCCGAGTACCGATCAACCCCACACACAAACGAGTTCCGCACAGAGCCGGTGGGCCCGCTTGTTGTATCTATTCTTAATATTGAGCGTCCGAGGCCTCGGTTCTAATTGCCCCCCACGTCAACACCGGTATCTTTGACCAATAAATTAGGTGTATCATAGCCGCTGTGTTTGGTGGTGTCGCGCTTAAGTAGCTACTAATCCGGCGCTTGCGGCGCAGGCCACTGCGCCTGCGGCCGGCGCTCCGGGCGGGCCGCGCCCTCCACCGGCCAGCAGCAGCACCGTCCCTTATGTGCGACTAACTTAACTTAAATCTCGTTTTTTAATATTTCATTGCAAGAATACCTACGAGCACTCAGGCCACCTGATGGTAAGTGGAATCTGAGACCCATGGACATTTGAATTCTCATGACAGCGATCCTTAAGACCTCAAATGCGTTGCCAAACCTGAGGACTATGATGGAATGCCTCTATCTCCTCTACAAAGACATTCCCTCTAAATCTATTAATTTTATCGTCTGTGCGTTGTCTGTTGGAAAACAGCGCTGCGGCTTGCTGTGCCACAGTGCTGAGGAGGGGCCCTTTCCAACGCAATGTTTAATGTGTTATTTTAGTGGTCATTTGTTTTAAATGTCAGTCAGTCGGTAATACGCAAGAGTTCTATAGGGTAAAAGTAGGATGGTTGCCCCACATTTTGTTGTTTTTTTTCCGGAAGTATAATGATAATTCAACCGATTATTATTTGTAATGAAAGCCATGCCTATAAGTTACTACATTGTAATGAGCGATTGTGTTAAAATGTAACATATAAAGCACTTTGGTTTCAATAATAACATAAAACATATTTTTAAGTTGTCGATGGCACATAACACAGAACATTGTTTTTTATACAACTGATCTTAAAAAAAATTGAAACTCACTTCTTAAGTGTCCTTAAAATATGGTTTGTTGTAATGGTTACCATAAATTGTATTATAATCCTCTTATAAAAAATGCTTGCACTATATGAGTTGTAATTTGTATCTAATCATCAGATGACTTGGTATTAAACCTTAAGGGCTAATAGGTAATATTTTTCTTAGTAAAATTCCAAAACCTGTGCTCGTAAGCAATATTCAAACCCTACACTTGCAAATAACAATAAAATTTGATTAATTTACCTCTTTAAATTAAAACATACTCGCTTCCAAAAATCGATAATTTCGTAATTCGCCATGTCCATGAGCGAAATCATAGAACTTTATTTTTTGACGCACGACACATTCATCGCACGCGGCTGCAACTCTCATATGTTCTGCAAGGGCGGGTGACCTATACTTAAAAAATATTTCCTGTGGCTGTGTTGTGTTTGTAACTCTTGATTTAAAATTCGGGGTATTTATCCTCATGGGGTAACTATCCCACATTTACCCTATGTCATTTGTGTAGAAGATAGATGAGGTAGAGCTACCTCGTAGTATACGTGTAGGTAGGTCGGTTTATGTTGTTAATAAGTCCCAAACATAACGTAGGCTACTAAGAAAGGACAGCTCTCATAAATGACTACTAGCGTTCAAATATTGAAGTCGGTGAGCTTGTTTATTTTTTAAGCCGGACGCATCCAAGCTGCAGTACACTGTTTAAATGTATTCTCAAACAAAGGGCAGCGCAGGGCAGCGTGAAAGGATCTGCGCCGCCGTCGTCACTGTGGCCCTTGTGCGTTGTGCTCTGACCCTAATTGAAAGAAACGCTATTAGCGCTGCCAAGTAAGCTGGCGCTGGCCGAGAGGCTGGGTCGCCGGGCGCGCTGCGCAGCTTCCCGCACCGACCGCGACCAGCTCAGATGTCATGCCAACCATTTAAACTTATTTTTAACGTGACTAAATTAAACCTGAAACGACGAAATACCACCGTTATAAAATATCAAGACTATTTGGGTGGCGTATCGAGACAACGGGTAGGCAGTCTTAAGTTTACTTATAATATTAAGATAAATATTTCACAGGTCCATGTGAAACCTTTATGGTTTGAGAATATCACTTTAAAAACGTGCTGTGTGCGAGCCCCGAATGTTTTTATAGCAATTAGATACGTTTTACCCACCCCCATTGTACCGGGCAGGCCGTCGGAGCGAGTCAACAGGCCGCGCGCAGGAACCTTCGCACTCGGCCTGTGTTTTCGGGTTTGCCTGTTAAAATATACGTGGACTACTTTATGTAAGACTTGGGGGCAAACAGACTACTACAGGTCGGGAGTTAAAAGGAAATACTAACAATAGAGGTAAGTGGCCGCGGTAGGTGCGGCGCGGTGGTCGCGCCGCTCCGACCGCTCGATCCTCCTCTTGGTAAAGGTAATCAAATACTTAGTTACAGATCGCGCTGAGCTTTTCCCAACATATAAACTATTTTTGCAACGCTTAATGACACAGAGGTTTTTGAAAAGTTCCGGGGTGATTAAATAAGGTTTTGTTTTAAAATTGCGGCGAGCACACATCGCACCGCTGGGCGGACAAGGCAGTACGAGGCAGGCTTTCGAGTGGAGACTACAAAACAGCTACTGATATTATAATACTCCCGCAACTTTTCTCATTTTAATGTTGTTTCCTCGCAAAGTTTAAATATAAAATGTAATGACGGCGTACGCATTAGTGAATCATTGAGTGCGTGCGTGCTGCCGTGCAACTTTCGCCCCTCATTCAGAAACAATAGAAGTTATAACAAATGGAAATAAACTTTTCAAATAAAATAAAAATAACCCTCTTGGTGGCGAGGGTGGCGGCCCTCTCCAATAAAAAATATAATAACTTTCCTCTTTATTCGGCGTAATGGCAGCGATTGTTCCTTTCTAATAATGTTGCTGTCCCGTTTTCGCAGATTATAATAATGGGGTGCCGAGAACACTGCACTCGTGCACTCGGCGAGGTTGCGGCTTTTCTAGCTGATCAACAACTCTTTTGGCGTCTACACATAGCTGTACCTTGAGGCTCTACATTACAACTAATGTCACAAGTCTAACACAACTACAGTCTAGTTTTAAAAGACTTTTTGGTGTTGTTGGTATTTCTGTAGATCTGCCCACCCCCACTCTGATAAAGGCGTGATGTTTTGTAGTATGGATGTATCCTGATGTAATTTTACTTAACGTTTTAATCCAGTGCGACTTAGGGTGTACAAATTAAGCAATAAACCATCGTGTGAACTGTAAAGCGCCTCACTAAAGCTTGCCGAACGCGTCACGGAGGGCGCGCGCCGCTTCCACTGCTGACCCCGAGTGGCCCGTTTGTCGTCGGCCACACTCGCATGCATTTGATAACAGTTATTACAATGCTTAGGCTTTGCGTCAAAGAAATCCTTCGCGACAAACATTATCTAAAATTTATTTGTGCAGGTAGATACGGCTCATGTCAATATATATCTTATCTTATAGACGATAAGGTTGAGTTCGCTCTTAATCGCGTTACACGTGGGGCAACTACGCTTTCGTCTGTGATGCAAATAACCACTCACATGCTCATTATAATATTATAATAATAATCTATTGTTCTCGACACAATAATAACATTGCAGTCGTGTTTTGAATTCTGTATCTATCTGCAAGTTAGTAATTATAATTATTGTTATTTGTAAAGCGACATTCGTTTTATATTCCCTTTGATAAATAAGCAACTCTTACAAAGTTACTGATGAACTTGATATTTGGTTAATGTAAATAGTAATATAAAATTCGTAAAAAAGTTTTCGTAACCACCGAACATTCAATTAAGTGACCGTCTTATATTGCTCTCACTTAAAAACGTTTTTTGTCCTGATAAGGGAGCGAAACGCTCGTGAAATGTTGTATGGTAATTCAGAAATACCGCGTACCGGGCAGAGCTGTGCGCCGGGAGCCGGTGGCGAGGGAATTTACGGGAACAGTGATCGGCTTGCTTGTTTCAAGTTTAATTTGCCTATTAAACAATAAAAAAATAAGCGTTGATGAGATAGGAACAGATCTACAATCCCGCTGTTTATTTTTTTGTTACATACCTTCCCGTTGACGGCCCGTTTCCAGTCTCATCTCTTTCTTTAACACAACACGTGAAAGTCGAAGTCGAGATCATTTATCAACCTGGTTATGTGGCCGGGGGCGATTTGATGGGTGAGCCCGCTCGTATGACTTCGCTCACTCGATCGACCGTTTGACAGAGAGCCTTTTTTATTAGGGGAGTTACACCTCTGACCATGATCTCGCAAATGATCTACTGTTACTCCAAGGATCCGTGGACCTTCTTATAATATTCATTTTTTTTTTAAATATTCGACGAATGGTATTGCATTATACCTATGTATAGGTAATCGGGCTGCAGAGAGCCGTCGTGCTGAAACGTGCACGGACGAAGCAGTTTACACTGGGTACGCCATAAAATATTGCTTGTACCTATTGTATGCCCTCTTTTAGAGACGCGACAGAATCGCGGCTGAAGAGAAAAATCTGTTCACAAAAACATCGCGTGTTTGATCTGTGGGCCTGTTTGTTTAGTTGGCCGAAACTAAAGATCCACTAACATTGTCTCTAGCGTATTTACTCAACATACAGGATGTCATGTGTAATGAAATAGACGCCTCGAAACTACATGCATATTATAAGATACAACTAGTACTCACTTAAGTACATACATAATAATTATTGGTAGGTACTATTTGGATTAACTAGAGACAACTTAACTAGCGTGATATCGTACTTCTATGGTTTTCAAAAAAAGAATATCCTTTTTTTTGTTTTTAATTTCTTTAGGTATGTACATAAAATGATTTTGTAAAACCGGGCAAGAGCATGTCGAACCATGTTCAGTGTAGGATTCCGAAGCCGTTAAGTATTATAAAACTTATGTTTATTACAAACATAAAAAATCATCAAGTAATCACTAATTTTCAATTTAAAGTCAATTGTGGCCGTCGTAGATGATTTTAGTAGGTTTAAACACTTTAATCGCCTGTATCTCAAGAACCAATGATGTCTATCTAGTCGTGATAGTTTTCTTTAAAATTGGTTATATGCTCTTTCATTTAAGATTTTTGTCTGATTTTTAGTACATATTTGTAGTTTTGGCTGTAGGCGGGGGGACACTTGAGTCTAACAAAAATTAGCGCTTTAAAGCTTAATATTTCATAAACGGATTACTTAATTAAAAATCTGTCTTCACAAACCCATAATATTTTTGAAAGACCTATCCAACGATACCTCACACTATAGGGTAGACGAGAAAAAAAATCATCCCCACGTTATGTGTAGGGGAGGTACTCGTACACTAAAAAAAAATGTTTATTCTTTATTGTACCACTTTGTTGGCGTGACTAATATGCATATTCATGCCAAATTGCAGCTTTCTAGTACTAATAGTCTTTGCACTAGGCTGCGGACGGACGGACGGACATGGCGAATCTATAAGAAATCCTAGTTTGACTACGGAACCCTAAAAATAGCGTCAGTGTTCGTTTGGCGCTCCTAAAAACGGTAGTTTTTAATGGATTGTTTAGTCCTTGCGCTTGCTTACATACAAACTATTATTCCAGATGGACATGAATGTAGACAAAGTTTTAAGGTCATATTAGAAAGCGCGTACTGAAATTTGCTGCTTGAAACTTGCAACTAACATTCAAATGAAAAATATTACGGTAAGTAGGTACTAATAATTTTGATACGTAATAATTGCGCGTTTTAAAGTAACAAAAACTGAAGTATCCTAATATTCCGTCGTAAAAAACAATTTATTTTTCGTAAACGTCTAAGTAAAGCTGCCACCTAACCCATGTCTGTTTGTCCAACCTGCTATGCTTTGTTTTCTTTATCCACCATTCGGGTTTACTATTTACTTTTTGCCTCTCTACTTCCAAAATAAATTCGGTTGGAAATATCCGATGTAGATTCATTCAGTTCTTTGAGGTTTTTATAGAGGCCAACCCCGTCCGTCCGTTCTTTGGGGCATTGATATCGTTTGTTGGAGGTAGAAATATGGTCAGAACGTTGTAGTAAGTAGTAGTGAAACATATTGGCGACGGCCACTCGGCGGCGCTTGAACGGACTCGCACAGCTGACATTATGCTCTACAGAATGAAGGCGGAAGTTGGACCCTGTCGTTGTATTAGTGTCTAATTAAGTACAATAGTTTGACTCATCTCAACTACGACTACTACGTTAAAATTAAACTGCAACTTCGCGGTTGACATAACTACTGTTGGCATTGATTCAGAAAACAGACACTTGAGTTCTAGGTAAATGGTATAAGTACAATTTGTTATCGGTTTGTGTGCAGCGAAAAAGCATTAATTACTAAAATCTTGTTGCAGTAACAGACAGAGAACGAAAAAACACTAGAAATAATGGTTTCATTTGGTTGCTTGCTGTAGTTACCTACTTTAACCGGGAGTAAATTTTCGCAGAACTTGTGATGCGTGTTGTATGTAGGCTGGTGTGTCATCTTTACTGTAGTATTTATTTCCTCGCTATAAAATATTGAACAGTTACAGAAACAACCCGCGGGCCCCTTCCTCGAGCGATTTAAACAAACACGCACTCGGCAGTGCGCGTGGCTCCGGAATTGTCGTTACATTTCGAATGTCGTTACATACGATTATATTTTCTTATTAAAACAATTGAGACTAGATATTATCCAAATACGAGTAGTAGTGACTTTTTCATGGTAGCGGTTTAAACCGATGCCTTGGTTTCTTAATCTAGGCAACGTGACCGGTGTCCAAATAAAGCTCTGCGCAAGTAAACTGGCGATTGCATACGAGTGTAATGGTCCCGTTATAATCGCTCCCGTGCGCGGCATGCGCGGGCGCAGCTCCAGGCGACTCCGACCCTAATCGAAAACATAACAATATATTAGAATCATGCCAAATGGCGTCAGCATGGTGTTTATTTGCCCTTGCTGATACACTGAACCGGCATCGAACCAAAACCCACCGAAGCGAACCACGAAATACCGTAATTACGCCCAATATAAGCCGCTCACAGTATTATTATCATTTTTTGGAGTCACGAATTATAAAAAAATTATAAGTTTAATAACAATGAAACGTATCATTGTCTTACATTATGTTATGATTATTCGAGTTTTATAGTTCTAGTAGACATTAAATACAGACATATTTAGATGGCTCCACCAAACCAAAGTATAATAATACCAGACATATCATTAGATAAAGGCTACACATGCCTGAGTGGTAAGACTAACATAGTTTCCTATCAGAAAGCAATGATCGGTTTTCTAAAGTATATAGAAGAAGATAATTTTACAGTTGCCTTCTTATTAGTTAGGGTACTTTTTAAAATATTAGCGAAGTTAATTTTTTTGCCTTGTCAACCAGCTGGGCTAAAAAAATTACGACGAGGTTGGACGAGATTTTAAATCTTGCTAGACTATTTCCACCGTTGATTGACATCGCGAGCCACTGCGAGCTCGATATGAATACCTATCAATATCAATAGAAATGGCAAACTGCCTCGCCAGACCTCACGAGCCGTCGCGACAATTGTTTCCAATGCAGAGTTAATAAACACTCTGTTTTAGTAATACGTTTCATTACATCAAATATTTAAATTCCTGTCTCGCACATCCTCGCCAAGACCACTTATACCGAAAATGCTCTAGAAAAGATTAACAAATTTAGAGCACCGTATTGTTGTCATATTTTTAGGTTCAAAATATCTACTTTGTGCAGTCCAAAGATGATCACTTCAAGGCAAAAATATTTTATTAACCCGTGGAGCGCCGTATGAAAACCGTGTGATCATAACAATATTTGAATTTGGAAATTAAATTGTTTTTTTTTTTCGAGGTTTCTTGCTCGGCCATAACGATAGCTGCAAGTATCTTTTAAACCGTACAAGGTAAACACTTGTTTTTTTTTACAGAGCGTACTACGGTAGCCATTATAACAACAAAGTAATAAAAACAAAATAAAGTTAAAAACGAAAGGGGTGCAAAGAACGCGTTAATTTGTTTATCTTAATTGCGTGGTGGTACGGAACCATTCGCGTGCGAAACCGACTCGCACTTGGCCGGTTTTACTTATAATAAGATTGCAATTAAGATAGAACAACATAGCTCGAATACCTCTTAGACGCGCAATCAGCTCGAGCATAACTACCTGAATTCAAGTTAAACATCCCCGATATACTCGTAATAGCGGCCGACTTGTATCCCACGGTCCAGCTGAGAAAGCATGAAACCTATCTTAGAGCAATCCTGATTATTATTTCTGATTAACCCCCTTCGAATCGGTCCATCCTTTCGGGAGCCACGATGCGACGGACGACGGCAGGACGGCGCGCACCGCTCTCGCGCCGGGGTTTGTGCAGGAACGCTGCCGGGATTAAGTCAGGCAGGCATTAATATTTTTTTCGTTGTTTTTGACTGAATTCAAAAAAAGGAGGAAGTTATACGCTCCACTGTTTGTATTTTTATTTAATTTTATGTATTTTCACCGATTACTTCGTCAATTGTGAACCGATTTTAAAAAATCTTCTTTGGTTTGATAGAGTATACTTCCGAGGCGGTCCCATTGTCACCATATCTGAATCTGATGAGGGGGTCTGTGAGGAATTGAGGGAACTCCTCAAATATGGTAGGCACACAAAGCTATTTTAGTATATTTAGTAACAAGTCTAGCGTTTGCATTCAGAAAGTATAACTTTGCGCAGTGGAACTGATGATAAAGACCACAGTTGGCTACCAGAACTCCTCAACGGTACCTATTTCAAGGGTGGCGATACGATATCTCGATTAAGATAGTTGAACGACTACAACGGAGAATACCTATTTACTTGTTGAAATATGACTATGACTGTCGCGCGGCGTTGCTTGCGACCGCTAAAATAAAAGTTTTAAAAAACAAAAAACCGCGTTTAAAAAATAAACTTCTTTTAAAGTTTTAGGCACCTACCTAATAATACTCGTAGGTTAGTTCAACTGAAGTCGGCGACCACAATATTTTCACCAAAAAAGCCGACTTCAGATTGACTAACCCATAAGGTAGGTGCCTACAATTTTAAAACAAGTTATTAATAGCAGTTTTTTGATTTTTAAAACATTTATCAATAAAGTCTTATTGGGTAAGGACCAAAAAGTTGGCCACGCTAACTCACTCCATGAGATTTTCTATGAAACTTTTCCTTTGTCACACGAAAATTAATCATACATTTGTAGGGATAATTTCGTGTCACAACGGAACTTTTTTCACTTTTGTTGTTTGTATGGTTAACTACGCTTAAATGGTCCAACTATCTGGTCCTTACCTGTAGTGTGCTGAAACTTGCGAGGCTGTTTGGACAAATAAAATCTTAAACCATTTTATATGTTCTTTTTGACGATGTTTCTGTATATTTCTCATAAAGAGCCAGCCGTTAAATTTAAGTTCTAGTTCCTACTTCCCCTTTTTTATGGCAAGGTGTAGGCACTCAAGCACTCAGAGGCCACCTAATGGTAACGTGGAATCTTAGACCCATAGACATTTTGAATTGTCAAGACTGTAATCCTAAGACCTCGTTGCCAACCCTGAGGACTAAGACGGCATGCCTCTATGCTAGTAATTTCACCGGTTGTCTTATCCCACAGCGGAACACAACAATGCGAACACTGCTGGTTGTCCTCGCGACATGATATCTAGTTTTCGGCTTCCCGATTGGATAATGTTTGATTTGTTTGGTAGCTCATTACTAACTTCTCCGTCCATTTACGAGAGCATTGTGTTAAGCATGGGATCGACAGTAGGTAGCGGTCGGGGGACTGTCGCCAACACCTTAAACAAGCCATTTGACAATATCTCAGTGCAGCTAATAGGGGAAGGTTCGGCTAGCTGGGGCTACATCTGATTCCAAATCATTAAACAAATGAATCAATCATTTAATATATTTAATTCACCAATTTATTCAGTCAATTAATCTCTTATGCAATATTTTCGGTAACCACAAGAAATGACTTGTTTGCATTAAATTGTCAAGAAATATGTTTATTTAAAGACATTGCAACGGCCACTCACCGTTACAAGTTAATAACATCTATTTCATTCGGCGCCGTGCCCGCCGCGCGGCCCTCCGCGTAATATTATACATGAATCAATTTATACGAGCGCGACGCGCGAGCGGCTGCATATTTTTCAATTACGTCAATTTAAAATAATACTTAATTCGCTATTGTGACTCATTGGGAGCATTATTGTGTCAGTCGTCTCGTTCGTCGGACAAATAAAGCGGGTTTAAATCGTTCGACAGATGCATCTAGATGTAGGTAAGTAGTATAGGTACCTACTAATCGAACAACAACATACTCGTATTTCGTCGAATTAGTTCTTACTTACGAGTATCTCGCTATCTCAGTTACCTTCACAGTACCTGTCATGGATAATCTAACTGAAAAATCAAGATCCATACGAATTCAGAAAACAAAATATGAACTCGTATGACTAATTCGGTGGTCGGTAAAAACGCCTAGGTATTTTAAAATAATGAATTAAAACACGTTGGCTTTGTGCATAATCATCTAAGTAGTTTTTAATGCATCCAATTCTGAAATAGAAAAGCCGTGTCCGAATGAAATATCAAATACCTACCACCTACCGCAACTTTCCATAAAATCGGGTCGGGATGTCTTAATCCTAATTAAAGAACCGATTTTAAAACTAAAATACCAATTAGTCTCAAATTTCCTAGGTTTTTTATCAGCTAAATAGTGGAGGCTACTACGTACTAGCCAGCTAGTTTAAGAACATAAAAGATAAGCCAACTGGAGACGTTTTAAAACGGTAAAGTATGAAATAAGTGTTAACAGCAGATCGGGCAACCGTAAGTTATTTTATTACACCGACTTAGGTAATTAATTAAATGCAGGGATGTCTGCTCCACACTTATTCCACGGGCGCACTTATACTTGCAGATGTTCATTAATAATATCTCATTTACATATGCTAACACGTAGGTACGGACGTATTTTGTTACAAACTAAAGCATAAATAATACCTACAATACAACTGCGATCAGAACATTCACTTACATTGTGTAATTAATAACAAATGTATCTATGTACTCAGATACTTCTTTATTGGTTATGTGAAATCGCATGTCAAAATTAAGAACACATTACATTTAATTATAGGTAATTATTATTATAATATTGTGTTAATAATTAGTTTTGTGAGTTTTTTAACGTCATTATAAGTCATCAATTCGTCAAAACTGTAAATCTGATGAACAATTTTTTCAATCTAGCTTGAAAGGCTGCGTAACTAGGCGCCGTTATAACAGTGTTGGGCAAGCGGTGGTACGAGTCCACCGCTGGCCCCTGTGCGCGAGTCCGTATCCGCGTCTCTCGGAGCGAGTCTCGCCACGTTTCGCCCCTTACCGACGTATACGCACGTGTAGTTCTTTGCGTATTGTAACCCAGCTCGCGATGGAATCAAAAAGACGTCAATTTATTGAAAGTATTATATAGGTAAATGTGTGCAGAGAAACAACTTTTTTAAGTAACTAGGAACTATGTATGACAAAATAATGTGGTGAAAAAAGTTTCAAGTAACAATAGATTTATGCCTATTCATTCTGTAAAATAATATGCTTCCAATGATTTCGATATAAAAATAGACCCAAGACTCAAATTTTCAAAATTCTAGTTATTTTATCCTATTGTAGTCATTCTCAAAACAATCCACGACTTTAAAACTATTTGCGGCACCGTTCGTTTGATATTTTCCCGTAGGTACTCTAAATTAATGCCAAATAAGAAATAAGGACAAGTTTAACCAAACAAATGTTCTATAACACAAGACAAGTAAAAAGTTTTTCACGTTTTTTCACCTCATATAATTCGAAAATAAGAAAGGTTATGTGCCATAAATAAAAATATACGAACCTAGCAAAATGACGGTCGAGTGCGAGTTGTACCGAGGGATCGGTACCGCCCGGCTCACACTTGGCCGGTTTTTCTATAATGTGTGTTGTTCCAGATTAAAAGCAAGCCAATAACACAACAACTGCGACAAACGCAAGCAACTGCCTACCAGGCAACTCTTATTCCTTTAGAAATATAATTTCCGCCAATAGTGTAATAGTCCAGGTAGAGAGCGTGAGCAGGAACCTCAGCAATTCCTTCAGAAATTTGTACAGGATGCTTAGGGAGTGAACGTAATAAAAGTCCCCACTTCTAGGAGGTGAGCCGGGGAGGGAGGGGTAGCAAAAAAGTTCCCATTTTAAGGTGTTTTACTTATACCTATCTTAAGAATGGTGCGTTTTAGAGAAAAAAAAACAAGCAAGATAAAACCTTGTAAATTTTTCTATAACTTTTATGCCGTATATTTTTTCTAATTCATAACCGTTTTTGAGCAAAACGCTCACGAAAGTGATTATTTTTTAATATCTTACGTTTTTTACCAAGAGTTCGTTTGTGACAAACACACGATATATTTTTTCTTTGCACAATATTTATAGTGTAGATATAGAAAAGTTATCTGTGAACACACATAAAAATAAGATTTCAAGGAGAAACTCCTTTTTTGAAATCTGTTTAAAATAATAACCTCTTTGATGCGCCAGCGTTGCTGGTGACGCCGGCGTTGTGCCGCGTAACTGTCAAAGGGCCCGTCGTCCCGAAGTTCAGTCGGCCTGGTTAATAGCTTCACACTTTAGTACCTTGTCTCTTTAACGCCCGGTGCAAATTAATGCAGCAAATTCAAACATAACAAAGTGACAAAACACTTGTTTAGAAGTAGAAGTCTAATTTAATAATATGGTGTGAAGTAGGTACTTAAAAAGTTATGCTTTATATGTAGTTGTTTACGGTTCTGTAGTCAGAAGGCAGAATATCATCATCGCCGGCACCTTGACGACTCCATGAAGTTGATATTTCCTAATTATGGTATACGCACCACCTCAATTTTAATCTTCAGTATTATCATTGGTGTTTCAAAGTTTATTCAATCATTTAAATGAATTTTGGTATCGAGGACGTCTCCGCTAATAAACCTTAACAAACAAACAAATATTAGTAGGTACCCGTAGATAAACCGAGCTAAAAATGTATTTAGTTTATTTTGAAGTATACTCCTATACGAGGGAACGACCGGTTTTAAATAACATCTGAGGTTAATAAGTCTTATTTTAATCAAATATATGCCTAAATATCAAGGTCTTAAACTTGTTCAAATTGTGTTGCTTTCCCTTAATTTCTAACGGTAAGTATTGTACATATTCCGTTTTTATTCTTTAATCGAACTGACTCTTTGTAACTCTTTTAAATTCAAATGAAATTTGAACGTGACTAATTTGGTCGATAAACCTATATATATTATGAATATGATTAACACAAAAAGAAATTCAGCTATTCGTTTTCCAAGGCATGATTTTCTAACATTATGTTAATTAAAGTTATGTTATATTTCCTTAAATAACATTGAACTATGACTTTTACTTTCGCCACGTCACAGGATTTTAACTTCAGTCATTTCTATTATTTTAATTATTAAAATAAAAGTTAAGCCAGAATCAGAAAAGTTAAGTATATAGTTAAGTCAGAATCTATGTTGCACCGCCACTACAATCTCTGCTTTGCCTAAAGGTTAACTGGTAGAGAATGCCTTACGGCATTAAGTTCGCCTTTTGCATATTAAGTGTATTCTTTTTTGTGCAATAAAGATTAAATAAATAAATAAAAGTTGCATAAATATTTATAATTCCTTATTACGGGTATGCAAAAAGTAATTTGTATTAATTATCGGTGTACCACATAAACTGAGCTGTGCCGGTTCTCGCTCTGGAGCGATGCAGACACTCTACACACGTTGGCTCACCGTGTATAAATAATGTAGTTTAGTTCATCTATAATATAAATATGTATAGGTGTTGCAATGTCGTCGGCGACTCCCGACCAACTTTGTATTTGGTTAATATTCCTACCGTTTAACTTTAATTAGCCGATTTATATTCAACTTGCAGTGAAGAGTGGCTCTATATTATTTATTGCGTGAATTAAGACTTTGAACGTTATGTTTGGTTGTGCTTAGTCGTACGCGTTTCAGCGTAGTAGGTATATAATATAATTACTGATTTCGTCGTGTAAACAATCCTACTCGCGGTTGATTACTTACTTTTTAGAACGAAGAATATTTACTTGTTGAAATATGACTATGACATTCCCGCGGTGTTGCTTGCGGTGCGCTAGATTCATATCAACTAAGAAGTGGAACTACGTAACAGCGTATTATGATCACTAAAAAGTATTAAATTTAATTTAATTTATTGTCAACGTTTTGATAACTCTAATGTCATTTACAATAATGGTACTGTAACATAAACGATTCTAAAACACGTCAAGCGCGATATCGTTATAACGCAGTAGAATAGAGGCCCAGTAGGTACTAGTGCCTCAGCGCCCGCGTCCGCGACGAGCGGCGCCGGCGCGCGCGGGCGGCGCGAGCGTCGGCAGACTACATTGTTGGATATACTTGTATGCGCTTGCGCTTAATCACCGCTATCGCGATCGCGATATATTTTTATACAATCAACTGCGGAAGAATCCACCACTTTTTGTACATTGTATTGTTTTCACCGTGGTTATGTTTTAATTGCTTACTAATACTAGTCTTACAAACAAACCCACGGAGGGTTTGTTTCTTCGAATAAAGATTATTTTACATATAAACATCAAATATAAAAATAATAAATAACTTTTAAATAAGTGAACCCAATTAACATTTCCGTCTTGGACTTTTTTGCAATATTCGTTTAAACACGACCAGCTCAGGTGCTGGACTTCGAACTGATGCTCCTGCAATCGCCAACTCAACCTCATACCAACTCCGTTGTCACATAGACATGATGGTCAAATGTTGGCAAGGCGTTCATAAGATAGGTAACCTACTTATAGAATAATGGTTAGTGTTTCCTAAGGAACTAAAACAACACGAATATAAAATGAATAAGATACAAATAAATAACCTTACGTGTACATGGCATCAACCGACTAGATTTGATCGGTGGAAATTGCAATAACGTATAATACCTACTTAACGGCGTATTATATCGTATAAATTATGCATTCTTCGTGCTGCTAAAGAGCGCACACAATAATAACTTCAATTATTCAATCAAAACTGACGAAGCATTTTTATAAAATGTAGTCATTTAAGATAATAGATAATAAGCCCGCTAGTGTGTGTGTGTGTGTGCGCCTGTGAGCCAGAGCACTGGAACACAATAAACAGCGCTCACGCAACGCGGAGCATCATATTAATAAATTTGCTTTTTATCAATACAGCATAAATAGTTGCATGCGAACAGACAACAAGGTAAGTAAATTCTTAAGGCGAACTCCTCGCTTGTTTCGATATATTGATTAACTAGTGGAATTGACATGGCCTAATTCAATATTTAACCCCGTTGTAACCACTCTATGTTACGTCCTCTCGCGAACTTTGGGTAAACTAGCTCCCTAATGTCTGATATCTACTCTTAATGTTATGGGTTTTGCGATCCTAGTCAAGGGAAAGAGGGCGATTTTAAAATACATATATGCACGTTATCCGTTGTTTCACAGTTAGTTTTATACGGCGTTTTTTGGGTTTGCAACCTGTCACTAATACACAGGTACACATCTTAACCTGGTGCAAAATGTGGTTACGGAATTAGTAACTACAAAAATAGTTGTTGGTATTTTTGTAGCTCGGCCTACCCCACTCTGGAAATAAAGGCGTGATAGTATGTATGTTTGTATATTTTATTGAGACGATGCACTTAGGCCGGTTAGCATGGTTGTGTTGTGAGTGACAAGTGAACCTGCCTGCCTCCAGGGCTTCCTGCCACGGGTTCGATTCTCGGAAAATTACAATTACAATATTTATTTTTGTGATGACAGTTTGTTTTTTTACGTATTTGTTGTATTAATTATGTATGTTTATCCATCGGTCTAGTACCATACGAAACCAGCCTGAGCTTAGTAAGAAGAGGTGTGTAAGATAGTCCTCTGATATTGATTGTTAATTACAAAATTACTCTTAGCCAGTTTTCTTGTACTTTTAACTCTTAGCACACTTCTACTTAAGGCATATGCGGAAATTCACTATATTGCTACCAATAAGTGTAATTATAATTTACACGTTGAATTCATTATGCCCGCTCGGCCGCGGGCCACTTACCATATTTATTATCTATACATTTGCCCGGTTTTAATCGACAAACTGCACAACTTTTTATCGAGGTGTTTATAAATAAAATATATGAAATGTGTTTCGGCGTATAAATTTTCATTTTTATCATGTAACCGAGTCTAATGAGATGATGTTATACGTTGCGCCTGCCGCAGTCGCGGGCAACGTTCGCCATTCCAATCATTACCCCTGCATGCGTCGCCAGTCGCCGCTCGCCAGCTCAGCTCCGACCCGCTGGTGGGACAGCCTCCTCACGACGAGTCGCGCTCTCCCTCCCGGCTCGCGGGCCGATTGCGGACCGTTCGCACTCTAATATCACTGCTCGATCTTAACATTTGGTCAATGTAGTTCTTGATCTACTTTAAATAGGGAATTATAAAACCGAGTTCAAATTAGAAAAGTCGATAAGTAATATTATAATGAAGAATTAATTTACGACATTGTTGCATGACATTTTAGGCGCGAGTTATTAACATGACCATTCGGCGTATCCTCAAGTATTTTAAAACATGCAATACTACTTTCGTACGTTTGAAGTAATATTATGTACAGTATAGGTATTTTATTTAAAAAATGCATGTTGAACAAAAAACTTTTTTTGTTAAGGAGAATGCACATAAGCGCTCGGGCCACCTGATGGTAAGTGTAATTAGAGACCCATATACATTTGAATTCTCAAGACTATAAACCCTGAGGACTAAGATGGAATGCCTCTATGCTAGTAATTTCACCGGTTGTCTTATTCCCACTCCGGAACACAACATTGCGAATACTGTTGCTTGGCGGTGGTTAATGTGTATGATGTAATGTAACCTTTTACTCAATGTTATTTGGTGCTGTTTTGGATAATTTTTAGTAGGTATAAGCACTTTGGCCGCCTGTATCTCAGGAACCAATCAAGTCTACTTAGTCGTCATAGTTAGTGCTTTTATTTAAGATTTGGCTGTGGTGGAGGGAGAGGGAGGCAACTTTAGCTAAAATTATACTTTTGGAGTTGATCATGTCCTAAACGGTCCCCCAACTTTTCTAATAGCTATCCAACGACACCTCATTGGAGATGTATACGGTAGGTATACATCGATTTGCTCAAAACAGGAAAAACAATGGTACGGCAATGGTAATGGCACTATGGTTTTAGTACATTACTGCTTGGGCCGGGAAAAAGGTTGTTGCGGGACGAGTATAATTTAGCGCTACCATAATACCAGTCCACCAACCGAACCTGGTTGAAAAACGCGGTCAAGTGCGAGTCGGAATCGCGCAACAAGGGCTCCGTGGAAAATTATAAGAATGTTAAATTGTATTGAGAGCCAAACTTGACTTTGCCGTTTAAAAAATGTTGGCTCTATAGATCGACATAGGTCACGAAAAGTTTACCAAATGCAAATAAGTTTTTTTTTGTGATAGAGCAACATACCTATTAACAACTTCGTTTTTATTTCCTTTACTTATGCTCTAAGACCTTCCTTGTTGCCAAATTTCACGATTCAAGGGCTATGGGAAGTACCCTATAAATTTTGATTCCCTTGAGAGTGTATAAATATATTTTTTTTGCTGCATAAACGGGCGTATTTTTTTTAAGTTTGCTGCTTTTGGGACCTAAGAGCTGTAGACCTTAGTGTATCGTTTCAATTTCAACTCGATACCAACACGTTCCCGAGATAAAGAGTCTTAACAGATGGTCGGACGGACGGACAACAAAGTGATCCTATAAGGGTTCCGTTTATTTCTTTTGAGGTACGGAACCCTAAAAACGCGACGCCGCCATTGGTAAATAATAACTTGGCCATGGCCTGCGACGCAGAACTTCGCGGGCTGTTTTTACAACAGTAAGGTTAACATTTCCGGCATGTAGGAGAAAACTCCTTTGTTGTCATTATAATACCAATAAAACGAATGAATCAATAAAAACGTTATGCGCTCTTAGACGCAATATGATTTTCCCCTTTTTCTGCAGGTTGCACGAATACAACGCCTAGATAATTATCATGCCTCTTAGGATAGGGCGTTATTAAGCAGATTTGTGTTCGAACCTATATAGGTTCGAACACAAATCTGTTTAATAACACATACAAATGAAAAGGTCGATGGTAATCATATTATTAATATTAAAATAAAATAACTTATCCAAAGAAACTACTGCTCCCGAAATAAGAACGGAACACACCGAAATAAATTTCACAATGGAACATAAATAAACAGAATTTGTTATCAGTCTAGTCGAAAGTTAGTTGCGCAACAAACTCGTCCCCTTTCCACGAGGGCCGCGGCGCGGAGTCGACCGGCCGCGCCGGCCCTGCCGGTGCCGCCGACACCGCCGACACCGCCGACACCGCCGACACCGCCGACACCGCCGCAGCCACCGCGCCCGCCGCGCCCGCCGCGCCCGCCGGGCCAGCCAGGCCCCTGGCAGCGCACTCGTCAGCTCGCCGCGGCGTTCCCAGCTCATTCATTATACGATTAAACGTAACGTAAGCGACTGCTTCCATTTCGTGGCGAAGGTCGATTTCATTTGCGATCCCGTATTTGAACATGTTATTGCCTTATATTAATGTGCACTCACACTAATGCGAACTTCAGCCTTTGTGGGGGCTGGTGTGGATGTGTCTGTGTGAGTGCTATTAGACGTTTGAGACGCCGAGGTCGATGACTCGTTCTGTTCATTGTAATTTACAATTTATTTAAATGTTGTGATTTGTATAAGAGCGAAGATTTCGCAATGCTCTGTATCATGAACGTTGCGTGCGCAGGTATAGATGGGACAGGCATACGCGATGTACGAAGTTGTAACATATTGTAAACGAACAAGCGACAATAACATTGGTTTTTTGTTGCGGCAATTACGTTTTTACTTGGGAGTATCTTTTATTGTCTTTAATGATAGTGCGTTTTTATTTTGGTCTATCATTTAAGTGTTTGTATCGTGAGTGACCATGTCTCATATTATAATTATAAATGATATCATGTTTATATGCTACATATCGGCGTGTGCCGACCCGCACTCTGAGTGCAGCCAAAATCAGGTTACTAATAAATCTGTATGCATTATGGAACAGCTTCATAAACCCACTTGCGCACATATTTGTAATACATATAGGTACTCGGTAGATATGTATGTTATAATAATATTTATCATTGTTGCTGAAACACAATAGATCGTATCATTTGAATAATTTTATCTGATGTAAGTCAATGTAGTATATGCGCCTTGTGAAAGTACAGTTACGGAAACAAGTCCTTTCTGCAGTAGGGATAGGGGGCAGTTTGTTGCCTTAGGTTAAATTTTAAGTCACAATCTTATAATAACAAGTTAGGTCACATAAAACACCATGAACTACGCACATAACAATATGACGACAACTAGTACGCAACGCAACACGTTTCATTTCACTATGGGGAGGAATAATTGCAACGCTAACTATATTATTAACATTGTCTTTATTTCGATTACGTTTTGAAGTGAAGCAGATTGTAGCTGCTATAGTTCTTTTAGCCAGCCATAAAATAAAAGTTCCTATTTTTGCAGGTCATAACTATTTCCTTACACAATGTATTCATAACTATTAATTAACTAAATAAAAACTTTGTCATAGCAATTATAAGGTCTTAAGTTTGCAAGGATTTTACACTCGTAGCAGTGATATTTCTGTAGGCGAATAAAAAACTGTATTCATTGGGCAGAAGTGTTACAATCACTGGGTGGTCATGGGCTGCGCACCCAACGAACAAGTGCTCGCTCTCTCACTTCACTGAATCTTTGAATAATGCGATAATGAACTTTAGGCAATGAAACTGTATGAATGATTCCTAATAAATTATGATCAATACAGGGTGTTAGACCTGCTGATGGGGCACTTAGGACGTTCCGATAAAGCTAAATTAGTCTTACAATTGTAAAAGGGGCACTGATTTCGAGATATTTTGACTTTTTTGTTTTTATAATGTATGAGACGACATTTTGTAACCTGAACTAAGAAAATATTTCGAAAACAGCGGCACTTTTACTAAGACTCGTCGTCGAACGTCCTAAGTGCCCCCTATCAGCAGGTCTCAGATTATCCACTAATTACCTAACACCCCCCCGTGTGGTTGCCGGGTTAGAATAGTGCCACTCCATATCTTCCCGTAGATGTCCTAAGAAGAGGCGACTAAGGGAATAAGGGCTTGTAGTACTGTTAGGCGATGGGCTTGCAACCTGTCACTAATACACTGGTAAACATCTTAGCCTACTTGTGCAAAATGTGGTTACATAATTATCAACAAGTCTTTTTAGAGTTGTTGTTATGTCTGTAGCTCTGCCTACCCTACTCTGGCAATGAAGGCGTGATGTTATGTATGTATGTACCTTACACCCTGTATAGTATATGGTTCTAAATTATATAAAAAAGGTATGGATATGACGAATGAGCACACAGGCCGCCTGATGGTAAGTGGGGTCTGTGACCTATAGACATTTACATTCTCAAGACTACAATCTAATGACTGCAATCCTAAGACCGCAAATGCGTTGCCAACCCTAAAGAATGCTAGTAATTTCACCGGTTACCTTATCACCAGACCGAAACAACAATGCGAACACTGCTGCTTGGTGGTAGGTTAAGATAAGACGGTCGTAGCAATCCGGACGGACCTTGCACAATATGCATCGATATGCCTTTAAAAGTTACAGATATCGCATAGCTGGCTTTAGTAAAACAATCATTCACTTTACAATAATATTACCTAAGCGTTATGCTTTACACTTTAGTACCTATGAATATCTGTAATTACGACAATAGATTTTTGACTTTCGAAATTCAATACAAGTACAAAAAGTTAATAGGTGACAAGGGGAATCTTTTAATTGGTGACAGACAACATAAACAATGTGTCGTGGTGGCGTGGAATCCCCGCTGGCAGACTGCATTTATTCCACGAGATAAATGTCCGTAACGATCATAGTGCGAGTTTAAGTTCTATGTTGTAATATTTTCTTTCTCTATCTACATAATTACCTAAATAATGTATTTAATATGTACTGGCTCGGATCCGATCGAATTCAATTTTGAATGAATAAAAATGGTACATAGGGTAAATTATACGAGTGACCTTCGTTCGTTTCATAATTTTTTTTTTGCCAAACTGATTCATTTCCCAAACATATTACATATTTAACCAAACTACGTAAATATTTCAGATTTTTTATAGAACTAACATAACCTAACCTATAGGATTCTACACGATGGACCCAAAATAAATCTTGAAATGTTAACAGTTTAGTAAAATGAAGTCAGAAAAAAGCAGTTTGGTCAAATGATACGATGTTTGGGAAATTAATAAGTTAAGCAAAAACTTTCTGGTGAAATGAAATGTAAAATTGTATTGAGGGACAAACTTGATTTTGCCGTTGTAAAACTGTTGTCTCGATATATCGACATAAGTCGCGATTAGTTTACCTAATGCGAAAAAGTTAGCTGTACCAAAAAATATGTGATGGAGCAAGAAAATAACGACTTGCGATTTTTTTCCTTTACTTGTGCTGTAAGACCTTTCTTCTTGCTGAGTTTCAGGATGCAAGGTCTAAGGGACTACCAGTAGTAAATTTATATTCCTCGAGTGTCGCAATATACGTTTTCTGCGGCATAAACGGCCGTATTTTTATTTACAGAAGTTTTTATTGTTTCACAGCTTCAAGGGACTGTAGACCTGAGTATATGGTTTTAATTTCAACGCTATACTTCCCACGCGGTTTCGAGATGAAGAGTCTTGACAGACAGACGGACGGACGGACAAAAAAGTCATCCTATAAGGATTCAGTTTTATCCTTTTGAGGCACGGAACCAACCCTAAAAATACGCACTTATACTTATGATAAGACTTAGTTAATAGGTTGTTTTAGGTTTTTTAAACGTTAAAACATCATGTTGTTAATAAATATATTGGTGGTGGTAGGACCCTGTGCAGGGTCCATCCGGATCACTACCACCATCTTATCCATTAACCAACCGCCAAGCAACAGTGTTCGCATTGTGGTGTTCCGGTGTGGGGATAAGAGAACCGGTGAAATTACTAGTATAGAGGCATTCCATCTTAGTCCTCAGGGTTGGCAACGCATTTGAGGTCTTAGGATTATAGTCTTGAGAATTCAAATGTCTATGGGCCTCAGATTCCGCTTACCATCAGGTGGCCTGAGTGCTCGTGTGCCATCTCCTTAACACAAAAAAAAAAGAAAAAAAAATATGGGAAGGAAGCCTAGCACTGTTTCAGAAACACCTTAATCAGGCTACAACTGGACCGCATGAAGTTAAACCTTTTATAATCGCTTAAGCAGAAACTCGTTGGTATGTAGGATACACCGCTTATCCTAACCTACTCGTAACATGTTCGCCCCCTTAAGGATCGAAAATCTTAATTGAAGGTAAGTATGAGTTTAGGTGTTATGAGGGTGGATCGCATCTTAAACAACATGCAGGGTTTAAAAAAACACGCACGCCGGGTTTCATAGGATTGAGTCAGTCACATCTACCATGTGCACCCAAAAAGAAAGGCTGGTGTAGACAGAAAGGCAAGATGGGGCACGCAAACAGGAAAGCCCTAGACGGAAATGGCGGGACGGCTTGGACGCATTCTTCAGTAACTGACCTGAAAAGGCATCGAATGGGGTGGTGACTTATGAAGATCTAGGGGAGAGACCTTGCGCCCATCAGTAAGAAATTCATATAGGCTAGGAAATAAAAATAATAATTACAGACTTGATATCGGCACTTTTCACTTCGATGATACAGTGATTTGTAATATAAGCGTTTGAATACATTTTGCTGGTACCAATGGAAATACAGTTTTAAGGTTATGAAAATAGGGGATTCAAGGACTGGCACGAATGTTTTGTTCGGTTGATAATCATAAAACGATGTAGCTACTTCAAACCAATTAACAACATAAATAACATCTATTTATATATTTATTTATTTAAGAGAACCAACAGCTCTAACAATTCAGATTAAATAGAGGTACAGAGCCAATTACAAGAACTCATAAATAGTAACATTAACACATTTTTATTTGTCTAACATTATAGCTTTTGCCGGCGACTTTGCCTGATTATTACAGTTCTGTTTTTACACATAACGTCTCGCGTTCATTCCCAGAGTGAGTTAGGCAGAGCTTAAGAGCTACAGAATTACCAACAACTTAAAAAAATCTTTTTTTATAGTTCTGTAACCACATTGTGCACAATCAGGCTAAGATGTACCAGTGTATTAGTGACAGGTTGTAAGCCTAACAGTACTAAACTAACAGATGTCCCAAAATGTACGCATGACTTTCCATAATAGGTGTTAGTATGGTAAATCTTGTGCAGATTTTGGGACACCCTTTACAAGCCCTTATTCCCGTAGTCGCCTCTTGCAACATCCATGGGGAGACATGGAGTGGCACTATTCTAACCCGGCAACCGCACGGTTCTGTTTTTACAAGAGATGATTAAAAGTGGTTTGTTTATACTGGTATAATTTTAAAGATATTGTTTTTTAAATGTATTTCTAATAGGAAGGTAGTCGCGTAAAGTTAATGAAGACGTGTTTTATTATGTAAATCGTGATCCAGTACGCGATCACTCTTGCGATTTACGAATACGTCCCTATCGTTTTCGCTGAACTTTGCAAGTCTCTTTGAACTTTATTGATTGATGTTGTTGCTTAGGTATCTTTATATTGTTAATAACACTTGATGGCAAAACTTTAATAGCTTTAGTGTGGCTATGTTAATCCGAAGGTCATCCTATTGTAATCTGTTTTTAGCGTTCCTGCAATGAAAGAGTGTGAGAACCAAAGCTAAATTTATTTAGTTGAAATTAGATGGCACGAAAGGTATTTAGTAAGGCTTATATTACGAGACGTCGGTGGCCTAGTTGGCATAGGTGGTCCACTCGTGATCGTAGTGTACGGAGTCCCAGTGCTCGCGATGTAACAATAAGTATCGCGATCCTAAGCAAATAACTCTACGTTCTTAATGTGAAGGACAATTATCGTCAAGGAGCCTGCGCATACGAACAACTGAGTGTAGGTATAGTAGTTTAATTGCACGAAAGATCATATTTTTATATGTAATAAAAATATACAAGAAACGTTTATTTTAAACGTTTTAGACATACTGACAGGATAATTTCAGGAAAATATCATAGAAAGGAAAATTTAAGGCAAAGGAGGCTAACGGCGACCCGACGAAGATGCTCGTACTTTATTCATGTGAGGTCCTGAAATAAACCATACACGAACAATCAGTCTCAAAACTTTGCCGCTAACTGGACTGTCGCTGGTGGTTGCCTGTTGCCACGATAATAGTTATTTTGGCTACGAGTGCGGAAAATAGAAGTACCTAGTCGAGTGACATTCTCTGATCGGATTTGCGCAAGTAACGCCGCATGAAATCTGTAATTATTTTTTTACTAAAATCGTCACAGATCGGTATGCAAATCATAGTATTGAAATCAAATTTCAAATTGCTGAGGTTGTTGAGTTAATTGCGAAAATAAGTAGTCTCAAGGACTCTTGGATGTCTCAAGCTTACCGCAAGCAGCCCGCGTCAAGGTCATTGTGTATTATAACCAAGGACCATCTCAAAAGCATGATAATTATAGTAACAGAATAATTGTGTAAGTCGATGCAAGTCTTTTTTGAAATAATCGCGTACAGACAAACATACAAACACACGGCCAAACGCTGAACCTTCTCTTTTTAAGCTAGTTTAAAAAAGTTGTGTATCCGAAGGGCCACTTATCATCACTTATCTATGACGGTGACTGTACTTGACAGCGATAAACTCTATAAGGCTATAAACAATAAGGTTCAAGAGTTCAAAATAATGAACTTGTTTCATTCTATTACAAAAACAAAAAGAGATATAAGGCCACATAGTTGAGTAGTGCAATGATCGCAACCTTTCCCTAATCTGTGGAGATATTGAGGTGTTAAATTCCAAAGGGCGTCGATTGCACTCACGAGGAAATGAATAAGCAGCGAAAGGAGTGGAGTCGTCGCGTACGGCGCGCTGCGTACAGGCGGTTTTAATTTATTAGATGTAATGCGCGGCGGCGCATGCGCGGCCCGGACGGGAACGTTTCTGGATGCCGTTTTATGTGTTTATGTATTCTAATTTTATTGTTTTCTTTATTTGCGTCCCACTTTTGTTTGGTTCGGAGCGCGGCATTGTTCGCCATCGTAAACGCCGATTTAGATGATAAATAAAATGTTGTATAAAATTTCTGTATGAAATTTTATGTAGTAAACGTAATTTTTATGCGTTGCTCCGTCTGTCTTCGTAAATTTTCAATGTTTTGTTATGAAAAACGTTGTGGCGACGTAATAAATAGGATTTTTTATCGGCGTTGATAAACAAAACGTACACATCTTTCTAACAATACCTAGTGGTCATGGATGTAAAAGGTCAAACCCAAACAGTAGGAATGAGCCGCCAAGCACAAAAACTGTGAAGCGCCGCAACTTTCTGCTAATTGGATTGACACTTTAACAATGCACAAAATGACGGTGTAAGTTCGTCCCGGTGGAGGAATTACTGGCAACTACGGAAACTCCGATAAACGTGTCGAGCCGAACGCTTCAGCGAGCGCGCTATGGCGAAGTGAAACAATTAGAAGCGAGTATGAGGCAGTTAGAGCCCAGCGCCGGGCCGCGGGCGCATCGCGTCGGGATCGAGAGCAAACCTGTTTTTATTGCGAATTAATATTAATAATGAATACTTGAAACGGGCGCGATTGTGAGTTGTATAGTTGTAATTAAGCGCGATTATAGCGGCACCAGTAATTACTGACAATGTCTGCGGCTTGCACTGGCATTATTACGCCGGCTCCGGCGACTTCGACCGCGCGCAGTCAACCTGTGAAACCTTAACCTTGCTTCTTCGTAGGTAATGGAAATAGAACCTGATTGAATTAAATTAAAAATGAAAATGAAATCGATACAGCTTTGATGTAGCTAGGCACCTATTTGTATGATGTCTCATATAATTAAGAGCTATTATAGCAGCAAAAACAATTACTCGCACGGCTGTGGTATTCGCTGGACACTGCTACAATTTGACCAAGTTTGACGCTCCTACCGCACTCGGACGCAGCCAATACAATCCTTTTCATCAGCATACCGAGATATTTCAATGATACAAACTAAGGAACCAAACATTTCTTTTTTTCATTAAAATAAAGTCTGTGTAATGAAACTGTCATACTTCAAGAATAATTATTGCATTTGATCTTAACCTCGTAAACATCGCCACTCGCGACACCCGCGACCCACGCCGCGCCGCGCCGCGTCGCGCTCTGTGCTACTCCTGCTTCGCCTTTTGTTATACAAGCTGAGGGTACCTGGACATTAATTTTATTCGTTTTGTTAATATAAAACTTTCGTGACTTATTGACTGTATAACAGACACTGCAAATGTATGTGCTTGTTGACTGATAAGGTGAGATAATCGTCAGGCCTAATGCCGGCTATTCGTAAGTGAGCAGATTTGGCAGCGAGGCGTCTGACTGTCCGGCCGAGACTGCCACACGAAACCAAGATTAGGTTCTAAAACAATTAACTGAAAGGTCAATGATGGCCGAATAACTGTAAGTAAGAGGATTGTAGAACGAACCTTAAATCAATTCATAATTACAAATTTAGCTATGATAAGGGAGAAACGTTATAGCATTTTGTATGGAAAATTTCAGCTTTACAATCCTAATAAGCAATCTTGAAATTTTCACGTAGTAAATACTTATTGGTGATGTAAAAGTTCACAGATTGACGGCAAGTGTTATGTTGGTACTTTTTCATTTTCTTTCAGGAAAAAATAATAATATTTAAATAATCAAACTTTTATATGAAGGAGATACCTACTATATTTCATTTTAGTAAAGTGACCTATACCAAATATCGTTAATATGCCTCTCGTCGGTTGGCTTCAGTAAATCAAGGTAACATATTCCAAAGACGTGTCTTGAAGGGAATCACCCATGTCACAGTCACGTGGACACTCGTTTGCATCGGCGACCTCGCGCAGAGGAAGTCGCGCCGCCCTCGTGCCGGCCGGCCGGCGGGGCTCCGTGCCCGGCGGTCGGCGCACTTGTGCCACCCGGTGGAGGGAATAGCCAAACTACCCTTAAATCGACAACACTGCCATAACCAAAACTCCACCGCGCCTCGGCCGGATCGATGCGGCCAACATTTTACGTTCTATTTCCGAAGAAACGCGAAACCGGCATCGGGCATCAGCCATAATAAATTTCTTGTCTTATAAAAATAAAACTTTTCTTTTTGCCCGCGCTGCGAGGGGGCAGGGTGGGGAGTGGAGCCGAGGGGGAACCTCCCGGCCCCTGCAAAGTTGTGAATTGGCCACGCACACAGCTCCGCGCAACATTATCGTGATTCATATCGTTTATAATTTTATATTATGTTAAAGCTGGCGTCGGAGCAGGGGGCGATATTAAAAATACAAGAGGCGACCGTAGGAAGTACTTTTTGCCTGGTACCGTCTGGACGGGAAACTTTGTTTGCGTTCGAACTAGTGATCGGCTTAATTTATAATCAGCTGGCATAATATTGGTAATAACGTCGTTATTAGAGGTCTGCAGTGTTTCGTACTTAATATTATAAAGTAAGACACGCATTGCTTGTCATATCAATAAATGTGCTATCAAAGAACGGATACATAAAATGTCTGTACAGAGTGAGCGACAAAAGATTACGGAACTGCTAGTTCCTGTAGTAGAATGCGATCATGATACATATCGACAGTGGAAAGGTAAAAGTATGGAGGTTTAGCTTAAGCGCCCTATTAGGTGTTTGGCGCTTAAGCTAAAATGACCATTCTTAAGTATGGCGCTTAAGCGCTTTCCATTTTCAATATTCGGTCTTGCCGACGCCGTTACCGGCGTTGTCGCCGCAAATTGCAGGGGACTAGGTTTTTACTCTAACTAACTCTTCTTTAAAAGGTTCTCGTTATGATTGAATGCAAAAGATGCAATGATTCAGTAATTGTAAATTCTTGTTTTAAGTCTGCACAAGAAGCAAAGACATATTGTACAAGTTTCAACGTTGTAACATTTGTTACTGGCTCGAGTTACATTTGCATGAATCAATATTCTCATGTCCCTCATGCCATCTCGCTTCGCCTACATTGTAAATGATCAGGAACATTAAACAAGGATGATATTTTATTTATAATTACAATTATTATAGTTGAAAGACTGGTCGAAGTGGCTGGCAACAAACTTGCATCGAGCGGGCCGCCACATCAGGCCACAAATGGAGTTATGTCCAATTAAGCGAGAATATTATAATTTAAAAAATATATGTTACGCACCGGCTGTGTGAAATATAAATAAGCCAGTAGTTAACATGCATTTTTTACTATAAGAAAAGAATGTTCCTGTTAAGGCGCTGCTGCCGCTTGCTCGGCCCGATAGACGCGGTGGTTGCAAGTTGCAACTGGCTAGTCGGCTTTATTCATGCGTGCTGGTGTCTCAAAACGATACATCAATAAGAGTTTCAGAATTATTAACTATTTCAACGCGTGTATGGTCGTATATTTTTATTTTAATCTAATAAAAGATCTGGGGCCTCGTACTTTCGAAAACTGTAAAAACTGTATATAATTATGCTATTGGCATACTAAGCTGTCCACGCGACCGTCCGGCAGCAAATATCGATCCTATACATTTTCGGTTATTATAACGTTAGCAGAATGCACCTTGTCTAGGCCCACTGCTCACTGCTCAGATACTAAACAATCTAATCTATTTTACTGATTCTTAAATATCCTGAATTGTGTAAAACCCTAGATAATAATTCATAGACTTTCCTTCCTGCTTATGGACTCTGTAACTTATGTGTCTTTGTGGAAAAAATTGGCTAAATTGAATTTGGAATGGTCGTGCGGCAATGCACACGACGAGAGAGAAAACGAATGTTCGTGGCAAATGACACACAAGCGGCGCCCGCGCAGCGCGGAGCCGCGCCCGCGGACTGTGCGGTGTGCCCCTCGGGCCCGCGACGACTTGCGCGCACACAACGCCGCGCTTGTGCTCCACGCCGCTCGCGGGTAATTTGTCACGATGCTCGATCCGAACGGAGACACGCGTGTAAAGATCCGAATTCTATTAAACAAGTTTTTGGTACCAACCTACTTTCTGAAATATTTACCCTTTTATGCTATTGTGTATAATATTTACGATATATCTACATAAACTCATTTCATCAAATTTTAAGTACGTAATTGTGGATAATAATATATTATTATAAAATAAAGCTTGTCCGTTGCCATACCTCTCCTTTGCTGCGTTAAGTGAATATTACTTACCACAGTTGTTTAAAAGTTTATTAATGTTGTTTCCATTTCCTTATACTTATTCATATTCGAAGTTACTGGTACCTTCCTAATATAACAAAATGGAAACTTGTTACTCAGTTGGTGGAGGTTGCGTGACAGGGATAAAGGGCCTAGGATCATGTTGTGAATACGGTCCTTGTATTCGGTCCCGAAGGGCGAACGTCGGCCAGTGGCGCGGCCGGCACCGGCGCGCGCGCACCCGGAAGCATCCCCGACAAACAAGCGACACACTATTAAACGGTTCGTCGAACCGAGAAACACGTAATAAGCGTATATGTTTATGCAATACGATTTCATTATTAGATGCTTATTTGTGACTCGTTATTTCTATTGTCGCTTTTTTCTATTTATTAACCAACACAATATGTGATTATAATGTGGCTTGTAGCAAATGAGGTATGTGGGAGTCGGGTCGTTCCACACGAGTGGCTTTGCGAGCGCGTTCAATTTGTGTATGGTATGACGGGAACAAACGATTTTGTGAGTGTATCATTTGTACTAGTAGTTGATTTATAGTAGTTAGGTTCCTAGTAAATGGTTTTAGTAATAAAATAATGTATGATTATTATGTGTTGCATGCATTGTTACATGATATGCGTTAATAAAGCATTAACGTCATTTAAAATCGACCTAAATATGATACGAGTAAAGCTTCTGATGCGTAACGTTCCTTCGAGTAGGTCGATAGTAGTTGGACCTATATAAAACGGTAGGTACAGTAGAATTATGAGTTTACCACTGGAAGATTTTTCATTTAATTTTCAGCTTTAATCTCACACAAATGAAATAGTTATTACTAAATCGGTACCACGTGTAACAGAATTCTGAAAATTGCTTTTTCGTATGAAATTAAAGTTGAAAATGTAATGAAGGCAAACTCTGTCAGTGGTAAACTTACAGTAATCGCACTGTATCGGTTTTGTTGTCTTGAATGAATGCATATCAATAGCGAGATCGCTAAATGTTATTTGTCGGCTGGCCCGGAAGGGCGGGCAAGCCGGGCGAGGCGGCCGCTCTGCGCGCCATTATCCGCGACGGGCACGATCAAGAAGAGCTCGCGTCGCCTGGCATGTTGGTGCTTGTACTTAGCTTATTACCGTAACTCTGTTATTATCAATTGAATAAATAAATACATTAGTGGCCTTTTGTTTATATCTGCATCTTTCTCCTCAATATTTCATCATTGTGACTCGACGCGACGTCAACACGCGATTGATCATGACAGAAAAACAGCAAACTAAAAGCCATACGTACGTATCTATAGCCATTTAACATATGTATTTATCATTATTTTGTCCATTTGAATGTTGTTTTAGGGTTTTTTGCAAATGATGATCTTTTGGGTATTATTGCTTTAATTTGGCATGGTTAAATTGCGCCGATAAAGTCGTAAAATGAAATCATATTTTTTTCGATTATCTCTAACGGTTACATGTATTTTGTACGTAACATCAAGTGAGGTATCATTGGTAGCTTTCGAAACGTGTCATTTGCTAGAGTTGCGTGTCATCGTCGTCGTCGTCCCCTACAGCCAAAATTACAATTAATTAAAAGTCTCAAAAACATCTTAAATTAAATAAAACACATAAAACGAATTTTAGATAAAAACTTTCACGCCTACGTAGACATGATTGGTTCCTAAGATACAGGCGACTAAACTTACTAAAAATCCTTTAAGGTAGCACCAAATAACTTCCAATAGAACACTAACTGTCTAGTTCATACATGTTGTTTTTAATATAGTTTTTAGTGGTTGTAACGGCTTTGGACGGAACTCTACTCGGTTTTCAGGGTTCGTCCGTCTTTCCGCCCTGTTGTCCGCAGCTCAGCTCAGAGACTTACGGTCTACTCAGAGATGTCAATTAAATTTAATGCTTGTTAAATGACGTGTTGTCTTTTTCCATTTCTATGGCAAAGAAAGGGACAGTAGTAACTTTAATCACACTTTCACTCTTAACTGTCACTGAGTACGGCATTTATTACTAGAAAGCTGTTATTTAACATGAATATACATATTAGGCAGTCACGCCTACAAAATGGTGAAATAAAAACTAGTTTCTTTTTTAAGGCAGACAGCGTTACCTTAAAAAAAACTAGTTTTTAGTCTTCTCTCTAAATACGTAAAGCGGAGATGGTTTTATTTTCTCGTCTACCCCATGGTGGGTCGTTGGATAGGTCTATTAAAAGTATTGCGGGTTTGCGAAACAATTTTTAGATTAAGGGATCCGTTTGTAAAATAATAGGCTTTTTCAAGCACCGATAAAAGCCTTTAAAATACTAACCTCTCAATAGAAAACCCACTAAAAGAATAACCTCTTGGAATGAAATACATGACTAAGTTATTTGTTAAACTAACCATTCACTATAAAGGGAAACCTGAACAGCTTTAAAACACAGATAACCCTTATAAATTGCGCTTTAAAATGCATAACGAACGGCTTTTCTAAGTAAAAGACTTATAAACCCATTCGGAATTCCTTGAATGGGATAGCGGGTTTTAAAAGCAAATCGAGCGGCTTTTCTAAGTAAAACCCTTATAAAAACCCATTTGAAAACCCTTGAATTGGACAGCGGGCCGGTCACTGCTTTAAAGTGCAAATGTTTGTTATAGTTAGAGCAAATAACGAATTTAAAAGGAAAACTATGATGAAAAATAACAAGAATGAACTATGTTTCTACTAAAAGTTACTTGGTTCTGTCTTAAATCATTTTTAGTAGGTAAGGCAGTATGGTAGTATAAGGGTCATACACACTCTTAAAAACAAAAGTTGTCTCTCCTGTGGTCAATACTTTACACTCTTTGTGTCGTCTGGTCCCTTTTTATTTCCACCTAGTTTTCTTTTGGTTACTTTGTAACTTTATATCAATTATTTGTTATTTAAAATATATTTCTTGAAAGGCAAAAGTAATGTACCACTATTAAGATCAATAAGAGACGTAGGATCACGGTCTAATTCCGGTACATCGTCCGATAGGCCATCAGGACAGTAGAACATCGAAGTTGCATATATAAATAAGGACGCGCGAAGGCACGACGTCTCCGCGCGTGCCGGGTCGACGTCCTGCGAAACAACGGCGGCACTCCATCGACTAATTAAGTATATTTTATTGTTCCCCTTACTATCCTGCCGCTGTCGATACGCACCCGCGCCGCACGCCACGAATGCGGGCAAATAATTGTAATTACATTTTATTTTTATTCCATTTTATTAATAGCCCCGCGACCTTCCTGACGCCCGCTACATTGTTTGCGCCGCGTGCGTGTTGTCTCCTCATATAAAACTGTTTGCTATCTGGACGTGTTGGCTGGAGGTTAATTTTGCAGAGACAGTTTCGCCGTTTCTTTTTATCAGACTGCCGAAGGAGGAGGGTAGGTAATGGTTTTGACCTGTATGTATGTATGTATCTCTGTTCCCTTGGCCAAACAGACAAAATTTTAAATAATAATTATGTAACCTTTTTTTTATAATCATTTTTGGTCAGGTATTTAACGTTTGCAATATGTTTTTTTTTTAAGGCTTGTTATTTGTTATCCTTATTATATTATGAAACTAGTTAAGATATGGCATTGATAATATATTATGTTATTATATTGGGTTATTGGATAATATATTATTAACGATGTTTTACTCTGAATTTTCGGTGTGGCAGCGCCTCCAAAATCTGTTCGATAGTACCGAAGTTTACCGAACCGAACGCAAAGTGCCTATCCGTGGAAGGCGCTACAAAGGAACCTACTTATTTCCAAGGTCGCACTCGATAGTATTGTTAAGTCATGCCTATTACCTACCTAGGCTTAATCAAATAAAAATATCTAATCAAATCATATGTACGGAGAACCGTACCTTACGTAGGCATTAATTAAATGTATTATGTAAGGTACGGGTCTCCGTACATAATATGTTGCAGAAAAATACATTTACCTAGCAATGGCGTTATATCGTCGGCCTAATTCGTTAACCTGCCAAGTCCACTTTTAAGAATTAGCTGATTTGAACTCCATTTTATCTGTTTAGAGTGCAAACCTGCCAAATCCTTAAAATGGACTCAGCAGGTTAACGAATTAGGTCGACGATATGTTTTTCAATATTGGTAGATATAAAATTCTTTAAAAAAACAATAATTCAAAAAGTTTTAGTAAAACAGTAGAGGGCGAATGGCAATTGAACGTTGGTAATTAGGATTATTTTATAGGATTTTACTTAACACTCCAAGTACCTATCTATATGTACAATGTATAATGTCAAAGAAAAGTTAATATAAACGTCCTGGTAATAAGTTGTTAAACGAAATGACTGTGCACGCTTTACACCAAATATTATAAATAAGTGTTGCTGGTCAGACTGGAGTCACTACATAGGTCTACTCGTAAACCGGGATTTTCGTGACACGAAACATCTAAAGTAAATTTAACAACCTTGAATGTTTTCCGCTACGGAGCGATTAGAGTTCTCTTATAAATCTTATAATTGATTATAGACGTGATAAACAAAAGTAAAAATACCCATACCCGTTTGCAAAATATTAATTAAATATAACCAAATACCAAGTTAAAGAAACAAGCATACCTTCGCGTTTATTATATAATAAGCGAGCAAGTGTGAGCGGTTGTACGTCTGGTTTTGGTTAACTATTCGACATGTTTTTGCTCGAACTGCAGACGAAAGCTGCTACTTTGCGATTATTCACTTTTTTTGACGAATGCCATCGCATTTGTTCCGTATTAATTTACGCTAGGCAAAATATCTTCTCGCTTTAGCAAACAATAGGCTAATTAAAGTTGTTCAATGTTCCTTGTAAAATGTTATTTTCATTATAAGCGTGTATTTGTTTACATTGTGCAGTTTCGAACTAAGGTTTCTTGTTGCTGTTGTAACGTGAGAATATGTAATAAGTATTACTAGAGTTGCTTCAAGACATCAGCAGGACCAAATTCAAACGAATCGAATGTGTGATTTATAAGCTTAGGTACTTACGCTTCATCTTTCAATAATTTTAGTTCTTTTAGTAGGTATATTTTTACGGTTCCACAGGGGACCGTATAACTATACCTAAGCTTTCGTTGTTTTTCATCGTACTTTGTAAATATTACTGACGGCACTACTACATAGTAGCGGAACTAGCGGAGGGCCGCGCGGCGAGCAGCGCACACGCCGCACACGCGCGCACACGTCGGCCGCGGCCGCCTTCCTGTTTGTTACCTCATCACAACACAATGGTTAGGTTCATTTTATTTTTATTTAGAGCAAACATAACTTTGATAAATATTAAATTATTATTTTTACATACGTAGGTACATATCACTTTAACAAGTTTCCTCCATCGATGAACGAGCAGAGTAGAAGTTAGAACGCACGGTGCGTCAGAGAGTCGGCGCGGGCGGCGGCGGGGTATCGGCGCGTATGTGGGCGCCCAAACGCCAGCTGTCTCGCTACCATAAAGACGGAATAAAACTTTTTGCAGGCTTCCGCCACGAGGGTCGGTGTAAATGAGAACGTTTTTATGAATACTTAAACTAATAATTAACGCCGCACTTAGTCGCGCTTAGAACTCTGTTTATGTGTCGACGATTTTCTTGGTATTGTTTGTTTTTCATTTGTGTCCATTTTACGTTGCGGTCCATTTTCCCCGCAGCTCATTATGCCGTATCGAACCAGTGAGCGACGCTGCCGCCGCCGTTTATATGTACCTATGTTATATTTTATTTGTTTTCTAAGTGCGCCACATAACCAAATAATTATTTACCTACAAGTTACTAAGGTTACATAACTTTAAACTTGCCAAAACATCTGCAAGGTAGGCATTTACTCGTAGGATAACATTTACTTACATGCGTGAGAATATTGGCGATGTATGAAGCTGTACTTCTAAGCGTAAATTTCATAAATTGCCAAATTAATTGAGGAATCTCGTTTCACCCTTCTAGGGAATGATATATAAAAAAAAAACTGTCCCACTAGGATACCCAAATCATATTTCCCTATTAATGCCGTTTTTTTTAAAACCCCAGATAGGCAGTCAAATTTATCACTTACCTTTTCTTTATCATATAATGCAAAGGACAAAAGCTAAACTCTAGGCAAAACAGCAATAAACAAAACAAATAAATACTCGTTTACTAAACATATCAGAAGTAACCGAAAACATAACGGTGTAAGAAAGCCTCCTCTATACCGCTCCAGGTCGAGAATATATCAGTAACTTTGCAATATGTAATATTTATTTCGCCGGTTTCACAATCGACAACTCTTTCTTACACTTGAAAATAGACAAGGAGAGAGCCGACTTTGAATCGCAGATGAATTTACTCGCCGATTGTGGGCCCGGCCTTACAACTCGCGTGGCAATATATCTAACGTTAGTTCATTATTTCACAAATAACAGACCCTGTGAGAAAGCTTGTTGTTGATTTAAATGTAATTTCAAACTAATTTTGAAAAAATCTTATTTTCAAAGATATATTATAGGTATGTACATTTTTAAATACTTCACCCTTCTGAGTCTCTTACTTTTCATTAGCCCTCAAATTTGTACGACATTTAACTATTACTGATGCTGCTTACCTACCTATAGGTACATAATAATAATAATAATATATATATTATTATTATTTTACACATTTTAATAAATACAGTATACGTTTGTTTTGCCGTCCCGTATAAACCATCAAATAAACTTGTTCATGTTGTTGTTGCTGTCCTATGGCACCCCAGTGGTACAAAGGGCCTTCGTGAGACGTCGCCATCCGCTCCTGTCCTGTGCCCCGCGGAACTTATTCTTAGCAATGCTTAATTTTTTCGTGACAAAGTTTAGGTATACTCGTATGTACATTATTTTATTTTCACTATATCCCAAAGATGCTGCTTACCTACTACATCAGAGCGTCATATTTATATTTCTGTAGTCAACAATTCTTACTATGCACGCACAGATAGTCACATAATAGACCGTTTCACCGTAATGACTATAATTTAATAGAATAATAAATGTTAACTTCCGTATTAAGAGAGCTAACAGGCCATCGTATTGTATTGTGGCAACAATGAGCTCGGCGAGGATAAAAGTCGGTGTTATTTAACCGTACGCTTGGCGAGGCAAGTCTTGCGCTCAGCGCCCGTCGCTGCCACCGGATCCTCGGAGGTGTGACATAATTTATCATAACATTCATAACCCATACCACAGATCTCGGCCAATAACAAGTCAATTCACATTGCACAACCATGCAAGTTCCGAATATGTGATAATGTTGGCAGCAGTAAAACAAATAAGTTGAGCATTGTTGCTGTCAACATTATCAACATTCAGAAACTTCATGGTAATGCCAAGTGTCACGATTGACTACTTATCTACCTAGTAATATATACATACATACATAAACACAGAACATCACGTCTTAATTCCCAGAGTGGGGTAGTCAGAGCTACTAAATTACCAAAAACTCTAAAAAGACTTGTTTATAATTCTGTAACCACATTTTGCTCAATCATGCCAAGAAGTTTACTGGTGTATTAGTGACAGGTTGCAAGCCCATCGCCTAACAGTACTAGAAGCCGTTATTCCCTTAGTCGCCTCTTACGACATCCACGGGAAGACATGGAGTGGCACTATTCTAACCCGGTAACCACACGGAATAATATATATTTTATTATTATTTTAGACATTTTAATAAATACAGTATACGTTTGATTTGCCGTCCCGTATATTTTGCCAGTGGCACGGGTGACCCAGCTAGTTGGCTTGGAATTCGACGCCGAATGTGATGTATTTTACATTCAATGATAATACAAATATACATTTTTATTAGTAGAATTTTCGTTCCGATTTCTAATAAAATTAAGAGGTTGGTATCGTTTATTATTAGTAAAAAGTGTGTATATTTGTACACGTTTTAATAACTCCAGTAAAGTAAATCATACATCCATATACATTTTGCTAAGCGCCCGCGCAGGTATCTAATAGCTATTTATACTATTGCACACTACACTACTTAAAAAATCAAATGCCTGCGGCACCCTTAAATCCGCGGTCGAAATATTGACACCTGTTTAATTCCCAACTTTCCTTAATATTGTAACAAAATATCTTGAGTGGAATACTTTTATCCCCGACAGTCTTTATACGACAGATTCGTTCCAACGTCGGACAATTAATATGAATTAAGATTTAAATTGGTCTAATTACATAGAGCCCGGTCCATCTCCGGCGCAGTCATGCTTTGAGTGGACAAAAACTTCATTTCAATTTTTACATTTAATACATTAAAGTAATAAAGTTATTTAATTTTGGAGTTCAAAGTAACTCGTGTAGTATGCGAAATTCTTACAATTTGCGTCGTTTAATGATGGTGGAAGTGTCTGTTTTAAATGATTTTGACAGGGTACGTATCATAATATACATTATAAAGTTCAAAGTAGATAATGGGTCATAATACATACGTAGGTCATAAAAAATAACGGTTTTATTTCTGAAACCGTAAAGTTTTCGGGACTGTTACAACAAACATAACCTAACCTAATGGGTTCTAGGAGTATACAATGGCGTTTTGAAAAATCTTGGTGTCAGAAATATACCATTACTATATATTAATATGACCATTATGCGTGATGACCTAGGCCTCTATTCAACTGCGTTATAACGATATCGTATTTGACCTGTTTCGGTATTGTCAACGTTTTGATAACTCTTATGTCATTTACAATAATGGCGACTGTGACATAAACGATTCTTAAACGTGTCAAACACGATATTGTCTTAACGCATCTGAATAGAGGTCCAGCACGATGATTGTGTATTTTGAATTTTATATAAAATATTATGATACGATCCCGTTTGGACATACCTAGGTACAATGACCATGAACATGGTCATCACGCCTGATTCAGAATGTTTTTTCATTTATATTTAAAACATATTATTAATAAAGACGCAAAACAGCACCTATTGATAATCTTGTGTAAATATTCATCTCTAATAAATTGTTTTTTTTTTTTTTTCAGGTAAGTCATGGTGATTTCATTAATTGATTCTTAAAATAGTATGGTAAGACCTTATGTACATTTCATAATTATGTTGATGAGTCGTGTGAGAGACGCTTCCGTCGGGCGGGACGCAGTCGGCGTGCCGATTGTCGTAGGTGAAGGACGCTGGGCGTCGTGGGTCGACGGAAGGTTCTCTCTGTACCGCACCCGCCGTGCGCGCGCGCATAGCTGTCATCATGGTTTCGCTCGCTTTCAACGCACCTCTCCGGCGTTGGTATTCTGTATCTCAAAGAAGAGTTTAGCTTTGTATTGCAAGCAATAAGTAGCTGCCCAACTAATAAATAGATAATAACCCCGATAGAATGGCTATCTCTTCTGTTAGCGCTGATATCTGTGTAACGATGCCCAATCGATGTTCATGAGACCTAGCCAAGGACCATCCCGAATAAAGTTAATTACTTTAAAAAAAATACGCGTATAAATCGGTCCAGCCGTTAGGGAGGTACGATCCGCAGATAGATACACGGACACGCAAATACACATACACACAAAAACACTGATAGAATGAGAAACATTTTAAACTTATAACACCCCTCTTTTTTGTCGAAGCTTGAGCTTTTCCGCTGTAACGCTACTGTAAAGTTAGCTAGTTGAGTCGATAAGTGAACGAGTGTATTTTTGTTAAGTGATGCTTCGATGCCTAAGATAACGTAGCTGGTTTCGGCGGCCACGTCAGACAATCACGCCCTGCACTGCAGCAACCGGTACTTAAATGTAAAATGCCTTTTAGATTGTTTCTAGGCTTGTTTTTAAGCGCTAACAGCGTCTTTTAGTTTTCATATACCTTTTTGTGAAAGTAGTCGCAATTACCCCTTTCATTTCTCCGTATGCGGAGGCTTCTGTTTCATCCATAATGTCTGCTCTATGTTTATACACGGGTTTTACACATCTTTTAATAACATACTAGACGCGCCGCGTGAAACCGCTTTAATCTGTGCGTTCGCTTTGGCCGCTCACTATCCTCGAGCAAAAAAATTACACGCTTATGTATGCGTGGCGTGAATTGTCTCTTAATTTGTGGTTTCAGGACGAGTTAAAACGTCTGCGTCGAACGTCAGTGGATCATTGAGGGCGGCAAAGCTTTGGGTAAGCGCAGTAAAGCGCGAGTTTCACGCGGATAATGGCGCCGTGGAAGTGTGTGTCGTGCGAGCGCACCTTTTGCAGCGGCTGATGGGTACAAATCCGTTTAACAAATGAGCGATGCGCCACTTTGCATTTGTCTTTTCAGTGCCCGAGTTTCACAACATAATTGAAACCCACAGGTATTTAATAAACGGAGACTCGTTTACTTGGTATCGTACTCAATTTCCTTCATCAAATAAATGATAATAAGACTTTTAATTTCTCCTACAAAAATGTTACTTTACAAAATTCTTTATTGAAACCTTCATTTAAAGTGCTCTAATTACGAGAATTGAATGTTTAGTACAGTTAGTGTATGGGAACGTCGGTGCTGAACTCAGACCCTCTCATTAAATTAGTCCGGCGGTTGGCGCGCTGTGATATACTTAAGCCACGCGCCGATTGACGTAAGTGCGAAACTTACACTCAGCTTTATGTAATAGAGAAACAGAACCTCAATGCTTTCTATAGAGGTAATAAACGGGGTAGGGATTTACTCGCGGCCTTTTTTAGTTGCGACGGACGCTTTAAACAGTTACTTATTAGCTATTCACACGAGTCGCGATGTTACTATTGACGTGATCCACTGAGCACCAGATCAGAGCCTAGAGCGATACTCAGTGGGGTCTCGTGTGGCACTGTTCATGTCTCGCAGCCTTTCCTGGCTATAGGGTGCACTCACAATAGGTAACATGCATATTTTTTTTCTTACGTTCTCTGGACAAGTGCTATGAAATAGAGGAATAATTGTAAACGTGAAATAATTGTCGTGTAATTTTTTTGCAATTATAATGAATCTTTAAATAGTCATAGATCAGACCCCCTGCAAAAAAACGGCGACAGGAATGACGTCACAGCTGTTGTTCCATGATTAAAATATAAGGACCTTATAAAGAAATTTGCATTTATTTCATAAATTACTATGTTTAAGCCAATATCGTTGAATTAAAATATTACGTAAATAAAATGAGGATGCCGAAAAAAAACAATGTAAACATTAAAAGGATATTTAAAAGTTAAACAAATTTTGATTCTATGTAAAATCTTAATAAACGGGCCAAAACGTACGATTAATGTTGTAAGTAGCAATATCATCAACGTACAGCATATATTAATTTAATAAATTTCATAGTAAAAAATGCTTTAGGTTAAGGTGTCAGAGTTCAAATTAAATTGACTATGGAATTGTTATTTAAATTATAAAAATCTCGGAAATTATGCTTTATTGGGCTTCATGTTATACCCCATTATATACTTCAAATAGGCTCTAGAATCGATGGTTAAAATTTGATGGGTTACTCGTTGCCACCGTGTATATTAACTAAGCGCGTACCTACCATTAATTATCAAATTAGATTTATTAAATTTAAGTTTTGTCGTTGTATGTCGTTCCAGGTGGCGGTAATGCTTTTTTTCGAAGGAAATTTTATTGCTGTGCTTAAAATATAAATAAGCTATTTTGTTATATTTTCTCGCATTGTTGGAGAAAAGCACTATAAAATTCTCGGCCAGCACGGTTAGCACATGACGGCGCGCGAGTTACGTCGCGCGCGAGATAGACTACCCGTCATTGTCTAATTGGAACGGTCAGAAAAAGACAGGTAGTCTATCTCACGGGCGACATAAGTCGCGAGCCGTCATATGCTAGCCGTGCTGAAACGAGGCCGCGCTAACTCAAACTCGTCCCGCAACGGCATTTTTCCCGGTCTCTGCAGTAATGTACTACTTTTTATCTGGTTTCTATATTTTATTTTGATGAGAACATTGGTGCTGTGGCAGCCGTCCGTGTACAGGGAGGGAGGGACAGGCCTGCCCACCGCAAGAATGTGTTTGTTACACCACATTTATTATTCTCAACCCTTACTCAATAATTCATTTGTTTTAGTTATTCAAAGCAGTCTTATTAGACATAATTTAACATAGTTTCCCTCATCAAATTGAAATTAATTAGACTATAACTTGTTAGAAACTTTTTTACCTGTCTGCGTCAAATGTTAGTTATTTTTAGGCCTTTGTTCCATAAAAGGTAAATAAATGTTATGACAACGTCGTCGCAGATTAGATTATGAATTTTCGAATGTTAAAATGATTGTTAACTCTTCCAAAATAAAGAAAGCTTCGCGCAAACACCTTGACCACGTTTTTATCTAGTTCTAAGAAATTAGACGTCCTAAACTTTGTTGAAACTAAAATAGAAGAAAATAGGTAAATCGTAAATCAGGTCCGATGGACCTAATCTACTCCATCGCAATCTGAGTGACATTCGCGTCACACTTTATCGAGATCCTTTTGAGATATTGAGCAAAGTAAAGTTACGACCACGACTTCATTTGATTGTACTGCAAATCTTTCATGAAGAACAAAACAAATCACACAGCATTACTTGTCACTCGTAATACCAATTATATATTAAATACCTATGCCTCGTTTTGTTTCATTTTCTTTGCGTTAGCTTTTGTCATTTTGCAGAACGGAACAGAAACATACGTCCCGTAAGTGCGCGACAAGTTAAGCTTGACAGCCACGTACCGTCGCCACAAACCCTACTAAGCGAACTAAATGAACTCGCCAAATATTGCTGAACGTTGCTGAATATAAGTATTTACGAGTAATAGTAGATATAATTCGTCTTTCTCGCCCGCCACCTGTTTGCACCTTTCTGTCCTTGCTCTGGTAGGGCCTACTGTGAGTATTGACTTACTTTGCGTGGGTAAATGTATTTGTGGTAGTACCAGATCCATTATTCGAGTACGGAATACATGAACGTCACTCAACTTCCGCTATATGCTTTGTAACAATTTTTAAATCAAAACTGGGCTTTTTGCTGTTAATGAGGTTTGTTCTGTTTTTGGTCTCATTCTGTTGCGAATTTAGTCTCCATAGTAATCGTTGCCGTAACACGGGTGGTCAAAGCGGACGAATACTGAAAACGTATCGAAATATTCAAGGTTGTTCCAGTGTTTTGAGGTTGTCCTGGAATTCATAAGTTAATCACAGATACAACATAGAATAAAACCGGGCAAGTGCATGTCGGACCGTGCTCAGTATAGGGTTCCGAAGCCGTTAAATACTACAAAAATAAAAAACAACAAGTAGGTAATAACTAATTTTCTATTATAGTCATTTGGTGCCGTCTTAGATGATTTTTATATTATATAGTACATTATTATCTAGGCGCGGAAAGTAAGCGATTGCCTGACGAGGCGGTTAGAGGGCCGAGCAATAGCGAGGCCTGCTAAAATACGAGTCAAGCAATCCCATTTCCGCTGAGGCACTTTCCGGAGGCATAAATAATGCTTTTATCAATAATTGTGAAGAAATGATACTCGTACAAATGCACAATTAGAAGTATTTGTAAAAAAAAAACAACGAATTGAGAGAGAATCTCCTTTTATAAACTACAAGACAATATTGAGAAGTCACAATGACTCGCCGCCCGCCGCCGCATTGCACTGCCGCCCCAGCGCCGCCACCTTTTATTAAGTTGGTTGTATGGGATTTTTTTCATGATCAATTTGATTTTACAGGGAATAGAGATAAATTTTAAATAAAATATAGACATGGACGGAAAGTGATTTAATATGGTTCTTTTACTCCTAGAAGTAAAATGAGGCACTTTCCGTCCATGTGTTTCAATCGGAAAACGGTTCTTTCCGAGCATGTTTTAGGAAAAACACTCTAATCGCCTGTATTTCAAGAACCAATGATGTCTACTTAGTCGTGATAGTTTTCCTTTTAAATTCATTATGCGCTTTCATTTAAGTTTTTTTTGCAGATTTTTAGTATTTGTAGTTTTGGACACTTGACTCTAACAAAAATTTGCAGTTTAAGGCTTAATATTTCATAAACGGGTCCCTTGATCGAAAAATTGTGTTCACAAACCCACAATATTTTTTAAAGACTTATCAAGCCATACCACCCAACACCTAAAAAAATACATCCCCACGTTACGTGTAAGGGAGGTACAAAAAAAAACAAGATTTTTTTTACTACATTGTTGGCGTGACTAATATGTATATTCACGCTAAATTACAGCTTTCTAGTACTAAGAGTTTCGGAGCTAGGCTGCGGACGGACGGACGGACATGGCGAAACTACAAGGGTTCCTAGTTTGACTACGGAACCCTAAATACAGAACTACCTATTTGAGTGCAAGCAGAACACCCCTTGTGGGTATTGTACGAATTTCATGTAAACTAAGTACTATAATCTCTCTCACATGTTAGATTAATTAATAAATTAATTAAAAACGACCAAAAACTTGACGGTTTTGACAGGTGAGATTTTTTTCATAATTTTGTTACGTGACGTATGAAGTGCTTAACTTTTTCATAATGACACTAAGCTATCTTTTTATTCTTTTACAATATCAGAGTTAGGTATAATAATATCTGTAAAGTCTCTGCGTAAAACGGTTGTGATTTACTGACAGACAGGTAAACGGGCATGACGAAATTATACAGGTTCCGATTTTGTCATTCGGCTACGGACCCCTAATATAAAGAACTTGAGCCAGATGTCATAAAAAGCAGTCTACACTGGCCGTAAACAATAGTTTGCATATAATTATAATGGGTGTGTGTGAAAGGGGTGCTGGGTTAAAAAAATATTGGCATAAGTGTTAGTAGGGTCGAGGGTTAGCGCGGTGCAGCGCGGGATCTGCGCGCGGGCGCCGGCGCAGCCGCTCGATTGATCGCCGGCACCAGCCTGCCTGCTCCGCGTCGGCACCATTATTTATTTAAAATTTCTAATAATGCTGTATATTTCGCACTTATCAAATTTTATGCGCTGGTAGATTTGTGATGTGTAAAAGTGCCCCTGCAACGTACTTACTAAATAAACATCTTTTATCTTGTTTTATCCATGGTGTGCGCAAAAAACAATTACTAGACCATCTTTAATTGTATTAATATACTTAAGCAATTAGCATAGGATAAAATGCGTAACAAAAACATCGTTTTTTTTTTATAAGTTTTTCCTATTGAGTCCTATTTGGTAATAATATGCAATCTGCAATCTGCAAATAAATTTAATCTAATAACCTTCAAAGCGGCATCTCGCGTATCAACTTCTTCTAAGAGGTAACTATGACGTCAACATAATGCCTTTATGGCATTCTCTATACCAGTAAACCCTTGGAAAAAACGGAAACTTTTCTTAAGCGGTGCAATATTTTTAGAAAACAAAGACTTACCGGCAAAATGTAAGTCGAACTCATTTACTAATGTTAAGGTATAAAAGCTGTTTATTATTTTAACCAAATAAAACCTGAGAAAAAAATTACTAACAAACCTGGAGCTGTTAGGATTGTTTAAATTTTCAAAATAAGATATCTATATATACCTACTGTGTTTTTGGCACAATGAATCAATGTTTTCATTTTGGTATTTTTCGTTTTATTATGGTACATGCTTAGTTAAATAATATATACTTACTACTAAAAAATATCAATAGTCCGTTGGTTCTGTAGTCAAACAAGAAATCCTTATAGTTCCGCGATGTCTGTCTGTCTACCTCTGTATGTCACGGTCACTCTTTCACAATCTTTAAATGTCACACACAACACAAAGCTACCGCGAACGAAGACCCAAAATAATGTGTAGCTCGTATATGCTGTAAACATTCAACTCATTGTTGATAAATCTGACAGTATTCATCCAGGATGAATCATCCTACAGACGCTCAGTTTTACTGATAGTTTAAAACAACAGTTTAGTTTTAACTGTCATTTAAAACTGATCATGGGTAGCGGCCTTACAGTCGAGTTATCGCAACTTTATTAATTATACTTTTTAAAATGAAATAGACTAAAAAGGTGTTAACCTTTATCCACGGCTTCAAGTGTCTCAAATAAAAAGTTCAAGATGTTTTAAATACTTTGCTTTCACTAAAAATAATTGCTGAATTAACATTCCTTAAAATGTTTCAAGTTGTTGTCATTTAAATCCCAATTTATATAATTTTAGATTATAACATTTCAAACAATTATATATGTGACAGATAGACACAATTTTGGTAAAATTGAATTCGAGACCTACCTACCTGTAATCTGGAAGGAATATGAGTATAACATTATAAGTAATATTCAATACGATAATATTTTTAACGTTAAGAGGCCGTATACGAAATTTTGCCGGTTTTGCTTCTTTTCGTGATTTTACAGTTAAAATACTGTTTTTCCATAAGTTTTATGAGTTACGTATGAATGAGCTACTTTTTTATTTTTGTCGAAAATTGTAATGTGAGGTTTTTTAAAACATTTTATGTTGCAATATTTTGTGTTTTTTTTTTTTAAAATAATGGATTGATTTTGAACTGAAGTTTATTACTGTTGTTTAAATTGTATGAAGTAAATTTTAAAGTGGACGAAATTTTTCGCCCATTTTCTATAAAATTTTACCAAGTAGATATTTTAACCCCAAAAAATTATATAAAGGTGATAAAAAGTTATTCATAATTTTTTTAGACATTTTTTATAACAATCAATTGTATTTTTTTCATACCTTTTGGACGATTCGTGAATATGCGATATTCTAAACCTCATACAGCTAAATTCACAAATCAGTCACTGGTTTCAGGTCAGTTAACCAAAATAAAATAATAGAAACAAAAAAGTAGCTCATAAATTCGTTAAAAATTGAAATTAACTTTCGTGTTGCGCATTAAAATTTGTAGAAGTAAAGTATTTCAACTGTAAAATCACGTAAATCAGCGAAATTGGCAAAATTTCGTATACGGCCTCTTAAGGCAATGTGAATTTGTGTTATTTCGTCGTATTGTTAGAGAAAACAGGTGTTATTTTTTTCTTAGAAAACGACTTCTTGTCGAAACGATCGAGCGAGCGAAGTCACACGAGCGAATTTTAAGCTACCTAATTGAGAATGCACGCTCTAAAATGTTGTCTAGGTATGCGCTTTGACGAGATAATTATAAAGTGCTTGATTAATAAATTGAAACATAATTATAAATAGTTTGCATTTTAAAATGCAAACTTATCACGGCTAATTAAACTTTATTTGTTTTTGAGTTACAGGCGACTAAAACTTATATACGTAAGGAAAATCGTAAAATTTTATAAAGATGTAAGATAAATTATTTATTCCTCAATAACATTACATAAGTTTAACAAAGTCAAATATTATGTATATAAATACTGAGGGTGTCAGTTTATAAATTACATTTTACTCTTACTTAATTATGCCGCATACTAAATATCGTTGTCTTTTTTCAATTATCATTATTAATGTATTCCTTTATACGGTATACTCGTACTGTTGGTGCAGTTCTGAGTCATTTTTGTGAAAAATGTTAACATTGTTTTGGGCAGCTTGTTAAACAATCGCTGAACCATACATTTCAGACGTTTTCGCAATATTCAGTCTATGTTCGATTGGTCTTATGTTACCTGGGTTTCTCGTTGATCGATTACAGTTAACCTGCATTCCTTTAAGTAGTCTTGGATGTTTTTTACGTAAACGACTATTTCCAAAATATATCAAAATATAAGTATGATCAAAAAGAAATTATCGAATTAAAATCAGTAATTTTTATTAATACGGTACGGGCAGCACGGATAACGAAGAAAAGGTAAATAAACTTATCTGACCAGCGGATGTCGCGTGGTCAGGAAGTGACCGATGTTTTATTCACTATATCGATAAACATGACCATATAGACCCGCAGGGTGTATGGTGTTCAAGTGATGGTCATGAAGTACCTAGCAGAAGTAATAACGAGAAAACTTTTACATTCTTTCTCCCTTTCTTCTGTACAGAAACTTAAAAATATATGCATTTCGCAGTAACAGTGACGAACTACTGGTGGACAAAATAATTAAAATGGCTTTGTTAGGTAGGTAGAGTTAATAACTACCAGCAAAAAATATATGATACCTAGGTAAGTACCAAAAAACTTAGCTATTGTTTTCTTTTGAAATATAAGCTTGTATGAAAAGTTATAATTAGCTACGCCTCAAGTTACATTGTGTGACAGTTGCATAAAAGTAATTTAGTGGCATGGACAAGGCAACCGAGCTCAAACAACCACAAAAGATAATGTAATCGAGTAGGTGGAGTCCTCGGTCTGCATCGGTTCATAATTATACGACTGCATCAATGGAAACGGTGGCTCACTAGTAATTTGCTTCCTCATAAGTTAGTGATTGGAAAATGAAGAATAAGTGTAAGGAATTGGACTCGCCTTGACATGTGGAGAAGTTTTTGATGCACCACGTGCAATTTTTAATGCTAATCTGTTATTACAAATTCACATTTCATACACTGTAATTTTAAATACAAAGAAACTAAAGAAATGATAACAAAGAACGTTACAAAGGCTATTCTTCAAAATTACTGACTTTAACTGTACCTACTTTCTTAGTGTATTAATACTTTAATAATGTAGCTGCCTGGGCTTGACAATTGGCTTTAACTAAGTGCAAGGCTCCTTCCTACCGCCGTTTACGTGATGTTTAAATGATTAAATAAATAGTCTAAATGTGTAAAACTGTTGACGAAAATAAAATCTACTTTATTTAAAAAAATGTGTTCTTATGAATAACCGGTCAAGTGCTAGTCGGACTCGCACACGAAGGCTTCCGAAAACGTTCCTTGTACGGGGATAACTTGATTTTTTTAGCTTTCTCTTATTTATATTTTTTTGTTATTATAGCAACCATTACGATTTAAACCAAACACAGCCTTGTAAACGACAGATGGACAAAGTAAGTAAATAGGATCCCGTTGGCACCATTACGAGTACCTACTGAACTCCAAAACAAAAAACGGTCATCTGTTAAATGAAAAAATATTTCCTGAACTAGATATTTGTATGCTTGAAAATAAAAAATAAACTAGATTGCTGATTGTCTTTCTTGAAAGACTAATGTCACCGACTTAAACCGCTAAGTTACAGCAATCCTTAACTCTTTGGAAAATAAGGGAATAAGGGAATCTGCAGTCAAATCCAAAATACTGACCGATATGGAAACTCTAAATCTTGACTGATTAATGTTATTATATGGAGGGTGGGCCCATACATGAAAACCGGTCATGAACATCGGACCATGCTCAGGGTTTCGTCGCCGTAACTAAACAGAAGCAAGAACAATCCCAAATCCCACAAGAATAATGCTACATAATTTCTATTGACAGCACTGGAAGTCCCTTTACAAATAAACTTAAATCCGAGTATGACGACAGTATTCCGGCCTAATACTTCGAGCAAGTACTGAATCATAAGCAAACTTAGATATAGATGGTGAATTAATACTATATGCAGATGATACAACAACAATAGTACGAGTAAATGATGAATCTAATGAAAAATTACAAAATAAATTTGCTGACATTACACAAAAATTATAACATTGGTATAAAATAAATGGATTAAAGCTAAATGCAGAAAACACATATACATCATGCAGTTCAGCGCGCGACAAACAATAAAGATATTATGTTATCAATTATTTTCCCAAATGGCACATAACTTTAAAGTGCACAATGTGAAGCTATTGGGTTTTAATTTAGACCCTACCCTGTCATGGAAAAAACATGTAGATTATGTTTGCGGAAAACTTGCTAATCATTAATTTCCAAATTAATAAAAATAATTAATAATATTTTTTTGTGTAATTTGTGTTTCTTTTTTTAATAAACAAATTTTATTTATTTATTTTATTTATTTATTTTAAAGATCAACTTACTATGCGTACCTACGTGCATTCTTCGTGCGGTCTTGTCCTATGGTATTGTTTAGTGGGGAAATCAAACTGATTTTGAGCTATTCGGATCCTGGTTAACGCAAAGTATAGCGTCAGTTGCAGAGAGTATTTTAAAGATCTTAATATATAACGTATTTAAAAAAAATAGTTATGTTTTGTTACCAAACTTCTTTGTCTATCATGAGTGTGACTGTGATTACTTACTTGGAATTCCGATAAAGATTACCAATAAATACCTATCCAAATGTAATTAGTAGAATATTTTTTTTTGGTGCTGTTATTTTCGCTATTCCATTCGTTATTACTCGTATATCAGTAACATTAATTAACTAGGTACTCACCGCTGCTCGAAACTCGTCCAATTATCATTCTTCACTAATCGAATGTATTAATTTAAAACGATGCTTTCTCCACAGGACCGTCGTAATAAGGTTCGCATGGAACAGTATATTGTATTAATGTATTTTAATTATGTATGATACTAGCTTTCCGCCCGTGACTTCGTCTGCGGAGAGTCACAACTTCCGTTAAAAGTACAGATATAGTTTACATCACCTTCAAAGCGTATATATTCCAAAAATGACCTTAGCATGTTTTCTTAAGTAGGTATACAGAAACAACTTCAAATTAACTAGCCTCTTAAGATAATAAAATTGCCGACCAAAATACATTCACCGTGTTCTTTCACCATTACGCAATAGAATAATAATAAATAGATGTAAAAAATATTTTTGTTAAATATTAAATAGTGTCGATCTGACAAACAAAGTAGGTGAGGTTACTGCCGTGAATAAAAATGTGTGTCTTTAGTGAAGTCGTCGAACCCTGTTCATTCTTTATTAACAAGCGCATATGGCGGTCGCATGCTGGATTATTACCAATTTAAAATTGCCCATAATGGCGACTTGGCTTTACCCATCCAAGTTTACGACTGAAACCACCATTAATAAAGTATAAAAGAAAATAATCTCGACCAACGCGGTCTCCTGAATTATTTATTGGTAAATGCGATTTGCTTCACGTGAGTCGATTGACATTTCCTGCGTCCTCGACGGTCCTCCGCCGACCAGCACAGCGCGCGTCTGGAATAGTGACCGAACAGTCGCAGTCTCGCGCCTACCCTCTGAGACTTGTTTTAGTAAATTAGTATTTTGCAACCTTATTGAATTAATTATAGGGTGCCTTTTATATTCGGCGGCATTATTTTATGTCCTCAAGAGAGAACTCGGGGAGTCCGGAGCCTTTAAAAGCCGTCGCAGTCTTGGCCGCTTCAGCTACCGTACGTTCGCCTCACACCATAATGCTAAGTAATTTTGTGTTATGATTCGTGTTTTGGATAATGGGGTAGACCAAGGGAGAAAAATTGCCGACCAGCCGTATAATAAATAAGTCTGATATAGACCAGAGTCGATAATTTTTGAAACCGAAAAAAATAATAGTAGAATGAAACCCATTGGAAAAGGAAAGGGACATAACAAAAATTAAAGGAAAAATAATTTACGGGCCATCTTTGGCCGGGAAGTGGAGGGGGGGAGGGGGGGTTAAGTTTTAAAAATAGTTTTCCTCGATTTCCGGCGAAGTTTTAGGTAATAAAATGATGTACAACTTGTATTTACACTTTTTCTCATAACCTCAAAATGTATGTGAAAAATTGAAATAACCATGTTTTTAGCATTGCACTTTCTGACAACATTTACCATAGTAATGTATATTTTTTATACCATCAGAAAGTAGAAATTTCAAAGAACAAAAAGCCCACCGACTTTAACTGAATTTTTGATTGAAAATTAGGGTGCTTTTTCGATACTATGTCAAAGTTAAAAGAAAAAATAAATACTTAAAATCCTGGTCTAATATGTATATTAGTTAAAACCCTATTTTCCCAAAATATGTACGTTTTTCGGTTGTGTTATATTTTAAAACATTTGTCTCCAATAATAGTGGTTCGATGATAGAATGGTGCTGTAGGCACTAAGCTGAACAATTCCTGCGAGCACTCCCCGTGATAGAGCCTGTAGAACACGTAAAGATTATCCAAAGTCCCTTCGCAGCTCCAAAGGTTCCAACCTTTTTGTAATATTGGGATCGTCGTCGATTCGAATTGCTCGTCGTTGTATAGTCAAAGGGAAGCGAGTAGGTATGGTAGTTGCAACTCATGGTAATGGTACCGAGTTTTGTAACGCACCAGCCGTTGTTTTGAAGTGAAGTATCGCTTGGATCTGTTTAGTACTCTAAGCTTTTTATAAGCCAGTTTGGCCTTATCCTCAAACTCAATTCTTATACTGGAAATCTCTGAGACATCCACGCTGATGAACCCAATATTACAGGATCTGTAGGGAAACCCCTTGGAATTGAGGCGCCGAAGTAAACTTATGAAACTGTATTTAAATGTAAATGCGTTTTCCAACAATATTAGTTGGATTAATCTGAACTGTTGTATTATGTTTTATTTAAACATTACAAGTTGAAAAGTGGGTTATTTGTTTATAGAAGCATCTTTATATTTATGCTTCTTTCAAAGTGAATAGTGTGTTTGCAAGGTATTTTTTTTGTGACACCTGTAAATTCCTATAATTAGTAAACATTTGCCTCCTGAACACAGCAAAATATTTTTAAATGTGATGCGAAAATAATCAGATTGTCACTGACTACAGCCACGGAAGTGGTCGTTAAGATGATTATGTAATATTTTAAAATAAATGTGGAGGAACGCCGCTCGTGACACACTGCCGCGCCGCGCCGCTTCGCCCGCCTCCGCCCGGCTGTCCGTGGTCGTGCTCGCTCTCCGCGCCGCCTGGCTCCCACCCGAGGCGGCGGTGGCGGCCTACGCGGCGCCGGTGGATAATCCGCACTCGTACCGCACCCTATCTACTCCTTTCGGCACTGTAACTTGGCATTAGTTTTTTTTACTAATAATCCCAAAAGTATGACGCTGTCAGCCAACGTCATTCCTCACTCGCTAAAAGCACACACACCCAATGCCGTTATCTGGAATAAAAGAGAACAGGCCAGTGCATTAGCTTCCTGTAACTATAATTTTTTGCTTCGTTTTTCGCGCCGAAGCAAAATTCCATAACGCGGGCCATCCATTAGATAGAAATCACAGTCACCCAGACACGTGCTCCGTAGACTCGCCAAAAAGCTCACCCCATTCCGACAAATAGAACAAGTCGCCACAGCCGGTATTGATTTAATACTGGCACATGCAGTCACCCAATGCCTGTGCTAGGGTCGAGGGCGAAACAAAAATAAAATTAAAAAATATGCATAATAAAAATTTGGTCGATAACGATGAGTCCCCCGCACAAGTACAGACGCCGTTAATGCGGAGGGTGGGCATCGATTATTTTTTAAACTTCATGTTCGGTAGCGCTATCAGCATTCGGAAATGTTTAATATTAACTAATAAAACACTTAATTTTTGATGATACTTACATGCTTTTCCAAGTGCTAGTTTTAATGGATCCTGGTCACTGTTAAACAAGTAATACATATAGGTCCATGGTAGTTTGGTTTATTCATTTATTATTTTAAACAATTAATTACCTACTGATGACATTTAATGAAATTATTTCAGTTCTAAATCAAGCTTGTCAACTGTACGAGAAAATTAGAGGATTTTTGAGATTATGTTACGATTGTTGCCTACATTTTTTGCATGCTGTATTACAGCTAAGGAACCTGACCTTTTATTTACTTATTATGGAAGACCAAATTGTAAACTAAATTTTATTCAAATAAAGATTACTTACTTACTCGAATTCTACCCGGTTTTTTAATGGGAGTTTTGGAATGGCACGCTACCATATTTTATACATCCATATTTCACCAACACTGTGATGCTCTAAGAGGTACTGTAAACAACTTTGCTAATATTTGAACAAACCGATAACAAAAAGGGCTTCGCTCCGCGTCAAGCCAGCCACCGCGCTCGCCTCGCCCGGAGAGTACAGGCCCGTACACCAAAAAGTCACGGCTGGACTAGCAAGTCTTTATCTGATTTAAAACCATGTCATTACCACTGTCAAACTGACCATTTAACTGGTCGTTAAATCTCAATCAAATGCAGCTGTTTATAAAAGTAACAATGTAATAAAGTGCTTCATTTAGCGTAAGTCCATCGTATGGTACTAGTGCTGCTTCTTACTTTCAGGGTTGTAAATAGTTATCAGAGTTACTTTGACAGAATAATTAATTGCCGAAACACACTATTGAATGCCACGGCACCCGACAAAACGTGACGAGTGTTGAGTCGAATCCAATCGCATTATTTTTGATGTCCAGAATGAGCTTGTGAGCCTGTGACCATTTGACCATAAAACATTTGTTTCGGCCAAAAAACATCCATCTTACGTAAATTTAAATAGGTATCTATGTAATCATACAAACACCGGTTCAGTGATGTTCAAGCATATTTTTACCGAATATTGTTTTTTATTGTTGTATAAAATAGCTTTGAGAGGCGAGGAGAGGCTATTAACAATGTCGGGTCACATGACAAACTATTGAATATTTTTATTGTATGATTCGTTCGCTTATAAAACTGTTTTTTTTGATAAACGTTCCGTCGATCCTACTGGTGGTCGTATAAGCGCCGAACAGTCCCGGCGAGTTTTACCAGCGAAATGTAGACAACATCATCTGCGATAATTGGCCATGTGATGGTTGTCAAATCCCGCCACTAGGTGATATTTTAATTGAATCTCGCGCGTGTTATGCGTCGATCACGGACTTTTACACCGAACTTAATTCATCATTTCCCGGCTAAACTGACATATTGATGGACTGTTGACGGGAGCATTTAAATTGCTGTGATTGCTGCTTTGTGCGAGTGGTTTTTGCTCAGTAATTGCCTTTAAATTGTTTGCTCGTTGCGGTGTGGTAACGAATCCCTTTTCGGCCAATATTTGGAATAAAATCAACAAAATGCCTGGATTGTGGGGCCTTGTAAAAAGTATAGATCTGCGAGTAAATTGTTTGTCTTTTTAAGATTTCTTGTGCGACAAATGCATACAAAAAATTGTATTATACTACTGTACTAGATTTTTACCCTCGTAACGTAAGAAATAAAACAATACTTAAGTACATAGGTACGTTACAACTTTATAGTAGTTTTTTATGGTTTAAACAAGTGTCTCAAATTTTAGGTTTTAAAATGCGCGAACACTCATACCAACTTTTACCTTCCATTTCATCCTTAAAGTTACATTTTTATAGACAAACGAATATACAGGGGGGAAAGTGAGTTTCAACCCTAACAGCTGACAAGGTCAATGACCCCACCTTGACCTAACTAGTAAACAATTTTGTAACGTTATTGATGGATGACAATTAGTAGGTGCATTGACAATATTTTTGTTTTGCAACCTATTTGGGCCTCTATTCTACTGAGTTATAACGATATCATGATTGACGTGTTTTAGAATCGTTAATGTCACAGTCGCCATTATTGTAAAGGACATAAGAGTTATCAAAACGTTGACAATACGGAAACACGTCAAAGACGATATCGTTATTATCGTGTAGAATCCCAGCCCTGTTTCGTAGATAATTATTACAATGACAATAAGCACGTCACAATTATGTGACACTCTTAAAGTAATGAAATGCTTAATAATGCCACTATTTGAGGCCAGAGATTATCTCAATTCGTTACTGTTATACGCAGTGTGCAACTACAATACCTTCGAGACTTTACGTCAATACAGACAGCGATACCCTCCACCGCATCCATCAGATCGTCGAACGATTTTACGGGCCTTTGACGGCGTTGCTAGCAACCGTCCCATAGTCCCCCGAAAATCTCAAGACGATCAACGCGGATGAGGTGTCGTGCGACTTGCTGCGTGGCTCGTAGAAAGAGTACTGAGCAAGAGCAAGTTCCAGGCGGGCGGGTCAGCACTTCGGATTAACTCATACAACAGTATTGAAAATACTAAAACGGGCCCGTCATCATCCTTACCACATACAGAGGGTTCAAGCGTTATTGCCCAGAGACTGCCCCATCCGGGAAGCATACTGCCGGTGGTTGTTAGACAAAATGCTGGAGACCGTGACTTTATTAGACGCATTATATAGACGAATGAAAGTGTATTTACACGCAATGGTAAGTGGAACACGCGGAATGAACACGTGTACGCCGAAGAAAACCCATTCGCGTACCGTTATTCGAGTCACAAATATCGTTGGTCAGTTAACGTATGGGCTGCAATTCACGGGGAAACAATTAAAGAGCCTGTGTTCTTACCTGCAACACTTAACAGAGTTGGATATATAGTCCTCCTTAACTCCAAGGTTGACGCTTACCTCGATAACTTGCCACTGGCCGAAAGACAACGCACTTGGTACCAACAAGACGAGACGAGTTTATTAATACGGCCCATAGTCTAAGATCCGAGTATACAACGAGCTTCACCGAGCTGGTTAATGGATGAAAAGTGTTTTATATTAAATAAAATATGTTAAAAAATATATTGCAAGTGATTTTCTTATTAAAAGACAATTCAGTATTATTTTACATTAGTTATAAATGTGTAAATATTTTTTTACAAAATACTAAAGTATGTACATGTTTTGTAAATAGAAATGTAATGTTTACTTTGACCTAAAGTTTCATTAACCAGTTCGGTGAAGGTCGTCGGATCCTACTGTTTTGGGGCCACTGGTCCGGGACGTCCACAGTTCCCGTGACTGATAAAGACATAGGAATAAAAATAAAAATAAGTAGTTGAAATTGAGGGAAGTTCTTAAGTTAACGGCGACTAAAGTAGGTTTTTTATACTCGAACCTGTTGAAACACCGATTCGCCGTGTATAACCAGCCTAAAAAAATTACAGTGTAAATGCACCTTTAGATAGTAACTAAATAAATTAACATGGAAAATATGTATGTATGTATGTAAACTCTTTATTGCACAAAAATATAAATATTACAATCATAATACTAAATTAATGTACAAAGGCGAACTTATCCCTAAATGAGATCTCTTCCAGCTAACCCTGAAGCAAATGAGTAAGGACAATGCATGGGGTTGGACACATACAAGTTTGCACAAAAAGTAAAAAGAAATGATAATACTTATAAATAAATAAATAAATTTTAAACAAATTAGCAAGTACACAAACTAATATAAACGTACATGTATAATACACACATATATATATATATATATATATATACATATACATGTATACCTGCATAAATATATAAATATAAATATATAAATAACAACTCTAACCATTATAGGAACCTGACTTCACGACTCATTCAGCCACAAAGTTTTTAAATTCCTCTTTAGAGAGACTACAGAAGGGGACTGCCTTAAGGACAACGGAAGTTCATAAAAAAAATAAAATAGTTAACTGATTAATAAACTAAACCGAGTCCAAATTATTAAGAACTTCCGTTAACTTTGTTTCAAATGGGACCAACCCTGAGAAATAGGTTACCTGTAGGGATTCCTTACAATTTAATTAACGTCAATATAGTCTGATGGTACGAAACTCTTTTTAATGTAACTTGGCATGCATATAGGTACATATTAGTCACTCCCCCAAAGTGGTAATATAAATGCTTGAAAAAAACCTACTATTTTTGTACTTTCCCTACACGTAACTTGGGGATGTATTTTTTTCTCGTCTACCCCATAGTGTGGGGTGTCGTTGGAAAGGTTTTAAAAATATTTTTCGATTAAGGTATCCGTGTGAAGTATTAAGCTTTAAAGCCCTAATTTTGTTAGAGTTAAGGGGGGTCCAGCCAAAACTACAAATACTAAATATCAGAAAAATATAATTAATTAATGCGTATATAACAAATTAAAAAAAAAAGAATTCTAGCACGACTAAGTAGACATCATTGGTTCTTTAAATACAGGCGATTAAATTGTTTATACCTACTAAAATCATCTAAGACGTCCGCGTCACCAAATTACTTTGAATGGAAAATTTGTTATGAACTGTTATTTTTGTGTTTGTAATACTTGACGGTTTCGAAACCCCACACTGAGCATGGTCCGACATGCTCTTGCCCGGTTTTATTAATTGGATTAACCTTTTGAAGGCCACGGTCGACTACAACTTCGTGGCCCAGAAGCCAACGACGTCATGTGCCGACACAGCGCTGATAATGTAAGTACCTATGGAGCGTATTGCGCGTTCGGCGTCCTCGGCACGAAAATCCACAGCCGACTGCGGCCTTCAAAAGGTTAACACCAATGACACAAATATTATATTTATTAGTTAGTGTTGATGTATATTGGATGAGCGGCAAACAGATAACAAAATAATGACTGTAAAATAGCGATCAAACCATAAGCTAACGAACGTCGTAAGTTTTTTAATTTCACTTCTTTTAGCAAGGTGGACTTCGCCAAAGTCGAGTTATAGACAACAATCGTGGACTTATTCAGAAATAAGTCCATGGATATCATACGCGTGGACTTGACAGAAGTACGCAGGGTAAGATCCACACGCTTCTGTCAAGTCTCACAACTAATCTTGTTACAACGGTATGTTTGCTAGCGTAACAACGATGAAATATTGTGCGACCATGGGTGCGTACCTATTCTAATGACGGGGGGCGTATGGCGCGTAGATCCGCGTAATTTAGTGTCAATCTAAAAAGTGTTGCAATGACGCGTGCGGGCCGACCTCGCAAAAACACGGATACCTGTCCCGCGGCCACATTGTACACAATCGCGTTTACGCTGCGGACACGACCGCGGTCCCGCCGCCGTCCCGCTGCCGTCCCGCCGCTGCGCTGCCCCGACCCACGCCCGGAAAAAGCGCTTAATTGGCTTCAATACGCACCGCGGATCATTCGCAATCACACCGCGGCTCAAAGTTCATTCGATATGTAGTGATGCGAAAAACTAATTTTGTGAACTTAAATAATACTTTGTTATCCTTTTAGCCGACTAGATTAGACAAACGTACTTTTAACTCAATACAAATTTAATGAGTAAAACGTATGTATAATGTATTTTGCGAAATGTTTATGACGAAAGTCTTATATACAGGGTGTTTGGCAGTCGGGGGTAGGGGTTTTAAGGGATGATAGTTAGGGTCATTCTGAACATTTTTGACCACATTTACTATTATGCTAAGTGTCACGGTTTTTGAGATATTGTCATATTTATTTATTTTTTGAAAAATCACTTTGTTTGCCAGTTTTTTTTATTTAACACCCTGTATAGCTTGTATTGAGTTAATTTTTAGTGTTTTGCCATTGCTACACCTTGGTTCTTCAAAATCAATTCAAACAGATACCTTCTACTGCTACAATTATTAATAAAACCTATTAAAACATGACGATAAAGTTTTTTTTAGATAATTTTACAACTTTGCATGTCTACAAAAAAAAAGTAACAGCGATTTACGCGTAAAAAATACTTAATAAACTTCTTTGATTTACGGGCTTTCTAAGCATGTGCCATTTAAAACCAGAAAACTAAAAAGAAATAAAAATAATAAGGTATTTCCAAAAAAAGAGACCTCACTTCCATACAGTGCAATTGTGTATGACTACGATGGTACCTGGCTATACAACTACAAAGATTAGTGTTTTCTTGCTTTTTGATTAGTGAATCTCTTTAATTTTTGATAGAAGGGAATTATTGATCAACAAACAAATTGTGTTAGTCTAAAAAACACGTTCAACTTTTGTCAGATTTTTAATTGTCACTAAACTGAATAATTACGAACTTATAAACGACGAGTAACTAAGTAACCTACTAAGATAGTTAAACAGATAGATAGCGTTTATTTCATGTACAAAACAGTAAGATAATTAAAAAAAAAATAGTAAGATGATGTTGTTAACTACTTAATTACGTTTTAAGTGTTCAAAATGTCCTCCACTGTTCCTGACACAAGCACGAGCACGCCTTCGTACCTCAGTGGTCGTCACTCCAACTTTCATTTCATTTTTCATTATGAGACATCCTGCTTCAATTTTGCGTCTTAAATGTGTTATGTCCATAATTTCCTCATCGTAAACTAAGTCTTTTAGCCTACCCCAGACAAAAAAATCAACTGGAGTTAAGTCAGGACTGCGAGCGGGCCACAATATTGGGCCATTTCTACCTATCCACCTATTTGGAAAATTACCATCAAAATAATCACGCACAGATCTTGCGTAATGTGCGGGACATCCGTCGTTTTGGTATATCATATCGCCTCTTATGTTCAGAGGCATATCTTCAAGTAATACTGGTAAATCGCTGTTTAAAAATGATAAATACGCGTGTCCGTTTAAATTATTTGGCAGATAGTGTGGCCCAACGAAAGTATTTCCAATGACGCCCGCCCTGACATTGACACTAAAACGCCTTTGGGATGAAATTTTCTTTTTCATGTGTGATTCTGATTTTTTTTCTCCCGATAGTGGAGATTGTGAAAATTTGTAATACCATCTCTATCAAACTTAGATTCATCAGTCCAAAGTATTCTTTAAAGAAAAGACGGCTCTTCAATGCCTGAATTTAATAGAAAACGACAAAATGCTAAACGACGAATCGGATCTCTTTCGTTTAAACCTTGAACAGGTGTGTAATGGAACGGGTGCCTGCCATCACCATTAACAACTGCCCACATTTTCCACTCAGTTAAATTCAATTGTCTTGCAACTTTCCTGATACTCGTCGTGGGATCGTCACTGAATTGTCCTAATATTTCTTCGTCGACATCAACAACATAATGTTCAGGATAGTGGAGACCAGGACGTCTTGAGGCTACATTACCAGTTTCCCGAAGTTTTATAAAGGTATTCCTAAAAACTTGTGCGTTTGGAAGTCTTCGAGAGGGAAAACGTTCCTGGTATAAATTACGAGCCCTTGTTGCGTCTCCGTGAGCAAGCCCGTACATAAAAATTATGTTTGCGTACTCGTGATTGGAAAACGAAGTCTTTGTGAAATCGTTAAAATTTAAGGAACTGAACTTGATAACTTAAATATCTGTAATTGAATTCACTATACTACATTTGAAGCGAAACAAACGTGTATTTAAAGCAAAATTCGAAAACAGACTAATTGAAAAATAAGCTGAACTAGAACGTTCCTTATTTAAAATTTGATTTTTTCTCACGAGGATTGAGCGACTAATTTACAAGAACATTCTAAATTCAAATTCAAAATACTCCAACTATCCAGTCACTACACTAAACAACGTATGGAAGTGAGGTCTCTTTTTTTGGAAATACCTTTTTTTTATTTCTTTTTAGTTTTCTGCTTTTAAATGGCACATGCTTAGAAAGCCCGTAAATCAAAGAAGTTTATTAAGTATTTTTTACGCGTAAATCGCTGTTACTTTTTTTTTTGTAGACATGCAAAGTTGTAAAATTATCTAAAAAAAACTTTATCGTCATGTTTTAATAGGTTTTATTAATAATTGTAGCAGTAGAAGGTAATTGTTTGAATTGATTTTGAAGAACCAAGGTGTAGCAATGGCAAAACACTAAAAATTAACTCAATACAAGCTATACAGGGTGTTAAATAAAAAAAAACTGGCAAACAAAGTGATTTTTCAAAAAATAAATAAATATGACAATATCTCAAAAACCGTGACACTTAGCATAATAGTAAATGTGGTCAAAAATGTTCAGAATGACCCTAACTATCATCCCTTAAAACCCCTACACCCGACTGCCAAACACCCTGTATATATATACTAATATCTATTAGATTGAAATAAACATTTAACAAGCAGTTCTTATTGAAAAAGCAAAACGAAAACGAACTTATCGGACGAATCACGCTACGCTACTGTAGATATGGGTTCAGACTTCAATCACATAAAATATTTTGAAAATAATTACTTTACTTTGCTTTATATTTAATAGCGACCCGCCCTCGCTTCGCTCCGGGTTAAAGTATTATACATATAAACCTTCCTTTTGAATCACTCTATCTATTAAAAAAACGTTTTAAAGATTTAAGCATACAAAGGGACATAGGGACAAAGAAAGCGACTTTGTTTTATACTATGTAGTGATAGGAAAAATAATGTTGCTAATATTCCACTGTTATTATTGTTATTTCGTAGCAGCTACACACAATCTTAAAATACCTGCCATTCAAAAGTAGGTAAGTAGGTACGAGTATAGGTACCTACATAAAATCGCGCATATGTATTTGTAAGAAGTGTAAAACTAGACCTGATATTTTTCTTAAAAAACGCATAGTCTGCAGTAGAATAAATACCTACAAAAGATCAGCTTTATTACTGTATTTTGTGAAATTGTCACATTGGTCGGCGATGCCTGCGATCGCGTAACGAATCAAGTTCCGAGCGGCCTTGACGATCCATGCACACATGTTCGCCGATGTCGGGTCGGCAGGCCAACCTAGATATATAGATACCTCATCGAACGAGTTAAAATGCAAACTTGTCTAACGTTCACGCGGATCAGTCGCGACATTTCCGTACCTACTGGCAAAGCATCCGGCTTGTCCGGTAAGTAGGTCAAGTTCGCGGGGGTAGCGAGGGTGGCGATTGCCGGACTTAGACATGCATGTATGTGTGTCCAGCCAGCGCGACGTCCGCCTTCGCCCTCACGCCGGCGGCGCCCGACGCCCTAGGGCTTGCTCGCAGGCCCCGGGCTCGCCTGACTTCGCTTACCTCGTAATTAATCGTGGCCCATGTGTTACACGTCGTCAAATATTTAAGACATGTTTATAAATATTTGCTATACAGAAATTTGTATAAAAATAATTATTTACAGTTCTAATATAGGCATGAAATAAAACAGGTACCTATTTTAACAGTCACAAGTAGTTGATCGAAAAAACACAGTGGCATATTAAATGCTCGTATGTACTAATTAAAGAACCAAATAAGTAGATAATGCTTACCTAATCGTCACGCCTCATTTATGGTTGTGTATTAATATGTATCTATTGACATTTAGGTGTACGTGAAAAATAATACATAAATGCATGGTTTTAATTAAGTTCTGTGAACACTACTAAGTATTGAAATAGTCCACAGGTGCCTTTTTTAAACGTTATATTTATACGGGGTATTTGATAAAACAGTTTTTTACCTTGCCAAGTTAAGTTGGTTGTTGCTTATATACAGTGTGTAAATGGTATACGGGCGTTCCTTTTAACTGTGGTTAGTACAACCCCTACTGAGCACATTTAGGCAGCTTTTGTTAAAATTAAATAAATAAAAAATTACCATACAAAATAAGTTAATACGCAATGTATAACGAAAAATGCAATTAATTAAAAACGAAAATAACACCTGACGGATGGACTTCGATGTACATTGCGAGTCGATAGTATGTTAAAAAATTAATAACGGTGTATACGTTAGCGTAATCAAAATAATTCTTTTTGTTAATGATTAGTAGAGTCTTAATCTATGTCCAGTTTTAATAAACGCCCGTATACCATTTACACACTGTATGTAAT